>NC_069402.1:39115964-39135964 GCF_026875155.1 Cherax quadricarinatus
AAGGAAACGGAGAACGTATGTGTAAAGCAGAAGAGACAAGAAAACTAAAGCATGAGGAATGGGGGAGAGGGAATGAGGAAGAAACGAAATGGGAAGTGGAAGAGTGTAATTGGATGGAGAAGTGACAGAAAGGATAGTAGCGGGAAGAAGAGAAAGTAAAGATGTGGAAGGAGTTAGAGAGTGAGGAAGAAAGGAAGGGATCGAGGGATATAGGAGAGGGAAGTGAAGAAGGAAAATATTTGGGAAGTGGGAAGGACCAGAAGGTGGAAGGTTGAAGAGAGATGGAATGGGAACGAGGGTGGGAAGACAGTGGGTGCTGGAGAGGGAAGGAGAGAGTGTGGGATGGCGGTAGGAGAATTATGTAAGTGAGGGAGGGAGAGAGGGAGAGAGGGAAGGGAAGGAGAGAGGGAGAGAGGGAAGGGAGGGAGAGAGGGAAGGAAGAATCAGGTATTGTGTTGTATATATAAAATGTGAGGAGGTGTGGGAAAGTGTTGGAATAGATTAGTTTAGGGAAGGAGGTGAACTCCTCAAGATAATTCCTAATAAGCCTGGCTGTGTTCCCAACATCGTTGCAGCGTCCTGCTAGCGCCAACGGCCTGATTAGTCAGTTAATCAACCAGAAAGGTTGGCCTGCTCGGAGACCGCAAGGGCGATGATAAGGAAGTGGATAAAATAAAGTTATACCTTGAGTCACGAGACTTTCAGAGTGATACGTGTTGCTTCGGTCGCACTACTGGATTCTCTAGTTTAAAATGATCATATTAGTGTAATACATTCCCTTTCAGTTTCTTGAAAGTAGACTCTTACATTTACTTTTCTGTCTCCTGTTAGGTTTTTGTTATTTTATATACAACAAATAGCTCATTTCCTGTTTGCCGACGTAGCTGTAAAACATAATGTTTTGTTCATGTTGTGTTGAAGACACTTGTCCTTGGGTAAACATTGTCGCAAATGTAAACAATGTCGCAAATGTAAACATTGTCGCAAATGTAAACATTGTCGCAAATGTACGGTTACAAAGAACAGCAAAAAATGGGTCTTCTCGGTTTTACGTTACCAAGTATATTAGTTGAGTATTAGTTCAGCACGTAAATTACCTGACGTATCCCAGGTTTTCATAATTGGCAATAAACTAGCATTTCATTCATGAGTAGTCTGGTTTGTAATCAAAAATATGCCTATGTTCTGACATTTTTTCAGTTTTTTTTTTTTGTAAATTGTATAAGAAATTTAAAAAAAAAAAACTCCGAGACTGCCAAACCTCACGAAAAGTAAGTGAAACGCGGGTAGCAGACACCGCAGAGTTTGTCAACGCGCGTCGAGTACTGTTGACGGGAAGTCAGATACGTGATGGAACGACTAAAAGACCTCCCTTCTCCCACAGTGATCTCTTCCACGGTGGTATCTCCCACAGTGATGCGTCCCAGTGATATCTCCCAAAGTGATCTCTTCCACACTGATATCTCCCACAGTAACCTCTCCTACAGTGATGTCTCTCACAATGATCTCTCCCACAGAGATGTGTCACACAGTGATCTTTCAGACAGAGATCTTTCCTACAGTGACCTCTCCCACACTGATCTCTTCCATGGTAATCTCTTCTACAGAGATCTCTTCCACAGTGGCCTCTCCTACAGTGATCTCTCACAGTGATCTCTAACACAGTGATATCTAACACAGTGATCTCTTTGATCTCTCCCCCAATGACCTTTCCCAACGTGACCTCCCCCACAGTAGCCATTCCCACAGTGATCTCTCCCACAGTTATCTCTCCCACAGTGATCTCTCACAATGATCTCTCATATAAATCTCTTTCACAATGATCTCTTAACACTAATCTTTAACACAGTGATCTCTCCCACGGTGACCTCTCCCACAGTAATGTTTCCTACAGCGATTTCTCTCACATGCGAATTTAACGCTTAGATTTTAATGCAATAATATTAATTTGGTTTAACTATGGGTAAATACAGGTTAATTTACGTTATTCTAACCTAAATAAAACTAACGCTTGCTACGTTTATTATAGTGTTAGTGCAGAAAACAACTGAATGTAGCGCTCCTCTCATCCCCAGCACATGTCACAGTGTTGGGTGGCAGCAACAACCAAGTGGAGGACATGTTACAGCGTGATGGATGACGTGCTACAGCGTGTGGTGGATGACGTGTTACAGCGTGTGGTGGATGGCGTGTTACAGCGTGTGGTGGATGACGCGTTACAGCGTGTAGTGGATGGTGTGTTACAGCGTGTAGTGGATGACGTGTTACAGTGTGTGGTAGAGGACGTGTTACAGCGTGCTTTTTTGGATGTGTTACAATGTGTGGTGGAGAACGAGTTACAGCGTGTGGTGGATGACGTGTTACAGCGTGTGGTGGATGACGTGTTACAGCGTGTAGTGGATGGCGTGTTAAAGCGTGTAGTGGATGACGTATTACAGTGTGTGGTGGATGGCTTGTTACAGCGTGTGGTAGAGGACGTGTTACAGTGTGCTTTTGTGGATGTGTTACAATGTGTGGTGGAGAACGAGTTACAGCGTGTGGTGGATGGCGTGTTACAGGGTGTGGTGGATGACGTGTTACAACATGTGGTAAAGGACGTGTTACAACGTGTGGTTGTGGATGAGTTACAATGTGCGGTGGTGAACGAGTTACAGCGTGTGGTGGAACAGAAGACAGATGAAAGGATGTCTTACCTGTCCACTAAAGCAGGTGTTGGGTCTCACACTGTTGGCTCCTCCTTAAGTTTGGCAAAGATATTAGCGTCTTGCGTTGTCCCACTGCTCCTCTTTCAATGTGGTCTCTCCTGTTTGGTTGAAGAAACGTGACGTTGCTTAGTGGATTATAGTGTAACCAGTGATGGAGTTCCTAGAGTTGTGTGTGCGTGTGTGTATGTGTGCGGGTATTCACCTATATGTACTCATCTATGTGTAGCTGCGGAGATCGAGTCACAGTTCTTGGCCTCCCCTACTCGCTAATCACAAGGTGATAATCTCTCCGCAAGTTCAAGGTTTCCAGCGGTGGCCAACATGTGCTCATCTCATCACTAAGCTTGGGTTCCCAGGATAATAGTGTGTGTACTTGTACTGGCCAGAGATAGTTTCAAAATATACACAAAAACATAAGTTTTCTCGGTTCTTTGTTATTAAGGTTATTAAGGGAATAACTGAGTAATTTGCAGTTTACTCGGCACATTCCATGTTTTTTTTAAATGGCTATGTTACCAACATCTCTTTATTTGTGACTGAGTTATTTGTTGAGTTGGTACAAAATCTCTCCTCTGTAGATTTGTTTGCCTGAAGAATTAAATGTGTAGAGAATGTATCTCGATAAACCCTTCATAATATAGGGGTGTTTCAGAAGGTGGACCCGATTTGAAAACATAAGAACATAAGAAAGAAGGAACAGTGCAGCAGGCCTGTTGGCCCTTACTAGGCAGGTCCTTTACAATTCATCCCACTAACAAAACATTTGACCAACCCAATTTTCAATGCTACCCAAGAAATAAGCTCTGATGTGCAAGTCCCACTCAAATCCAACCCCTCCCACTCATGTACTTATCCAACCTAAATTCAAAAAACTACCCAAAGTCCTAGCCTCAATAACCCAACTAGGTAAACTGTTCCACTCATCAACTACCCTATTTCCAAACCAATACTTTCCTGAGTCCTTTCTAAATCTAAACTTATCTAATTTAAATCCATTACTGCGGGTTCTCTCTTGGAGAGATATCCTCAAGACCTTATTAATATCCCCTTTATTAATACCTATCTTCCACTTATACACTTCGATCAGGTCTCCCCTCATTCTTCGTCTAACAACCCATTTTTTTGAAACACCCTGTATATTTCCATGGAAAAGATTTTCATATGGCTTATTCCTGTTAAATATTTAGTGCTCTTGACTGGATCAAATAGATACTTTAGTTGCGATTTCTTTTTTGTTTTTCATTTTTGTTTTTGGTGCAATATGTGAAAAAAATAATTAAGGTAATGAAAGAAAAACAAGACAAACAAACACTGTTCACTACCACACACACATTGTTCACTACCACACACACATTGTTCACTACCACACACACATTGTTCACTACCACACACACATTGTTCACTACCACACACACATTGTTCACTACCACACAAACACTATTCACTACCACACACACATTGTTCACTACCACACACACATAGTTCACTACCACACACACATTGTTCACTACCACACAAACACTATTCACTACCACACACACATTGTTCACTACCACACACACATTGTTCACTACCACACACACATAGTTCACTACCACACACACATTGTTCACTACCACACAAACACTATTCACTACCACACCAACTTGTTCACTACCACACACACATAGTTCACTACCACACACACATTGTTCACTACCACACAAACACTTTTTCACAAACCACACACACATTGTTCACTACCACACGCACATTGTTCACTACCACACACACATTGTTCACTACCACACCACACTTTGTTCACTACCACACACACATTGTTCACTACCACACAACATAGTTCACTGCCACACACACATTGTTCACTACCACACAAACACTATTCACTACCACAAAACACATTGTTCACTACCACACAAACACTATTCACTACCACACCACATTGTTCACTCCCACACAAAAATTGTTCACTACCACACACACATTGTTCACTACCACACACACATTGTTCACTACCACACACACATAGTTCACTGCCACACACACTTTGGGTTCACTACCACACAAACACTATTCACTACCACACCACAGGGTTCACTACCACACACAAATTGTTCACTACCACACACACATTGTTCACTACCACACAAACATTGTTCACTACCACACACACACATTGTTCATTATCACACACACATTGTTCACTAACACACCACACTGCTCACTACCACACACACACACTGTTCACTGCCACACACACACATTGTTCACTACCACACACACATTGTTCACTACCACACACACATTGTTCACTACCACACACACATTGTTCATTATCACACACAGTTCACTAACACACACACTGTTCACTACCACACACACACACTGTTCACTACCACACTCACAAATTGTTCACCACCACTCACACACATTGTTCACTACCACACACACATTGTTCACTACCACACACACATTGTTCTTTATCACACACACTTGTTCACAAAACACACACACTGTTTCATACCCCCCACACACACACTGTTCATTGCCACACACACACTGTTCATTTACCACACACTCACTGTTCACTACCACACACCATTGTTCACTACCACCACACATTTTTTCACTACCCAACCCACTGTTCACTACCACACACACACTGTTCAATGCCACACACACATTGTTCACTAACACACAAAACTGTTCACTACCACACACTCACTGTTCATTCACCCACCCACATTGTTCACTACCAGACACACACTGTTCGCTACTACACACACACTGTTCACTACCACACACTCACTGTTCACTACCACACACTCACTGTTCACTACCAGACACACATTGTTCACTACCACACACACATTGTTCACTACCACACACACATTGTTCACTACCACACATACATTGTTCACTACCACACACACTGTTGACTACCACACACTCACTGTTCACTACCACACACACACTGTTCGCTACCACACACTCACTGTTCACTACCACACACACATTGTTCACTACCACACACACACTGTTCACTACCTCACACTCACTGTTCACTACCACACACACATTGCTCACTACCACACACACATGGTTCACTACCAAACACAACTCCCCATACCACACACTCACTGTTCACTACCACATATACTTTGGGTTCACTAACACACACACATTGTTCATACCATACACTATTGTTCTCTAGGACACACTCACTGTTCACTACCACACACACACTGTTCACTACCACACACACTCACTGTTCACTACCACACACTCACTGTTCACTGCAACACACACATTGTTCACTACCACACACTCACGTTCACTACCACACACACATTGTTCACTACCACACACACATTGTTCACTAAAATACACACACTATTCTCTAGGACACACTCACTGTTCACTATCGCACACACACTGTTCACTACCACACACTCACTGTTCACTACCACACACACAATGTTCGCTACCATACACTCACTTTTCCCATACTCACACACACTGCCCACCACACACTCACTGTTCACTACCACACACAAATTGTTCACTACCACCACACATTGTACACCCCAAAACACACACTGTTCACTACGACACACTCACTGTTCACTACCACACACACACTGTTCACTACCACACTCACTGTTCACTACCACACTCACACTGTTCACTACCACACACACACACACTGTTCACTACTCACACTCATGTTCACTACCACACACACATTGTTCTCTACCACGCACTCACTGTTCACTACCACACAATCACTATTAACTACCACACACACACACTGTTCACTACCACACACACATTGTTCACTACCACACACTCACTGTTCACTACCACACAATCACTATTCACTACAACACACATATTGTTCACTACCACACACACACTGTTCACTACCACACACTCACTGTTCATTTACCCACAAATCATATTCACTACCACCAACAAGTTCACTACCACACACTCATTGTTCATACCACACAATCACTGTTCGCTACCACACACACATTGTTCACTACCACACACTCACTGTTCACTATCACACAATCACTATTCACTTCCACACACACACATTGTTCACTACCACACACTCGCTGTTCACTACCACACAATCACTATTCACTACCACACACACACTCTTCACTACCACACTCACTGTTCACTACCACACAATCACTATTCACTACCACGCACACATTGTTCACTACCACACACTCACTGTTCACTACCACACACACATTGTTCATTTACCACACACTCATGATTCACTACCACACACACATTGTTCACTACCACACACACATTGTTCACTCCCCATACACACATGTTCTCTAGGACACACTCACTGTTCACTATCGCACACACACTGTTCACTACCACACACTCACTGTTCACTACCACACACACATTGTTCGCTACCACACACACACTGTTCACTACTACACACCACACTTTTTCACTACCACACACTCACTGTTCACTACCACACACAAATTGTTCACTACCACACACACATTGTACACTACCACACACACACTGTTCACTACGACACACTCACTGTTCACTACCACACACACACTGTTCACTACCACACTCACTGTTCACTATCACACAATCACTATTCACTACCACACACACATTGTTCACTACCACACACTCACTGTTCACTACCACACAATCACTCTTCACTACCACACACACATTGTTCACTACCCCCACACTCACTGTTCACTACCCCCACACTCCTGTTCACTACCCAAAATCACTATTCACTACCACACACACATTGTTTTTATCACACACACATTTTTTCACTAACACACACATGTTTACTACAACACACACCACTGTTCACTACCCACACACACTTTGTTCACTACCACACACCCCAATTGTTACTACCACACACACATTGTTCACTACCACACACACATTGTTCACTACCACACACACATTGTTCATTATCACACACACATTGTTCACTAACACACACACTGTTAACTACCACACACACACACTGTTCACTGCCACACAAACACTGTTCACTACCACACACTCACTGTTCACTACCACACACACATTGTTCACTACCACACACACATTGTTCACTACCACACACCCACTGTTCACTACCACACACACACTGTTCACTACGACACACACATTGTTCACTACCACACAAACACTGTTCACTACCACACACTCACTGTTCATTCACCCACCCACATTGTTCACTACCAGACACACATTGTTCGCTACCACACACACACACACTGTTCACTACCACACACTCACTGTTCACTACCACACACTCACTGTTCACTACCACACACACATTGTTCACTACCACACACACATTGTTCATTACCACACACACATTGTTCACTACCACACACTCACTGTTCACTACCACACACGCATTGTTCACTACCACACACACATTGTTCACTACCACACACACTGTTGACTGCCACACACTCACTGTTCACTACCACACACACACTGTTCCTACCACACACTCACTTTTCCCACTACCACACACACATTGTTCACTACCACAACACATTGTTCACTACCACACACACACTGTTCACTACCACACACACATTGTTCACTACCACACACACACTGTTCACTACCACACACTCACTGTTCACTACCACACACACATTGTTCACTACCACACACACATGGTTCACTACCAAACACACTCTTCACTCCCACACACTCACTGTTCACTCCCACATCCCACTTTGTTCACTAACACACACACACTGTTCACTACCATACACACATGTTCTCTAGGACAACTCACTGTTCACTACCACACACACACTGTTCACTACCACACACTCACTGTTCACTACCACACACTCACTGGTCACTGCAACACACACATTGTTCACTACCACACGCTCACTGTTCACTACCACACACACATTGTTCACTAAAATACACACACTGTTCTCTAGGACACACTCACTGTTCACTATCCCACACACACTGTTCACTACCACACACTCACTGTTCACTACCACACACACATTGTTCGCTACCACACACACACTGTTCACTACTACACACACACTGTTCACTACCACACACCCACTGTTCACTACCACACACAAATGTTCACTACCACACACACATTGTACACTACCACACACCCCACTGTTCACTACGACCACTCACTGTTCATACCCCCACACACACTGTTCACTACCACACTCACTTGTTCACTACCACACTCACACTGTTCACTACCACACACACACACACTGTTCACTACCTCACGCTCACTGTTCACTACCACACACATTGTTCACTACCACACACACATTGTTCACTACCACGCACTCACTGTTCACTGCCACACAATCACTATTCACTACCACACACACACACATTGTTCACAACCACACACACATTGTTCACTACCACACACACACTGTTCACTACCACACACACATTGTTCACTACCACACACACACTGTTCACTACCACACACTCACTGTTCACTACCACACACACATTGTTCACTACCACACACACATGGTTCACTACCAAACACACTCCTCACTACCACACACTCACTGTTCACTACCACATACACATTGTTCACTAACACACACACAATGTTCACTACCATACACACACTGTTCTCTAGGACAAACTCACTGTTCACTACCACACACACACTGTTCACTACCACACACTCACTGTTCACTACCACACACTCACTGTTCACTGCAACACACACATTGTTCACTACCACACACTCACTGTTCACTACCACACACACATTGTTCACTAAAATACACACACTGTTCTCTAGGACACACTCACTGTTCACTATCGCACACACACTGTTCACTACCACACACTCACTGTTCACTACCACACACACATTGTTCGCTACCACACACACACTGTTCACTACTACACACACACTGTTCACTACCACACACTCACTGTTCACTACCACACACAAATTGTTCACTACCACACACACATTGTACACTACCACACACACACTGTTCACTACGACACACTCACTGTTCACTACCACACACACACTGTTCACTACCACACTCACTGTTCACTACCACACTCACACTGTTCACTACCACACACACACACACTGTTCACTACCTCACGCTCACTGTTCACTACCACACACACATTGTTCACTACCATAAACACATTGTTCACTACCACGCACTCACTGTTCACTACCACACAATCACTATTCACTACCACACACACACACATTGTTCACTACACAACACACATTGTTCACTACCACACACACACTTTTTCACTACAACACACACATTGTTCACTACCACACACACACTGTTCACTACCACACACTCACTGTTCACTACCACACACACATTGTTCACTACCACACACACATGGTTCACTACCAAACAAAATCTTCACTACCACACACTCACGGGTTCACTACAATACACTTTTGTTCACTAACACACACACACTTTTCACTACCATACACACACTGTTCTCTAGGACAAACTCACTGTTCACTACCACACACACACTGTTCACTACCACACACTCACTGTTCACTACCACACATTCACTGTTCACTGCAACACACACATTGTTCAACACACACTCACTGTTCACTCCCACACACACACATTGTTCACTACCACACACACATTGTTCACTAAAATACACACACTGTTTTTCTAGGCACACTCACTCTTAACTATCGCACACACACTTTTCACTCCCAAACCCACTCACTGTTCACTACCACACACACATTGTTCGCTACCACACACACACTGTTCACTACTACACACACACTGTTCATACCACACACTCACTGTTCACTACCACACACAAAAATGTTCACTACCACAACACTTTGTTCACTACCACACACACACTGTTCACTACGACACACTAAACTTTTCACTACACACACCACACTGTTCATACCACACCCCTTGTTCACTACCACACACACACACACTGTTCACTACCATACACTCACTGTTCACTACCACACAATCACTATTCACTACCACACACACATTGTTCACTACCACACACTCACTGTTCACTACCACACAATCACTATTCACTACAACACACATATTGTTCACTACCACACACACGCTGTTTACTATCACACACTCACTGTTCACTACCACACAATCACTATTCACTACCACACACACAATGTTCACTACCACACACTCATTGTTCACTACCACACAATCACTGTTCACTACCACACACACATTGTTCACTACCACAAACTCACTGTTCACTATCACACAATCACTATTCACTACCACACACACACTGTTCACTACCACACACTCACTGTTCTCTACCACACAATCACTATTCATTACCACACACACACTCTTCACTACCACACACTCACTGTTCACTACCACACAATCACTATTCACTACCAAAACACACATTTTCCCACTACCACACACTCACTGTTCACTACCAAACACTCACTGTTCACTACCACACAATCACTATTCACTACCACACACACATTGTTCACTACCACACACACATTGCTCACTACCACACACTCACTGTTCATTACCACACAATCACTATTCACTACCACACACACATTGTTCACTACCACCCAATCACTATTCACTACCACACACACATTGTTCACTACCACACAATCACTATTCACTACCACACACACATTGTTCACTACCACACAATCACTATTCACTACCACACACACATTGTTCACTACCACACAATTACTATTCACTACCACACACACATTGTTCACTACCCCTCAAAATGTTAACTACTACACGCAAGCCATTTCTTACTGATCCCGCCAATTTGCGTTGCTGCTGTGGTGAGATATACTCGCGCCTCATCATTCATCTTAAAGAAAAGTCGAGGATCCAAAAGTTAGCGAGAAAGTTAACAAAGGAACAAAACAAAATTACTACGACATTGCCTTGTTAACCTAGCTGTAGTCTCTCAGAGCAAGGTTAGCAAGATTACCTGCAGCTGCTAAGTTGTAGTGTTAAACACTTGTGCGCCATGTTAACTTCACAAAAATGATCCATCATTGCCTAATGCAACAGTTGTCAAACTTTTTTTTTTTAAATTAGTTCCGCTTGTCTTGCAGAATCAGCCTGAAAGACACTATTATTACTACTACTTTCCCAACTAAAAATTACTACTACTACTAATACAAATGTTAATAATAATAATAATAATAATAATAATAATAATAATAATAATAATAATAATATTATTATTATTATTTTTTATTATTATTATTATTTTTATTTTTATTATTATTATCATTATTATTATTTTATTATTATTATTATTATATTATTATTATTGTTTATTATTATTATTTAAATAATTATAACAAAATTTTAATGTATTTTCAAATAGAAATAAAGATGAATTTTGGCACTGGTCGTCGGGGGATGGGGGGGGGGCGCCAAATAAACATAATCACGGTAATGTGCCGCGAAGACCTGTAACTTAAGATAATGAGCCTCACAGTGTTCGGTGACTTGCGGTAAATAATTGGCAGAGTTGGGATAAGCAAGGGAGGGAGAAAATGGAGCAGGTAAGAAGAAACTAGAAGGAAGGTAGTAGGAGTAGAAAGACAGAAATACGAGGAAGACGGTAGGGAAGGAGAACGAAAAGGAAGAGATGTAGGTGTAGGAAGGTAAGAGGAGGAAAACGAGAAGGGAGAAAGACAGAGCTTTGAAGGGAGGAGAAGTAGAACGAGAAGGGAGAAAGGTAGGGATAGGAATAGAGGAGGAGGAGGGAAGTATTGAATTCGTTCGTTCTCGGTAATTCTTCAGCCAAATTACTCCGTACATCTCAGAATTTTACAACATAAAAATTATTTAAAGTTGCTCAGTACAGTAAAAGGAGACATTGTGGAGAAGGGCAATCTGCATGGACAGAGAGAGGGAGAGGGGACGGCAACAGGGGTAAGGATAGGGTTGAGTCTCTCCTATCAGGGATAGGAGAGAGTCAGCAGACACTGCGGGAGAGTGACAAGTTTGATAAATGAAGGAATGATCTACTGGAAAGGAAAATAAGACTTGTAAAAAAAAGAACTGAAAATAAATACGACATTTGCTGATTTTTTGTTTTTTTCCTCTCTCAACAACTTAAGAAAATAACTGAGTAATTAGATGATAAGAGAGAGACAGCAAACCATTATGCGAAACTCTATTATATATACATGCACAGTTCATCTTAAAACTCTTTGCTGACTCTATGCGTCAGCCTCACGTTGTTTCAAACTATAGAGCTGAACACTTCTCCAGGCTGAGGGACTGACCACATCAAAAATTGTTTCTCCAAGGTTGATGGACTGATTGCATCACCTTTACTTCGCTACTACACTTGCTGCCTCCAATGTATTCTCCTCTGTATTTGACTGAAGAAGTCTATTGCGTAGGCGAAAAATTTCAGTCATCAATGAAGATATCCAACTGCTGCATGTGTCTTACTTTTCAACAACAGCAGCAACATCATCAATAACAAGGGCATCAACAACAGCGGCATCACCAATAACAACGAATAATTATCGCTCTTACAAAAGAAGAAGAAAAGAAAAGAAGGAAATTTAAAAAGAAGAAATATTTAAAAACATTTCTGTACGTAAAAAAAAAGGTTGGCAGCCTTTTAACTTGCAAATTACTAGTGTCGTCTTTTCAGCATATCATCCCAGTCATCACCCACATTAACGACCAGGGGCGAGGGAGAGTGAGGGGCGAGGGAGAGTGAGGGGTGAGAGGCGAGGGAGAGTGAGGGGTGAGGAGTGACGGAGAGTAAGGAGTGTGAGAGGTGAGGGAGAGTGAGGGGTGAGGGGCGAGGGAGAGTAAGGGAGGAGAAGAAGGAGTGAAGCAGAGTGAGGGGGGTGGGTGTGTTGGGGGGCTGTTCAGAGAGATTAAGTGATCAGCTGACGCGCTATAAAAGAAGGATTTATGATCGCTCAAGAAAAACGAGAGGAAGTTTTGCACAGATGCAGACATGTGTGTGTGTGTGTGTGTGTGTGTGTGTGTGTGTGTGTGTGTGTGTGTGTGTGTGTGTGTGTGTGTGTGTGTGTGTGTGTGTGCGTGTGTGTGTACGTGTGTGTGTGCGTGCGTAATCACTAAATTATACTCACCTATTAGTGGTTGTAGAGGTCGAATCTGTGCTCGTGGCCCTGACTCTTAACTCCTCCCTGCTGGCCAGTTTGATTCCCTCGTAGCCTCTCGAGCCTTGCCATACCTGTTCATAAAAATGTGAATGGTGCTTACCTCGACGTCACCGTCCTGGTCATTCCATGGATTACCATGAGGCTGAAAAAGTATTTCCTGACATCGATGTATCACATACACAAACACACAGTCAATATATAATGATATTCCTCCTGCTGCAGGGACGACGAAAATAAATTCCAAGTTACAAGGGTCGTATTAACGTACCTCCTACTTGTACTAATGGCTCTGTAACTACAGATTGTGTGACTCTCACCCCTCAGACCCTAGACGGGTTGCAGAGTTGTATAAACCATTTCGAATGACGTTATTAGCTGGTATACTCCTGGAATGCTTCATGCCTTCGTCAGAAGAGTTGAAGACATTCTCAGTATGCGAGAGAATCTGTCAAGCATCCAGTCTCATTAAAAAGTATTACAGAAAATGTCCTCAGCTTCCCTCTAACTGTATGTGTTCTTTTTTTTTCACCCAGAGTTATGAATTTTCTCAAGCTTTGAGCTGCTTCCCTGGGTTTACTTTTTGTTATGCTATGAGTTACCATTGTTTTTTTTTTTACAATCCAGGAGCTATTTTCTTCATTATTTTCAAGTTAATTACTCGTTATCGTATTTAATTCGTTTCAGTGTTCGGCCTAAGCACTCCGTTAATGATTTACAATACTTCAAAGACTGTGACCACCAGCAGCAGCTAGCAAAAACACAGTTACCTGTTAACTTCTAGATGAAAACACATTGCGGGTGTAAACGATACTTACTCATTCTTCTCGCCTACTCCAAGGTTCGAACCTGCCAGCTTTGAACTGTGATTCAACTGCTCAGCTTAACTAGCTATAGACGGAATCTTCATCGACATAATTCTTTAGACACATGTGCAACAACTGGGTATCTTTATTGTAGACGTTTCGCCATCCAGTGGCTTTATCAATACAAATTCTAGGACATAACTTGAGGACAGTAGAACTATGTACAGAAGATGAAGTAATCAGTCCCTCAACCTAGGAGTAGGTGCGAAAGCAACCATAGTCGTGGAACTATGGGGCTCTTCGCACCTACTCCTAGGTTGAGACGATTACCTCATCTTCTGTCATATTCTACTGTCTCAGTATGTCCTAGAATTGTATGATAAAGCACTGGATGGCGAAACGTCTACATAAAGTACCCAGATGTTGGCAAGTTTTTAATCTCATCTTGTCGTATTATATACCATTCGTACACATAATTCTTTAGCTCGACGTATTGAAATGACTGAGACAGCAAAAGGCTCTAACCTGTAAATGACTGAGTAGGAAAACAAATTAAGCCTGTGCAAGAAAGGTATAAAAACCGAAAGCTTAGACCAAATGCAACATCTGGTTCTTTATGTCGACGTTTCGCCATCCAGTGGCTTATCATACGATAAGGATAATTAGAAGACAGTAGAACTATACACAAAGATGAAAGGGATCATCCCTCAGCCTTGGAGTTAGGTTCACAGCATTGTGGAGGAGAATCTGGAGCAAAGGCAATAAACTGACGTTATTAGGCGTCAGTGGATAAGGACGGTAAGCCACTGTAGGCGGGGTTCCCCAGTGGAAGTAGGTCCTACCCAAAGGGATGGGGGTAGCAGCCGTGAAAAAGGGTCTTGTAGTGTCCTCTGAACCAAGATTCCATGATGTTGCAGTGTCTGACAAGTTTTGCAAGAAAGGTATAAAATACCGACACTATGAGGACATCTACAAGACCTTCTTCACGGCTGCTACACCCATCCCTTTGGTAGGACCTACTTCCACTGGGGAATCCCGCCTACCAGTGGCTCTACCCGTCCTTATCCACTGACGCCTATATAACCGTCAGTCTTCTTGCCTTTGCTCCAGATTCTCCTCCACCACGATGTCTAAACTGTAGTAAACACTATAACTCCAAGGATTCCAGAGGGACTTGATTAAAATTTCAAAACTTTTATAAAAAGATAGTTCAACTGTCTTCTTAGCCTAAAATCTGTATTGATAAAGTCACTGGTAAATGGCAAACGTTAACAATAAAATATCCCGTTTATCCTTGAAATCTAAACTTTCAAAATCTAAGCTTTAATAGAAGCGAATAACAACATCTCTTTAGAATGTAAAAGAAGGTGAGTAAATTATTCACAGTTATTAAAACTGGTTAAAATTAACCCTACTCTCACTGCAACTACTAAAATTTAAACCTGTTTATCCTTTCGAAAAGTTAATGTAACTGACACTTTCATTACGAGAGTTAATTGAAATTATTAGACGGCAACTCAAAAAAACTGGATCCCTTGATAATGAAAAAAAAAGAGAGTGAGCTCTTTAATTATTCAATTATTAAATCTAAGTTAATTAACCTTACTCTCACTGCAACTACTGAAAGTTAATTAACCTTACTCTCACTGCAACTACTGAAAGTTAATTAACTTTACTATCACTGCAATTACTGAAAGTTAATTGAAATTACTCTCACTACAACTACTAAAAGTTAAATAACCTTGCAATCATTGCAACTACTGAAAGTTAATTAACCTTACAATCATTGCAACTACTGAATGTTAATTAACCTTACAATCATTGCAACTACTAAAAGTTAAATAACCTTACAATCATTGCAACTACTGAAAGTTAATTAACCTTACAATCATTGCAACTACTGAAAGTTAATTAACCTTACAATCATTGCAACTACTAAATGTTAATTAACCTTACAATCATTACAACTACTGAAAGTTAATTAACCATACTCTCACTATTAAATGGGTTCTAAAACACTGATCCTCTCACGTGTATAAAACAAGAAGATCGATTTGTTTCGTTATAAGGTTCTTTGTGGCTGGTTTTATAGTTCTTGAGAACTAGTCTACTAGGTTCATGAGAGCTAGTTAACCAGGTTCTTGATGGCTGGTTATCCAGGTTCTTGATGGCTGGTTATCCAGGTTCTTGATGGCTGGTTAACCAGGTTTCTGATGACTGGTTAACCAGGTTCTTGATGGCTGGTCAGGTTCTTCATGGCTGGTTAACCAGGTTCTTGATGGCTGGTTAACCAGGTTCTTGATGGCTGGTCAGGTTCTTCATGGCTGGTTAACCAGGTTCTTGATGGCTGGTTAACCAGGTTTTTGATGGCTGGTTAACCAGGTTCTTGAATGCTGTTTCCCCCGGGATCTGATGGGCTAGTATTATTATTATTATTATTATTATTATTATTATTATTATTAATATAATTAATAATTATTATTACTAGAATGATAATTATAATTATAGTATCTATATTATTATAATTATTATTATTATTATTATTATTATTATTATTATTAGTAGTAGTATAGTAGTTAGTAGTAGTAGTAGTAGTAGTACTAGTAGTAGTAGTAGTAGTAGTAGTAGTAGTAGTAGTAGTACTAGTAGTAGTAGTAGTAGTAGTAGTAGTAGTAGTAGTAGTAGTAGTAGTAGTAGTAGTAGTAGTATAGTAGTAGTAGTAGTAGTGGGGAGTGGTACAATAATAAGTATCAAAGGACTGACAACGTTCCTTTATTATTTTCATATACAAATATATAGTACATTATTTACATATTATTACATACAACAAAACTTCTTTATTTGGTCACAAGGTATCGATCATTATCATCATCATCATCATCATCATACACTGAGGTTCAGGGGACCCAACACTGCTGTCATTGATGTATAACGGTGTATAGCGAGAGGATAAAAAATAATATTGATGTGTGTATGACGGGAAGTATGGCAGGTATAACACTGCTGAGTGTGTGACTGCAGCATAAGTATGACTGCTGAGTGTATGATGGGTGTATAGTAGATATACGATATACGTAGTATGTGTGTATATTCCGACTAACAGGGATATGACACGAGGATGCGTTGAATGTGACGTGATTATGTGTGGAATATGATGGAAAGATGTGCTGAATGTGGCGTGAAGTATTGAAAGTAACATGAATATGTGTTAATATGGCGTCATGGTTTACTGAATATGACGTGAAAATGTTCTGAATTTGAAGTGGCATTGTTTTAAATATAAGGTGAAGAACTGAATATGACTTTGTTGCAGTGAATATGAAGTGATGATGTAAATATGTCACGAGGATTTAATGAAAGTGAATAGATAGATGGAAAGATTATGAAAAGAGGATGAAATAATATATAATGAAGATGGCATCAATATGAAGTGAAGATGACATTAATATGATACAATGAAGCAGAAAACATAAGAACATAAGAACATAAGAATGGAGGAACACTGCAGAAGGCCTACTGGCCCATGCGAGGCAGGTCCTTATCAAAACGACCTCTACCATAAGCTACCCAAGAAATAACTCCCGTACCCAATGACACCAATCAAACCCAGCCCCTCCCACTCATATATTTGTCCAGCCTCTTCTTAAAGCTACCCAAGGTAGCTTTAGAAGACCAGTACTTACCCATGTCCTTTCTAAACCTAAATTTATCCAACTTAAATCCATTATTTCTGGTTCTTACCTGGTTCGACACCCTCAGTACTGTATCTCACCCTCAGTCTGTATCTCTCAAAATTTGATACTTTGGCCCAGAATTCTTTTTATATCTTATAAAAGATATCAGTATTTCTACTTTTTTGATATATTTAATATTAAAAATTTCTGTAAATTTAATGCAAATATTTGCCTGGTTACAAATCTTATCGTTGACTTATCGAAATTTTTGACTCGGGGAAATTTCTATAGCAATTTCTTTTCTAATTTGAAAAATAAATATTCTAGTTGAGTTTGCTTTTATTTCAATATCTAAAGGCTCTTTAATAGTTCTTCAGTAGTTTGCTTTTTTCTTTCAGTTTGATTCTTATTGTTCTCCTAGTGACATCTGAAAAAATTATCCTCGTATAACTGAGTCACTCCGCAGTGGATACATATGACTGAGTCACTCCGCAGTGGATACATATGACTGAGTCACTCCGCAGTGGATACATATGACTGAGTCACTCCGCAGTGGATACATATGACTGAGTCACTCCGCAGTGGATACATATGACTGAGTCACTCCGCAGTGGATACATATGACTGAGTCACTCGCAGTGGATACATATGACTGAGTCACTCGCAGTGGATACATATGACTGAGTCACTTCGCAGTGGATACATATGACTGAGTCACTCCGCAGTGGATACATATGACTGGGTCACTCCGCAGTGGGTGGGTATAACTGACCCTCTGACCCACCTAACATAGTGACACCTACTGCTTCTATGTGGTCACAGTAGGAACACATGACTGAGTCACTTCACGATGGATACACATACTGATATATTTACTGTATACTTATAGTACATTTACTGTATATTTACAGTATATTTACTGTATAATTTATATTGTATAATTTATGTTACATAATTTATATTTAATTTTCTACGTATAGCAGAATGTGACAAATTTCGAGTTGTTTATCTGGATTTTCCTTTACAAAATTTATCTCATAGAAAAGGTTGATGTTCCTTTACAATACGGAAATTATAAAGAAAAACTATGTATCCTTTTTCTGAACGAGGAATTAATGAAAGAATTATTAACATTTTTTATTAAATTGAATCAATTTAACCCATGAATTTAAAATTAGAAATTAAGCGGGTTAAATACCATAGATTTAGCTCTCCGTGACTAACATGTAGCATATAATGAGAGTGGAGAGGGAAGGTGAGCTAGGAATTTTGCCCCAAAGTACATTATCTCTATGGTACAGTGCTACTTCCACGGTACAGTGATGGTTTCACGGTAGAGCGGAACCTCCATAGTGCAGTGGTAAGAGCGTTGGTTTTGTAATCTTAGGTTGACCTTCCCGTGGGTCGGGTTCTGTGAGGTCCCTGAGTTGGCTATGATCATGTTACTATGCTGTCGCGAGTCGAATTGTTTAAGAAAGTTAAGTATGTTTTGTGGTGTAAATAACGTGCACACAGGTTATTATTTTAGGATTTGGTAATTTTTGGGGGGAAAGGTTGTTCAAGTAAAGTT
>NC_069402.1:39143464-39170964 GCF_026875155.1 Cherax quadricarinatus
CTGTCCCCAGGCCTAACCACAAGCTAGGCCTCTCTGGTCTGCCATCCCCGCCCAAAGGGGGCTAATGGGAATGACAGTCTTGTGAGCTACAAGCTCGGGCTCAGGCACCTACCCTGCCCTAGAAGGGCTGGGCATGGTGTCGATGGAAGCCCTGCCTTGGTGGGAGTCGGCCGATGTGTTAATAATAAATAAGTAATGGTTTCACTGGAATAGGGAAGACTGACCTGGTCTCGGGGTGGTAGGGAAGACTGTGACCTGGTCTCGAGTTGATAGGGAAGACTGACCTGGTTTCACTGTGGTAGGGAAGGTTCACCTGGTCTCACTGTGATAGAGAAGAGTGACCTGGTCTTGCTGGGGTAGAGAGGGGTACTCACCTGGTTGTTGTGGTACCAGGTGATGGCCTCAGGTGGGTAGGGGGCGTGGTGGACGATGCAGGTGAGGTTGATCATACTGGCTCGATTCACGTAAATGTCCGGCGCTCCCAACACCTCCACCGTCGGCTCTAGGCGTAGCAGAGATAACCAGTTACACAAGTCTCTCTCTCTTTCTCTCTCTCTCTCTCTCTCTCTCTCTCTCTCTCTCTCTCTCTCTCTCTCTCTCTCTCTCTCTCTCTCTCCTCTCTCTCTCTCTTCTCTCTCTCTCTCTCTCTCTCTCTCTCTCTCTCTCTCTCTCTCTCTCTCTCTCTCCTCTCTTTCTCCTCTCCTCCTCCGCCCTCCCTCTCTCTCTCTCTCTCTCACTTTTATTTAACCTTCCATCATCTGCAGTAAAATGATGGGAAAAATAAAAACAACTGTGTCTCGTCTTGTCTGATTCAACTAACTTTTCCTCTTCTTTATTACTATACCCTTTTCAGTTTCTCTCCCATTTCTTTCCCATTTTCTTTCTATTTTCTCCGTTTATTGTTCCGTTTTTCAACACCGCCTCCATGTGATCTGCCGAGGAAAGTTATCTGATCAAGGATTTTTTCTTCACGAATTTTCTTTGCTTTCTCTTCCTCACGCTCTTATTCTCTGTTATATTTTCTTTCTTTTGTCCATTTTTCCCTCATTAGTTCTCGGGATGTAAACAAGAAAATGAACAGAGAAATACCCAGCAACATCCCTGAGTCAGTTAATGCCTCGAGTCCTCACTCAACAAGTCAAGTCTTAGGTCTTCTAGTGAACAAATGTTCAGGAACACGCTCTTAGGGAGCTTTAGTGAACAAATTACATCTTTTGTCACGTAACAAGTGTAGAGTCTCGAGTCCTCACTGATTAAGATGGAGCTTTCTTCCTTTCTCAACGAGTGAGCAATTTCAGGTCTTTGGTAAACAAGTTAGGACCCTGTTCATAAATTAATAGGTGAACAGTGTCTTCAGTGAACAACTATACTGGGGAAAAGACTTGGCTTCACAGAGCCGATTAACGTTCGCAGGAAATCAGGACTCAAATGAAGAATGATTCCAGAGGAAACAGGTGAACACAGGTGACTACGTACCTACCACCTTGAGAAAGACGTTGAAGGTGCTGATGGGTCGTGTGGTGATCTGACACTCGTAGTTTCCCTGATCACGCAGCTGCACCGACTTGATCCTGAGCGTCCATTCAGTGCTCGCCTGCTGGTGCAGCGCCTCGAACCTCAGGTCGGTGGTGTAGGTATAGCGACCCACCGTCAGGATTCTCAGGTCGCGACCTCTCATCCATGACACCTGTAGGAGGGGACCATATTAAGAGGTGTGGCCTCAGCCGCAGGGGAACACGGGCGTTATATCAGGTGATAGTCGTGTTTAACTCAGTCAGAGGCAAACACGACTTTTACATCTGGAGGCTGACCTCTGTTTATATACCTCAGTCACAAGTAAACAAGAGAGTTACATCTGACGGTAGAACTCTGGTTAATTAGCTTTATGTCTGGAGGACAAACTCAGGTTAACCGACTGTCACATACGTAAACAAACATTTACATCTTAAGGCGCAGGTCGGGTTAACCGGCTCTGTTATAGGTAAACACGAGTGTTACAACTAAAACTGTCTCAGTCAAGGGTGATCCTAGAAGGTTTACTGACTCCCAAGTTGGTTTTCTAAGCTGAACGAAGTTTGTCTTTTCCCCGGCCATCATCAAGTCCCTTGTAAAAAAAAACAGCAGTAAGTCAGATCAGTCAACCAGGAAGACACGAAGTCAGACATGTTCCAAATATTACAACATGTAAAAATGCACAGAGAAAATCACTGCTGTACTGGAACTAATTATTATTTTTATTACATTCATTGGGCACCGCTATACCCAAAAGGGTCATGCAACGCCTAGGTTAATGGGAGGTAATCAGGTTCGATTCCTTGGATGAGGAATCTTTCACCGGTCTCAAGGTACCTACCTCCCTTGAGGGGCACAGAAACGTACCCCAGGCTAAGATTTATTTCCTTCAAAACTGGTGGCATGATAACAGTTTGGGAGAGACCCGAAAGGCGGTTCAATTTTTATTTACACTTTGTGGGTTATTTGTGAACTGTTCCAGTAATGATATTGTGGATTACCTGTGAATTGTTCCAGTAACGAAATCGTAGATTACTTGTGAATTGTTAAAGTAGCAATATTGTGGATTACTTACGACTTATGTTTCAGCCATAGTACTGTAGGTTACTTGTAAATTAAGATAAACACAATCATCTCACCAAGAAGAAGTGTACTTGAGGATATTGTCATAAGCTCCATTAATTTATCCACAGGTAAGCGTGCCGTCCATACCTGGATAAAGAGCTCCCAGTTTTTTGCCTCAGACACAGGTCAACAAAGTCCTCACCTCTGTAGCACATCACCATCCAGGGAACCCGCTTTGTTGTCCTACTTAGAATACAAGAAGTGTTACATCCATATGAATTAGAACGCCTCATCAGAGCACTCTCAGTGTAGTCAATGTCACTAGAACTAGAACTAGAAAACCCACTGAAAAGAGCAATCAAAATGTGGTCAATGTCACATCAAAATTTAATAAGAGAACACTTGAGCAAGGCACAAACAACAGATGTAGAGTCACATCCACTTTGACTTAGAAGAACAACTGAACAGCAACACAAACAGAAGAAGACAGTGTTAGATCACACCGAACTTGAGCAGCTGAGTAGGAAAACTCAAAACAGTGTTTACCTGCTTTAAATTAAAGCAACACCTGAACAGAAACACTCACATGTTAAAGATTAAGACACACGTGCAACAGTTGGGTGTCTTTATTGATGAAACGTTTCACCTACACAGTAGACTACTGTGTAGGCGAAACGTTTTTAATCTTCATCTTGTCGATATTTTATTCCATTTTCAACACTCACATGTTAAATTACCTTAAAGTATAACAGCTGAACAGAAATACTTATGCATGTTAAATTACGTTAAAACAGAAGAACAGTTGAACAGGAACACTCATAAAAGTGTTCAACTGCGTTAAAACGGAAGAATAAATAAGCAGGACACTGACTAGTTCTAAACTGAAAAAATTTTGTGAGCAAGAATGCTCATAAAAATACTCGGATTACGTTAAATCCCATTAAGGAGAACAGAAGAACAGGAACAAGTTGACCAAATATAAAAGAACTTCCCGTAGGTAACAAACTTTACCAAAATAATCTGGAAAACTGGCAAATAATAGCAGCATCTCGATCACAAGAAAATTTCGGATTATCAAAAGTCTCTGGGAAAGAAAATGCATGGAACGAGGAGAGACCTTCTGGTCCCAGACCGACCATAAGGAGACCAATTTTTTAAAAGCAATTTTCAAGGAAAGTATCGGGTCGTGAACTGTGGGGGAAAATTTTCATTTTCTGGTAATAATCTGGTCCAATATTAATATATTTATGCGTTTGGGGATCAGATAATCCTTTTTTCTCTCGGAATTTCACATGGAAGTTTTTCTGTATTTTTCTCTCTTGATAGAAATAGTTAATTTGTGTTAAGTTGTTTTGTTGAGTTTGTTACCGAGTAAAATGTTTTGGTGAAAGGTTATTTAACATATTATTAATATTAAGAAATATAGGAAGTAACATTGGTCAGGTGTTGACTGTTTTAGCTGTGGTCACGACTTAAATATATCCGATTTACTTAATGATCGAGTCATATAATGTCCAAGTCACATATTGAAGTCCAAGTCACATAATGTCCAAGTGTATGCAAAGATATATATACACTTCTCTCCAGTAATTACCTATTTGTAGTAAAATATTTGTATTGACAAGAGCAGAGCTGCGTGAGGTGTAGTTAGTCTGAGGTGTAGGTTGTCTGAGGTGTAGTTAGTCTGAGGTGTAGGTTGTCTGAGGTGCAGTTAGTATGAGGTGTAGTTAGTCTGTGTAGTTAGTCTGAGGTGTAGTTAGTCTGAGGTGTAGTTAGTCTGAGGTGTAGGTTGTCTGAGGTGTAGTTAGTCTGAGGTGTAGGTTGTCTGAGGTGTAGTTAGTCTGAGGTGTAGGTTGTCTGAGGTGCAGTTAGTATGAGGTGTAGTTAGTCTGTGTAGTTAGTCTGAGGTGTAGTTAGTCTGAGGTGTAGTTAGTCTGAGGTGTAGGTTGTCTGAGGTGTAGTTAGTCTGAGGTGTAGGTTGTCTGAGGTGTAGTTAGTCTGAGGTGTAGGTTGTCTGAGGTGCAGTTAGTATGAGGTGTAGTTAGTCTGTGTAGTTAGTCTGAGGTGTAGTTAGTCTGAGGTGTAGTTAGTCTGAGGTGTAGGTTGTTTGAGGTGTAGTTAGTCTGAGGTGTAGTTAGTCTGTGTAGTTAGTCTGAGGTGTAGTTAGTCTGAGGTGTAGTTTAGTCTGAGGTGTAGGTTGTTTGAGGTTGTAGTTAGTCTGTGTAGTTAGTCTGAGGTGTAGTTAGTCTGAGGTGCAGTTAGTATGAGGTGTAGTTAGTCTGTGTAGTTAGTCTGAGGTGTAGTTAGTCTGAGGTGCAGTTAGTATGAGGTGTAGTTAGTCTGTGTAGTTAGTCTGAGGTGTAGTTAGTCTGAGGTGTAGTTAGTCTGAGGTGTAGGTTGTTTGAGGTGTAGTTAGTCTGAGGTGTAGTTAGTCTGAGGTGCAGTTAGTCTGAGGTGTAGGTTGTCTGAGATGTAGTTTAGTCTGAGGTGTAGGTTGTCTGAGGTGCAGTTAGTCTGAGGTGTAGGTTGTCTGAGGTGTAGTTAGTCTGAGGTGTAGGTTGTCTGAGGTGTAGTTAGTCTGAGGTGTAGGTTGTCTGAGGTGTAGGTTGCCTGAGGTGTAGGTGTCTGAGGTGTAGATTGTCTGAGGTGTATGTTGTCTGAGGTGTAGATTGTCTGAGGTGTAGGTTGTCTGAGGTATAGTTAGTCTGAGGTGTAGTTAGTCTGAGGTGTAGTTAGTCTGAGGTGTAGTTTAGTTAATCTGAGGTGTAATTAGTCTAAGGTGTAGTTAATCTGAGGTGTAGTTAGTCTGAAGTGTAGTTAGTCTGAGATGTAGTTAGTCTGAGGTGTAGTTAGTCTGAGTTGTAGTTAGTCTGAGGTGTAGTTAGTTTGAATTGTAGTTAGTCTGAGGTGTAGTTATTCTGAGGGGTAGTTAGTATGAGGTGTAGTTAGTCTGAGGTGTAGTTAGTTTGAGCTGTAGTTAGTTTGAGCTGTAGTTAGTTTGAATTGTAGTTACTCTGAGGTGTAGTTATTCTGAGTGTAGTTAGTTTGAGGTGTAGTTAGTCTGAGGTGTAGTTAGTTTGAGTTGTAGTTAGTCTGAGGTGTGGTAAGTTTGAGTTGTAGTTAGTCTGAGGTGTAGTTAGTTTGAGTTATAGTTAGTCTGAGGTGTAGTTAGTCTGTGTAGTTAGTCTGAGTTGTAATTAGTCAGAGGTGTAGTTAGTCTGAGTGTAGTATAGTCTGAGTGTAGTTAGTCTGAGTGTAGTTAGTATGAGGTGTATTAGTCTGGTGGTTAGTCTGAGGTGTAGTTTAGTCTGAGTTGTAGTTAGTCTGAGGTGTAGTTAGTCTGAGGTGTAGTTAGTCTGAGGTGTAATTAGTCTGAGTTTGTAGTTAGTCTCAGGTGTAGTTAGTCTGAGGTGTAGTTAGTCTGAGGTGTAGTTTAGTCTGAGGTGTAGTTAGTCTGAGGTGTAGTTAGTCTGTGTAGTTAGTCTGAGGTGTAGTTAGACTGAGTTAGTAGTTAGTCTGAGTGTAGATAGTCGAGGTGTTAGTTAGTCTGAGGTGTAGTTAGTCTGAGCTGTAGATAGCCTGTGTACTTAGTCTGAGGTGTAGTTAGTCTGAGTGTAGTTTATCTTAGGTGTAGTTAGTCTGAGGTGTAGTTACCTGTGTAGTTAGTCTGAGTGTAGTTTAGTCTGAGGTGTAGTTAGTCTGAGGTGTAGTAGTCTGAGGTGTAGTTAGTCTTGTGTAGCTAGTCTGAGCGTAGTTAGTCAAGTTGTAGTTAGTCTGAGGTGTAGTTAGTCTGAGGTGAAGTTAGTCTGAGGTAGATTAGTCTGAGTTTAGTTAGTCCTGAGGTGTAGTTAGTCTGTGGTGTAGTTATCTGAGGTGTAGTTAGTCTGATGTGTAGTTAGTCTGAGGTGTAGTTTAGTCTGTGTAGTTAGTCGAGTTGTAGTTAATCTGAGGTGTAGTTAATCTGAGGTGTAGTTAGCCATGTGGAGTTAGTCTGAGGTGTAGTTAGTCTGAGGTATAGTTAGTCTGTGTAGTTTAGTTAGAGGTGTAGTTAGTCTGAGTTGTAGTTAGTCTGAGTTGTAGTTAGTCTGAGGTGTAGTTAGTCTTAGGTGTTATTTAGTCTGAGTTGTAGTTAGTCTGAGGTGTAGTTAGTCTGAGGTGTAGTTAATCTGAGGTGTAGTCTGAGTTGTAGTTAGTCTGAGGTGTAGTTAGACTGAGTTGTAGTTAGTCTGAGGTGTAGTTAGTCTGAGGTGTAGTTAGTCTGAGGTGTAGTTAGCCTGTGCAGTTAGTCTGAGGTGTAGATAGTCTGAGGTGTAGTTAGTCTGAGGTGAAGTTAGTCTGAGGTGTAGTTAGTCTGAGGTGTAGTTACTCTGAGGTGTAGTTAGTCTGTGTAGTTAGTCTGTGAGGTGTAGTTAGTCTGAGGTGTAGTTTTAGTCTGAGGTGTAGATAGTCTGAGGTGGTAGTTAGGGCTGAGGTGAAGTTAGTCTGAGGTGTAGTTACTCTGAGGTGCAGTTAGCCTGTGTAGTTAGTCTGAGGTGTAGTTAGTCTGAGATGTAGTTAGTCTGAGGTGTAGTTAGCCTGTGTAGTTAGTCTGAGGTGTAGTTAGTCTGAGGTGTAGTTAGAATGTGTAGTTAGTCTGAGGTGTAGTTAGTCTGAAGTGTAGTTAGTGTGAGGTGTAGTTAGTCTGAGGTGTAGTTAGCCTGAGTAGTTAGTCTGAGGTGTAGTTAGTCTGAGGTGTAGATAGTCTGAGGTGTAGTTAGTCTGAGGTGAAGTTAGTCTGAGGTGTAGTTACTCTGAGGTGCAGTTAGCCTGTGTAGTTAGTCTGAGGTGTAGTTAGTCTGAGATGTAGTTAGTCTGAGGTGTAGTTAGCCTGTGTAGTTAGTCTGAGGTGTAGTTAGTCTGAGGTGTAGTTAGCCTGTGTAGTTAGTCTGAGGTGTAGTTAGTCTGAAGTGTAGTTAGTGTGAGGTGTAGTTAGTCTGAGGTGTAGTTAGCCTGTGTAGTTAGTCTGAGGTGTAGTTAGTCTGAGATGTAGTTAGTCTGAGGTGTAGCTAGTCTTAGGTGTAGTTAGTCTGTGTAGTTAGTCTGAGGCGTAGTTAGTCTGAGTTGTAGTTAGTCTGAGGTGTAGTTAGTCTGAGGTGTAGTTAGTCTGAGGTGTAGTTAGTCTGAGTTGTAGTTAGTCTGAGGTGTAGTTAATCTGAGGTGTAGTTAGTCTGAGGTGTAGTTAGTCTGAAAAGTAGTTAGTCTGTGTAGTTAGTCTGACTTGTAGTTAGTCTGAGGTGTAGTTAATCTCAGGTGTAGTTGGCCTGTGGAGTTAGTCTGAGGTGTAGTTAGTCTGAGGTGTAGTTAGTCTGCGTAGTTAGTTAGAGGTGTAGTTAGTCTGAGTTGTAGTTAATCTGAGTTGTAGTTAGTCTGAGGTGTAGTTAGTCTGAGGTGTAGTTAGTCTGAGTTGTAGTTAGTCTGAAGTGTAGTTAGTCTGAGGTGTAGTTAGTCTGAGGTGTAGTCTAAGGTGTAGTTAGTCTGAGGTGTAGTTAGTCTGAGGTGTAGTTAGTCTGAGGTGTAGTTAGTCTGAGGTGTAGTTAGCCTGTGTAGTCTGAGGTGTAGTTAGTCTGAGGAGTAGTTAGTCTGAGGTGTAGTTAGTCTGAGGTGTAGTTAGTCTGTGTAGTTAGTCTGAGGTGTAGTTAGTCTGAGGCGCAGTTAGCCTGTAGTTAGCCTGAAGTGTAGTTAGTCTGAGGTGTAGTTAGTCTGAGGTGTAGTTAGTCTGAGGTGTAGTTAGTCTGAGTTGTAGTTAGTCTGAGGTGTAGTTAGTCTGAGGTGTAGTTAGTCTGAGGTGTAGTTAGTCTGAGGTGTAGTTAGCCTGAGGTGTAGTTAGCCTGTGTAGATAGCCTGAGGTGTAGTTAGTCTGAGGTTTAGTAAGTCTGAGGTGTAGATAGTCCGTGTAGTTAGTCTGAGGTGTAGTTAGTCTGAGGTGTAGATTGTCTGAGGTGTAGTTAGCCTGTGAAGTTACTCTGAGGTGTAGTTAGTCTGAGGTGTAGTTATTCTATGTAGTTAGTCTGACGTGTAATTAGTCTGAGGTGTATTTAGTCTGAGGTGTAGTTAGTCTGAGATGTAGTTAGTCTGAGGAGTAGTTAGTCTGAGGTGTAGTTAGTCTGAGGTGTAGTTAGTCTGTGTAGTTAGTCTGAGGTGTAGTTAGTCTGAGGTGTAGTTAGCCTGTAGTTAGCCTGAAGTGTAGTTAGTCTGAGGTGTAGTAAGTCTGAGGTGTAGTTAGTCTGAGGTGTAGTTAGTCTGAGTTGTAGTTAGTCGTTAGTCTGAGGTGTAGTTAGTCTGAGGTGTAGTTAGTCTGAGGTGTAGTTAGTCTGAGGTGTAGTTACTCTGAGGTGTAGTTAGTCTGTGTAGTTAATCTGAGGTGTAGTTAGCCTGAGGTGTAGTTAGCCTGTGTAGTTAGCCTGAGGTGTAGTTAGTCTGAGGTGTAGTAAGTCTGAGGTGTAGATAGTCCGTGTAGTTAGTCTGAGGTGTAGTTAGTCTGAGGTGTAGATTGTCTGAGGTGTAGTTAGCCTGTGGAGTTAGTCTGAGGTGTAGTTAGTCTGAGGTGTAGTTATTCTATGTAGTTAGTCTGAGGTGTAATTAGTCTGAGGTGTATTTAGTCTGAGGTGTAGTTAGTCTGAGGTGTAGTTAGTCTGAGGTGTAGTTAGTCTGAGGTGTAGTTAGTCTGAGGTGTAGTTAGTCTGAGGTGTAGTTAGTCTGAGTTGTAGTTAGTCTGAGGTGTAGTTAGTCTGAGTTGTAGTTAGTCTGAGGTGTAGTTAGTCTGAGGTGTAATTAGTCTGAGGTGTAGTTAGTCTGAGGTGTAGTTAGTCTGAGGTGTAGTTAGTCTGAGGTGTAATTAGTCTGAGGTGTAGTTAGTCTGAGGTGTAGTTAGTCTGAGGTGTAGTTAGCCTGTGTAGGTAGTCTGAGGTGTAGTTAGTCTGAGGTGTAGTTAGTCTGAGGTGAAGTTAGTCTGAGGTGTAGTTAGTCTGAGGTGTAGTTAGTCTGAGGTGTATTCAGTCTGAGCTGTAGTTAGTCTGAGTTGTATTTAATCTGAGGTGAAGCTAGTCTGAGGTGTAGTTAGTCTGAGTTGTAGTTAGTCTGAGGTGTAGTTAGTCTGAGGTGAAGTTAGTCTGAGGTGTAGTTAGTCTGAGGTGCAGTTAGTCTGAGGTGTAGTTAGTCTGAGGTGTAGTTAGTCTGAGGTGTAGTTAGTCTGAGGTGTAGTTAGTCTGAGGTGTAGTTAGCCTGTGTAGTTAGTCTGACGTGTAGTTAGTCTGAGGTGTAGTTAGTTTAAGGTGTAGTTAGTCTGAGGTTTAATTAGCCTGTGTAGTTAGTCTGAGGTGCAGTTAGTCAGAGGTGTAGTTAGTCTGAGGTGTAGTTAGTCTGAGGTGCAGTTAGTCAGAGGTGTAGTTAGTCTGAGGTGTAGTTAGCCTGAGGTGTAGTTAGCCTGTGTAGTCTGAGTTGTAGTTAGTCTCAGGTGTAGTTAGTCTGAGGTGTAGTTAGTCTGTGTAGTTAGTCTGAGTTGTAATTAGTCAGAGGTGTAGTTAGTCTGAGGTGTAGTTAGTCTGAGGTGTAGTTAGTCTGAGGTGTAGTTAGTATGAGGTGTAGTTAGTCTGTGTGGTTAGTCTGAGGTGTAGTTAGTCTGAGTTGTAGTTAGTCTGAGGTGTAGATAGTCTGAGGTGTAGTTAGTCTGAGGTGTAATTAGTCTGAGTTGTAGTTAGTCTCAGGTGTAGTTAGTCTGAGGTGTAGTTAGTCTGAGGTGTAGTTAGTCTGAGGTGTAGTTAGTCTGAGGTGTAGTTAGTCTGTGTAGTTAGTCTGAGGTGTAGTTAGACTGAGTTGTAGTTAGTCTGAGGTGTAGATAGTCTGAGGTGTAGTTAGTCTGAGGTGTAGTTAGTCTGAGCTGTAGATAGCCTGTGTACTTAGTCTGAGGTGTAGTTAGTCTGAGGTGTAGTTAGTCTGAGGTGTAGTTAGTCTGAGGTGTAGTTAGCCTGTGTAGTTAGTCTGAGGTGTAGTTAGTCTGAGGTGTAGTTAGTCTGAGGTGTAGTTAGTCTGAGGTGTAGTTAGTCTGTGTAGCTAGTCTGAGGCGTAGTTAGTCAGAGTTGTAGTTAGTCTGAGGTGTAGTTAGTCTGAGGTGAAGTTAGTCTGAGGTGTAGTTAGTCTGAGTTGTAGTTAGTCTGAGGTGTAGTTAGTCTGTGGTGTAGTTAGTCTGAGGTGTAGTTAGTCTGATGTGTAGTTAGTCTGAGGTGTAGTTAGTCTGTGTAGTTAGTCTGAGTTGTAGTTAATCTGAGGTGTAGTTAATCTGAGGTGTAGTTAGCCTGTGGAGTTAGTCTGAGGTGTAGTTAGTCTGAGGTATAGTTAGTCTGTGTAGTTAGTTAGAGGTGTAGTTAGTCTGAGTTGTAGTTAGTCTGAGTTGTAGTTAGTCTGAGGTGTAGTTAGTCTTAGGTGTATTTAGTCTGAGTTGTAGTTAGTCTGAGGTGTAGTTAGTCTGAGGTGTAGTTAATCTGAGGTGTAGTCTGAGTTGTAGTTAGTCTGAGGTGTAGTTAGACTGAGTTGTAGTTAGTCTGAGGTGTAGTTAGTCTGAGGTGTAGTTAGTCTGAGGTGTAGTTAGCCTGTGCAGTTAGTCTGAGGTGTAGATAGTCTGAGGTGTAGTTAGTCTGAGGTGAAGTTAGTCTGAGGTGTAGTTAGTCTGAGGTGTAGTTACTCTGAGGTGTAGTTAGTCTGTGTAGTTAGTCTGAGGTGTAGTTAGTCTGAGGTGTAGTTAGTCTGAGGTGTAGATAGTCTGAGGTGTAGTTAGTCTGAGGTGAAGTTAGTCTGAGGTGTAGTTACTCTGAGGTGCAGTTAGCCTGTGTAGTTAGTCTGAGGTGTAGTTAGTCTGAGATGTAGTTAGTCTGAGGTGTAGTTAGCCTGTGTAGTTAGTCTGAGGTGTAGTTAGTCTGAGGTGTAGTTAGCCTGTGTAGTTAGTCTGAGGTGTAGTTAGTCTGAAGTGTAGTTAGTGTGAGGTGTAGTTAGTCTGAGGTGTAGTTAGCCTGAGTAGTTAGTCTGAGGTGTAGTTAGTCTGAGGTGTAGATAGTCTGAGGTGTAGTTAGTCTGAGGTGAAGTTAGTCTGAGGTGTAGTTACTCTGAGGTGCAGTTAGCCTGTGTAGTTAGTCTGAGGTGTAGTTAGTCTGAGATGTAGTTAGTCTGAGGTGTAGTTAGCCTGTGTAGTTAGTCTGAGGTGTAGTTAGTCTGAGGTGTAGTTAGCCTGTGTATTAGTCTGAGGTGTAGTTAGTCCTGAAGTGTAGTTAGTGTGAGTGTAGTTAGTCTGAGGTGTAGTTAGCCTGTGTAGTTAGTCTGGTGTAGTTAGTCTGAGATGTAGTTAGTCTGAGGTGTAGCTAGTCTTAGTGTAGTTAGTCTGTGTAGTTAGTCTGAGGCGTAGTTAGTCTGAGTTGTAGTTAGTCTGAGGTGTAGTTAGTCTGAGGTGTAGTTAGTCTGAGTGTAGTTAGTCTGAGTTGTAGTTTAGTCTGAGGTGTAGTTAATCTGAGGTGTAGTTAGTCTGAGGTGTAGTTAGTCTGAAAAGTAGTTAGTCTGTGTAGTTAGTCTGACTTGTAGTTAGTCTGAGGTGTAGTTAATCTCAGGTGTAGTTGGCCTGTGGAGTTAGTCTGAGGTGTTAGTTAGTCTGAGGTGTAGTTAGTCTGCGTAGTTGTTAGAGGTGTAGTTAGTCTGAGTTGTAGTTAATCTGAGTTGTAGTTAGTCTGAGGTGTAGTTAGTCTGAGGTGTAGTTAGTCTGAGTTGTAGTTAGTCTGAAGTGTAGTTAGTCTGAGGTGTAGTTAGTCTGAGGTGTAGTCTAGGTGTAGTTAGTCTGAGGTGTAGTTAGTCTGAGGTGTAGTTAGTCTGAGGTGAGTTAGTCTGAGGTGTAGTTAGCCTGTGTAGTCTGAGGTGTAAGTTAGTCTGAGGAGTAGTTAGGTCTGGTGTAGTTAGTCTGAGGTGTAGTTAGTCTGTGTAGTTAGTCTGAGGTGTAGTTTAGTCTGAGGCGCAGTTAGCCTGTAGTTAGCCTGAAGTGTAGTTAGTCGAGGTGTAGTTAGTCTGAGGTGTAGTTAGTCTGAGGTGTAGTTAGTCTGAGTTGTAGTTAGTCTGAGGTGTAGTTAGTCTGAGGTGTAGTTAGTCTGAGGTGTAGTTAGTCTGAGGTGTAGTTAGCCTGAGGTGTAGTTAGCCTGTGTAGATACCTGAGGTGTAGTTAGTCTGAGGTTTAGTAAGTCTGAGTGTAGATAGTCCTGTAGTTAGTTGAGTGTAGTTAGTCTGAGGTGTAGATTGTCTGAGGTGTAGTTAGCCTGTGAAGTTACTCTGAGGTGTAGTTAGTCTGAGGTGTAGTTAGTCTGAGGTGTAGTTATTCTATGTAGTTAGTCTGACGTGTAATTAGTCTGAGGTGTATTTAGTCTGAGGTGTAGTTAGTCTGAGATGTAGTTAGTCTGAGGAGTAGTTAGTCTGAGGTGTAGTTAGTCTGAGGTGTAGTTAGTCTGTGTAGTTAGTCTGAGGTGTAGTTAGTCTGAGGTGTAGTTAGCCTGTAGTTAGCCTGAAGTGTAGTTAGTCTGAGGTGTAGTAAGTCTGAGGTGTAGTTAGTCTGAGGTGTAGTTAGTCTGAGTTGTAGTTAGTCGTTAGTCTGAGGTGTAGTTAGTCTGAGGTGTAGTTAGTCTGAGGTGTAGTTAGTCTGAGGTGTATTTACTCTGAGGTGTAGTTTAGTCTGTGTAGTTGTCTGAGGTGTAGTTAGCCTGAGTGTAGTTACCTTGTAGTTCCTGAGGTGTAGTTAGTCTGAGTTGTAGTAGTCTGAGTGTAGTAGTCCGTGTAGTTAGTCTGAGGTTGTTAGTTAGTCTGAGGTGTAAGTTGTCTGAGGTGTGTTACCTGTGAGTTAGTCTGAGGTGTAGTTAGTCTGAGGTGTAGTTTATTCTATGTAGTTAGTCTGAGGTGTAATTATGTCTAGGTGTATTTAGTCTGAGGTGTAGTTAGTCTGAGGTGTAGTTAGTCTGAGGTGTAAGTTAGTCTGATGGTGTAGTTAGTCTGGAGTATGTAGTTAGTCTGAGGTGTATTAGTCTGAGTTGTAGTTAGTCTGAGGTGTAGTTAGTCTGAGTGTAGTTTAGTCTGAGGTGTAGTTAGTCTGAGGTGTAAGTTAGTCTGAGGTGTAGTTAGTCTGAGGTGTAGTTAGTCTGAGGTGTAGTTAGTCTGAGGTGTAATTAGTCTGAGGTGTAGTTAGTCTGAGGTGTAGTTAGTCTGAGGTGTAGTTAGCCTGGGGTAGGTATCTGAGGTGTAGTTAGTCTGAGGTGTAGTTAGTCTGAGGTGAGTTAGTCTGAGGTGTAGTTAGTCTGAGGTGTAGTTAGTCTGAGGTGTAATTCAGTCTGAGCTGTAGTTAGTCTGAGTTGTATTTAATCTGAGGTGAAGCTAGTCTGAGGTGTAGTTAGTCTGAGTTGTAGTTAGTCTGAGGTGTAGTTAGTCTGAGGTGATAGTTAGTCTGAGGTGTAGTTAGTCTGAGGTGCAGTTAGTCTGAGGTGTAGTTAGTCTGAGGTGTAGTTAGTCTGAGGTGTAGTTAGTCTGAGGTGTAAGTTAGTCTGAGGTGTAGTTAGCTGTGTGAGTTAGTCTGACGGTTATTTAGTCTGAGGTGTAGTTAGTTTAAGGTGTAGTTAGTCTGAGGTTTAATTAGCCTGTGGTAGTTAGTCTGAGGTGTAGTTATAGTCTAGAGTGTAGTTAGTCTGAGGTGTAGTTAGTCTAGGTGAGTTAGTCGAGGTGTATTAGTCTGAGGTGTAGTTAGCCTGAGGTGTAGGTTAGTCCCTGTGTAGTCTGAGTTGTAGTTAGTCTGCAGGTGTAGTTAGTTGAGGTGTAGTTAGTCTGTTATGTTAGTCGAGTTGTAGTTTAGCTGAGGTGTAGTTTAGGGTCTGAGGTGTAGTTAGTCTGATGATGTAGTTAGTCTGAGGTGTAGTTAGTCTGGTAGTACTGAGGTGTAGTTAGTCTGAGGTGTAGATTAGTCTGAGTGTAGTTAGTCATGTGTAGTTAGTCAGAGCGTGTAGTTAGTCTGAGGTGTAATTGTTGAGGTGTAGTTAGTCTGAGGGTGTTAAGTTAGTCTGAATTGTAGTTTAGTCTGAGGTGAGTTAGTCTGAGGTGTAGTTAGTCTGAGTGTGTAGTTAGTCTGAGGTGGTCAGTTTAGTATCAGGTGTTGTTAGTCTGAGGTGTAGTTAGTCTGAGGTGCTAGTTAGTCTCAGGTGTGTTAGTCTGAGGTGTGTTAGTCTGATGTAGTTAGTCTGAGGTGTAGTTAGTCTGAGGTGTAGTTTAGTCTAAGGAGTAGTTAGTCTGAGGTGTTAGTTAGCCGTGTAGGTGTAGTTTTTTTAGTCTGAGGTGCAGTTAGTCAGAGGTGTAGTTAGTCTGATGTGTAGTTAGTCTGAGGTGCAGTTAGTCAGAGGTGTAGTTAGTCTGAGGTGTAGTTAGCCTGAGGAGTAGTTAGCCTGTGTATTCTGAGGTGTAGTTAGTCTGAGGTGTAGTTAGTCTGAGGTGTAGCTAGTCGGAGGTGTAGTTGTTCTGAGGTGAAGTTAGTCTGTGTAGTTAGTCTGTGGTGTAGTTAGCCTGAGGTGTAGTTAGTCAGAGGTGTAGTTAGTCTGAGGTGTAGTTAGTCTGAGGTGTAGTTAGTCTGAGGTGTAGTTAGTCTGAGGTGTAGTTAGTCTGAGGTGTAGTTAGTCTGTGTATTTAGTCTGAGGTGTAGTTAGTCTGAGGTGTAGATTGTCTGAGGTGTAGTTAGCCTGAGGAGTAGTCTGAGGTGTAGTTAGTCTGAGGTGTAGTTAGTCTGAGGTGTAGTTAGTCTGTGTAGTTAGTCTGAGGTGTAATTAGTCTGAGGTGTATTTAGTCTGAGGTGTAGTTAGTCTGAGGTGTAGTTAGTCTGAGGTTAGTTAGTCTGAGTGTAGTTAGTCTGAGGTGTAGTTAGTCTGAGGTGTAGTTAGTCTGAGTTGTAGTTAGTCTGAGGTGTAGTTAGTCTGAGTTGTAGTTAGTCTCAGGTGTAGTTAGTCTGAGGTGTAATTAGTCTGAGGTGTAGTTAGTCTGAGGTGTAGTTAGTCTGAGGTGTAGCTAGTCTGAGGTGTAGTTAGTCTGAGGTGAAGTTAGTCTGAGGTGTAGTTAGTGTGAGGTGTAGTTAGTCTGAGGTGTAGTTAGCCTGTGTAGTTAGTCTGAGGTGTAGTTAGTCTGAGGTGAAGTTAGTCTGAGGTGTAGTCAGTCTGAGTTGTAGTTAGTCTGAGTTGTAGTTAATCTGAAGTGTAGTTAGTCTGAGGTGTAGTTAGTCTGAGTTGTAGTTAGTCTGAGGTGTAGTTAGTCTGAGGTGTAGTTAGTCTGAGGTGTATTTAGTCTAAGGTGTAGTTAGTCTGAGGTGTAGTTAGTCTGAGGTGTAGTTAGTCTGGGGTGTAGTTAGCCTGTGTAGTTAGTCTGAGGTGTAGTTAGTCTGAGGTGTAGTTAGTCTAAGGTGTAGTTAGTCTGAGGTGTAGTTAGCCTGTGTAGTTAGTCTGAGGTGTAGTTAGTCTGAGGTGTAGTTAGTCTCAGGTGTAGTTAGCCTGTGTAGTCTGAGGTGTAGTTATATCTGAGGTGTAGTTAGTCTGAGGTGTAGTTAGTCTGAGGTGTAGTTAGTCTGAGGTGTAGTTAGTCTGAGGTGTAGTTAGTCTGTGTAGGTTAGTCTGAGGTGTAGTTAGTCTGAGGTGTAGTTAGTCTGAGGTGTAGTTAGTCTGTGTAGTTAGTCTGAGGTGTAGTTAGTCTGAGGTGTAGTTAGCCTGTGTAGTTCGCCTGAGGTGCAGTTAGTCTGAGGTGTAGTTAGTCTGAGGTGTAGTTAGTCTGAGGTGTAGTTAGTCTGAGGTGTAGTTAGTCTGAGGTGTAGTTAGTCTGAGGTGTAGTTAGTCTGTGTAGTTAGTCTGAGGTGTAGTTAGTCTGAGGTGTAGATTGTCTGAGGTGTAGTTAGCCTGTGGAGTTAGTCTGAGGTGTAGTTAGTCTGAGGTTTAGTTAGTCTGTAGTAGTTAGTCTGAGGTGTAATTAGTCGGGTGTATTTGTCTAGTTGTAGTTAAGTCTGAGGTGTAGTTAGTCTGAGGTGTAGTTAGTCTGAGGTGTAGTTAGTCTGAGGTGTAGTTAGTCTGAGGTGTAGTTAGTCTGAGGTGTAGTTAGTCTGAGCTGTAGTTAGTCTGAGGTGTAGTTAGTCTGAGGTGTAATTAGTCTGAGGTGTAGTTAGTCTGAGGTGTAGTTAGTCTGTGTAGTTAGTCTGAGGTGTAGTTAGTCTGGGGTGTAGTTAGTCTGAGGTGTAGTTAGTCTGAGGTGTAGTTAGCCTGTGGAGTTAGTCTGAGGTGTAGTTAGTCTGAGGTGTATTTAGTCTGAGGTGTAGTTAGTCTGAGGTGTAGTTAGTCTGAGGTGTAGTTAATCTGAGGTGTAGTTAGTCTGTGTAGTTAGTCTGAGGTGTAGTTAGTCTGGGGTGTGGTTAGTCTGATGTGTAGTTAGTCTGAGGTGTAGTTAGTCTGTGTAGTTAGTCTGAGGTGTAGTTAGTCTGAGGTGTAGTTAGTCTGAGGTGTAGTTAGCCTGTGGAGTTAGTCTGAGGTGTAGTTAGTCTGAGGTGTAGTTAGCCTGTGGAGTTAGTCTGAGGTGTAGTTAGTCTGAGGTGTAGTTAGTCTGTGGAGTTAGTCTGAGGTGTAGTTAGTCTGAGGTGTAGTTAGTCTATGTGTAGTTAGCCTGTGTAGTTAGTCTGAGGTGTAATAGTCTGAGGTGTAGTTAGCCTGTGGAGTTAGTCTGAGGTGTAGTCTGAGGTGTAGTTAGTCTGAGGTGTAGTTAGCCTGTGTAGTTATTCTGAGGTGTAATTAGTCTGAGATGTAGTTAGTCTGAGGTGTAGTTAGTCTGAGGTGTAGTTAGTCTGAGATGTAGTTAGCCTGTGGAGTTAGTCTGAGGTGTAGTTAGCCTGAGATGTGGTTAGCCTGTGGAGTTAGTCTGAGGTGTAGTTAGTCTGAGGTGTAGTTAGCCTGTGGAGTTAGTCTGAGGTGTAGTTAGTCTGAGATGTAGTTAGTCTGAGGTGTAGTTAGCCTGTGGAGTTAGTCTGAGGTGTAGTTAGCCTGTGGAGTTAGTCTGAGGTGTAGTTAGCCTGTGGAGTAGTTTATGCAAGCCACCATATAAAAAGCTGTGCTCTAAATATTAACATCATTTGCTAAAATGTCAGCTGTATCAAGTTGCGGAGGTCCTCCTCCAGGTGTGAGAAAACGGCCCAGGAGCTGGAGAGAGGCGATACCAAGGAGCAGCAGAGAGAAGGAATAGAGGAAGAAAATGAAGGAAGACAGAAAGACGGATGCTTACATGTTCACAGATGAAGAAAGTAAATTAAGTGTTTAGGTAAAACAAATCTGAATATCTCGTAATAAGTGGAAGCGACCTCCTCCGCCACACACTTCCTGTCTGTTCTCTGGGTAATCTTCTATATCATGGTCGTGTCTCCTCGTAATCTGCTCTCCTTCAGAGTTGCGACTTTTACCTGCAGCATTTTTTTTTATAACAGCTGTGGTACCAGCCTTGAAGTGTGTACGTGTTAATTTGTGTCTCGTTTTTTGTTTGACCAATTAAGAGTACCACACTGGTTCTGTGTACTCGAGGAATGGGCGTGCATATATACTGAAAAGAAGTCGAGGAATAAAAAGCACACTACCGTTGCTGAAAAAAATCACAACTAATCAACATATTTTAGATAAATCTTTTGATTACATTTCCTGGGCAATCACATTACGACTGTTGTCTAATCGTGGCTTGATAATGGTCCAGAACGACCCTCTGTTCAGGTTTGTGAACATAATGTTTATGTTTGCATACCTAGCATCGGCAGACCATGCTAAATGTTTTGTATGTGTTTCAGGTGACGGGTTTGGCATAATGTCAGCTCCTTGGTCTCTCTGAGTCCATAAGATGCTTCCTTCATATATGTTATATTGCATCTGGTCTCCTGTCTCCTGGTCCCAGTTATATTGCATTTCACGTATTAGGGTTCAAATTAAGTAGCTACCTGTTTGAACATTCCTCAAGTCTCTCTAAGTCTCCTCGAGTTTTCTTCGTATCATCCTGATCTGGTATCGTTTGCAATCACTGTTAAGTAGGAATCCTAACCCACCCGCCAGTCTGTTTTCATACACTGTGATCCGTATAGGGCTTAAGTTTGGTTCCTAGGGGACTCCACTAGTTAAACTCTTCAACCCTGACATTTTGTGTCTGACCGTAACGTTTTGTCTTCTGCTCTAAACAAATCATTAATCCACCTTTCACAAAAATGGCGGAACGCTGACTGCAGACCGCAGAGGAGTCTTTGTTTTACAACGTTTCACCACACATTGGCTTTATCAAATACTCTGTCAAGACTCCTCTGCAATTAGTGTCTTACAGTTAATCGTCTCTGCCAGATTTCCCAACCTACTTTTCTAGTACATGTTGCAGTTTTAGGCTTGGTAATGTCTGGAAGAATTTCTTACGATCTAGGAATACGCAGTCCACCAGTTCATCTTTTTCCTGTCTGATATCTATTAATGTGTCATCGACCTATATTAAATCTGTAGGCAGGGATTATCTTCCTAAATTTGTGCAGGTGGTCTATGAGGAAATCCATATTACCCAAGTGTTTGGTTAGTCTCTTCTTCATCAACCTCTCCACTTCCCTCGCTATATTTTCCAGAAATATTTGTCTGTAACTCTAGGCCTTCTGTCTGTCAGTCTTCTTTAATACTGGGATTACAATAGTCATTCACTGGGTATCTGGCAGTTCCTCTGTCTTTAGTGTTTCATTGAAGATCTTAGGGAGAGGCTTTCTCTTGAACCTTCAGCTCCTTCTAATACCCATGACGATGTTTAGTCTGGTCTCGTTGTTGTTATTGAGTTCCTGCAGGAGTCTCATTACTTCCTTTCTCGCCGTACAGATGTTTGCCAGTTCTGCGTAGTTTGTTTTTATTTCCAATAATGGCCTCTTTTCAGTGGTGAGAAGGCTGTGAAAATTTCTATTGTTCTCTTCGTATACTTCCCTATCACTGCCTGGAGCCGATTTCCAACGTTATTCAGCTTTATCACCTCATTCTTTGCTAACTTTCTTTTCTGTTCTAAGAGCTTAAATCCCGAGAGCTTTTAAGAGCTCGTCTTCCCCGTCACTTTGTTGCTTCACGCTTGTTAGGAGCTGAATCCATCACTGACAGCATGAGGAATCAGCTCTTTTTTTCAACCTCTGTTAGATATAATAACATTTATGTCTGAGTATTTGTTTCATTGTCCAGTCCAATTTAATCTACATTTTCTCTCCTTGTTGCTAAGTCAACCATGGAAGAATTTTCTGGAGTTGTTTTTGAAGGCCTGGCTATACCTGTCAACTCAGTACCGTATTTTTTCATGACTGTTCAGTATACCGTTCATTTCCTGTCAGACAGCTTTATTTTTTAGCTTGGTTTCCATGTGATAACAGTCTTAATTATCAATATTTCCAGCTCCTTCTTTTTCCTTTCCTTCCTCATGGGATACTTTTTTTGTGTGGTCATGTGATTAGAATCCAAGAAAGCTAATTGCATTATTCCTAATTTTATATCTCACTATTCTCTCATGTCCATCGCAGGATTGTCAAACGGGATTTCTGAATAAATTTTCTTCAAAGACTTGCCACACTCAAAGGTATCTTCGGGCACTAGGAGGCACCTTTGTTTCTTCGGGAGTGTATGCAGACACGCAACTTTTCTGAGCCAACACACTTCAAAAGCAGCGAGCAGTATTTTACGCTCATCCTCGCCAGAGTCATGGTTATTTTATAGCCAGGCACATATTTAGGCCACCCGGTGCATTATATAATATAGTTAGTGATACTGGCACCCTGGTTGCCTAAATTCCTGGGATGTAATGAAATAGCCAGGAGTCCGGCGTTAATGCACTCTGGAGAGGGTTTAAATCACTTGCAATATACTGTCCATCCTTTGTAGCGTTGTAGCTCAGAGTGCTTGTACTCGGAGGATGAAATACTGGACCGTAGTTTGCACCCCAGTAAGGTAAGAGCTTTATGTTGTAGACAATATATTTGGAAATGGGTTACTATTATTTAAGATTTTTTTTTTCGCTAACGCAAAAAAAAAGCAACTCGGAAACTTATTTTCACGTACAGTGTTATGGTAGATTATGGCAGGCACAGAGTACTCTGTACGTGGTGGAAGAAAACTCGTCACCCAGGTGTTCTAGCAACACAGTATATATTTCACACTACTCTGTGTGTACACACTGATTCTCACAAAAACCATAAATATAAAAACTCTGCCAAAGAGCACTGCAGGATTCGAACCAAAGTCGCCAGCGTAGAAGGCTGCCATACAGCATCAGTCAATGATGCATCCAGGTCGTGATAACATGTTTCCAAGAGCAGCTGAAGTAAGGAATAAATAATAGATGATTCACATCTATTTAAGGAAAAGTTAAACCAGAACGCAAATACCAATGGCTGCCCGTCTTGTGTTATAAAAACTGTCTTCTGGCTGTCCACGGACCTGACATGGTTTTGTACAAAGCCTGGCTTTGTACGAAACAGAAACGCCACATCTCTGTGGTATTGCAGGCGTTGCTTAAATGACAGATGTCCGATTCTTTATCTCTTGAAAATCTCCGCACCAGTGACTCAATGTCGAATTAATCTCCGCTCACATGAAATCTTTTCGTGTTGTGTTAAAGTGAACTGATCCAGCGTAATTAACGATGAACTTATTCGATATTGTTGCGATTCACTATTGGGAAATATGTTTAATACCCACCTTTCCACATTTCATCTCTAAGACCAGAATCTCTCTCTCTCTCTCTCTCTCTCTCTCTCTTCTCTCTCTCTCTCTCTCTCTCGCTCCCCCTCTCTTTCCTCCCTCATCTCTCCTCCCCCCTCTCTCTCTCTCTCTCCTCTCTCCCCTTTCCTTACCGACTTGTCACTCTTGGCAGCGTGGACTATACAGGTGAGTGTGGCTGTTTTGCCCAGGTAGGCTGTGTAAGTCGGAGACATTGAGGCGTCAAAGTAAGGCTCTTCCTCGTCCTCGTCCTCATTGCCCTCCTCGTCCTCGACTATCTCTGCTTCGTCGTCTTCGTCGTCGTGGTTCAGCAGCGCCCCCGTCAAGCTGGTGTAGGAGATGGGTGTCAGTTCCGTCACTCCTGTCAGTGGGTAGGCTGCCTCCACGTCCTCAGGTCCCCCGCACGCAGAAACCATCAGCAGACCTGTTAGGGGGGAGGAAGAAACCGTCAGTAAACCTGTGGGGGAGAGGGCAGTCATGGTCACCATAAGCAGTCAGGTGGGAGGGAGAGAACACCGTCAGCATAGCTGTGAGAGGGAAAGACTAAAGACTAGTGTTGATCGGGACCTGCATAAGTTGGCGCGATTGCCGGAGACGTGGAAAATAAACTTCAAAGTAAATTAGTGTAGAGTAATGCACTTAAACACCAATATAAAACTACCGAAGGTAATTACCGAAGGTAGAAAAGAACCTTTTAGCAATAGCGTTCGGTCAAGTAAACCAAGTCTAGCTGCAAGCTAAAAATAAAAAGCGAGGTTTGGTAACAAGAAATTTCGACTAGAAAAGCATTACAGACAATAATGATGGAGTGACTGATGATGAAAGGTGTTTCTTCTTTTTTTCCGGGTCACCATACCTCTGTGGGAAGCGGCCGATGTGTTAAAAGAAAATGATAGTTTATAAGGAACGTGTTAGAGTTCACTGTGATTATAATGTATGCAGTGTTATTTCCCAGATTCTGTAAATGATGAACATTAACTGGAGTGTAGAGAATGTGCAGTGAAGGACCGCAGCAGCAGCTCGTATTGTCATTAAGAAATTTGACTTCATGAAGAAAGTTTTAACGTACTAAACAGAGTTCTTCATTAGAAACTGAATATCAGGAGATCTTGCTTAAGCCTTTATTATACTGGACAAATGAGACACATCCAAGAAGAGCTATTCAAAGTCTGAAGTGATCCGATGGAGCCAGTCTAAGAGTCCTGCACTGTGTGCCTCTATCATCCACAAGGGCTTAGACCTTCCTCTCGAAATAAAGTAATAAAAATTCGACATTCTTTAATGCTGTCCTTGACAATGGAAATGTTCCTGTTGACTTTTAGTCAGTCAGCTTCAGCGCAAAAGTCGACTGTTCCCGTTTTATCTAAATCGTCTGAGAACCTGTAGAGTACTTGAGTTCTAGTATCGTCTTGCTTATCACTGCATCCAGCAGCACAAGAAACAATAGAGGCGAAAAACTAAAGGGACAGTTAAGGTCGGGTTGGTCGGGGTGGTCGACACAAACAAAGGATGACACTGGGGTTAATGTGAATATAAAATTTTTTTGTTTTCATTCCAAGTATCCTTTTTTTGCTGTTTTTGGGGGGGGCCCTAAAAAAACCCCCTCCCGGGAAAAACCAACTTATTCCCCCGAAACCCCTTCCCCCCAGATTAAAAAAAATGTCCATGTATCCCTTTAGAATTTCCCCAAAAAATTTTCCCCCCCCCGATTATGATTCCCCCCAAAAAAATGAACGGGGCCCCCTATGGATTTAAAAAGAAAAAAAAGTACCCCCTGGGGAAAAAAACCCAAAAATTAGAACCCCCTTTGGTCCCCCAATGAACCCTTTAAAAAGAAGGGATTAAAAAAAAATTTTTAAAAAAAAGTACCCCCCCCTTAGAAATTCCCCCCCCAAAAACCCGAAAACCTTTCAAAAAAGACCCCCTTTTAAGATTTTTAGACCCCCCCTTTTAACGGGCCCCCCATCCATGAATTAAAAGAAAACCCCCCCTATAAAACCCCCTTTAGAAGGGGAAAACAAAAAAAACCCCCTTTTTCCCCCCCAAAAATCCCCCCTTTTAGAAAAAAAATTGAAAATCCCTTCCTCCCTAAAAATTTTAGTACCCCCTCCCTTAAAAAAAATTAACTTCCCCCCAGAAAAACCCCCCCCCTTTAGATGGAAAAAACCCCAAAAAAGTAACCCCCCCCCGAAATTAAAAAAAAATGGGTACCCCCCTAAAAATTTCCCCAAAAAAAAGAATTCCCCCCCAAAAAAGTATTCCAAAAAAGTCCAAAAACCCCTTTTTTTGGCCCCCCATGTATAAATTAACCCAAATTCCCCCAGGAAAAATTTATTAGAAACCCCTTTTCCCCCCGAAAAACTTCAAAAAAAAATTTCCCTCCCGAACCCCCCCCCCCCCACATTTAACCCCAGGACCCTTTCCCCAAAAAAAAACCCCCAAACAAAAACCCCCCCCCCAGGGATTTAGCCCCAGATTCCCCCCACCCCCAAGAAAAAAGGGGGGGCCCAAAGATTTTTCCAGACTTTTCCCCCCCCCCTGTACAAACCCCCCCAACCCCCATGGCCCCCTCCCCCAAGACCCTTTTTCCCCCCAAGATCTTCCAGTAACACCCTTTCCCCGACTCCCCCCCTTTCCCCCCAAGACCCCCCCCCCTCCAGTACTCCCCCCTCTCTCTCCCCTCCCATGTACTCCCCTCCTCTTTCCCCTCCCATGTACTCCCCTCCTCTCTCCCCCCCATGTCCCCTCCTCTCTCTCCTCCCATGTACTCCCCTCCTCTCTCTCCTCCCATGTACTCCCCTCCTCTCTCCCCTCCCATGTACTCCCCCTCTCTCTCCTCCCATGTATCCCCTCCTCTTCTCCCCCAGTACTCCCCTCCTCTCTCCTCTCCATGTACTCCCCTCCTCTCTCTTCCCCCCCCTTCTTCCCCCCTCCTCTCTCCCCCCCATGTCCCCCTCCTCCTCCCTCCCCTTCTCCCCTCCTCTCTCCCCTCCCATGTACTCCCCCTCCTCTCTCCCTCCCATGTACTCCCCTCCTCTCTCCCCTCCCATTTTACTCCCCCTCCTCTCTCCCTCCCATGTACCCCCCCTCCCTCTCTCCCCTCCCATGTACTCCCCTCCTCTCTCCCCTCCCATGTACTCCCCTCCTCTCTCCCCCCCCATGTACTCCCCCCTCTCTCCCCTTCCATGTACTCCCCTCCTCTCTCCCTCCCTTTGTACTCCCCTCTCTCTCCCCTCCCATGTACTCCCCTCCTCTCTCCCCTCCCATGTACTCCCCTCCTCTCTCCCCTTCCATGTACTCCCCTCCTCTCTCCCCTCCCATGTACTCCCCTCCTCTCTCCCCTCCCATGTACTTTCATCCATGATTCCCTCCTACGTGCTTCCCTCTTCCGTCCCCTCGCCGTCCCACGACGTCCCTACCAGATTACACAATCACCTTCTGGGTTAGTTACGAGGACACGTCGTGGAAGGTGGATCCCTCTTGTTGCTGTAATGACCAGCTCTCCTCCGAGGTGACAGCCACAGAGAGGACACTGGGGTGTGGTGTCCATTAATCAAGTGAAGAGGAGACAAAATGCTGGTCTGCATATATATATACATATATATATATATTATATATATATATATATATATATATATATATATATATATATATATATATATATATATATATATATATATATATATATATATATATATATATATATTATATATATATGCAGACCAGCACCAAGTAGGCAGAACTTGCGATCTTGGCTTAAATAGCAACGCTCATCTTGCCATATAGGACAAGCGAAAATTTGTGTGTGCAATAATTTCGCCAAAATCATTCTGAACCTAACGAAAAAAATATATTTCACTCTGTTTGTTTAGTATTAAATTATTGTAAACAAATCAAAAATATATTTAGTTGGGTTAGGTTAAAATAAATTGTTCTTGTTAAAATAAGGTTAAGTAAGTTTTCTAAGATTCTTTTGGAGCAAAATTAAATATTTTTACATTAACATTAATGAAAAAAAAATATATCTTTAAACGTATAAGAGAAAATTTTAGAAAGGACTTAATTTTAAATGAGTTTTTGCTAATTGACCAGTTTTACATATTCGGCACGACATATATATAATATATATATATATATATATATATATATATATATATATATATATATATATATATATATATATATATATATATATATATATATATATATGTATATATATATATATATATATATATATAATATATATAAATATATATATATATATATATATATATATATATATATATAATATATATATATATATATATATATATATAATATATATATATATATATATATAATCGCCAACACAATGCTCTCCAATGCTTCAGGAAAGGACAAAGCTCGTCTCCTGGCAGTGAAGGCACCACACTCAAGAGATTTCCTGTTAGCTCTTCCCAATTCCTCCCTGGGCACCCGTCTCGACCCACAGGCCATTCGGATTGGTGTTGCTCTTCGCCTAGCCGCCGCCATCCTCACCGAACATAGGTGTATTTGCGGCAGGGCGACAGCTGATCAATTCGGACTTCATGGTCTCGTGTGTCACACAGCAGAATGGAAGTATGCCAGACATGAGGAGGTCAATGACATCATAAAGAGAAACCTCGCCACAGCCCGTTGCCCAGCTCAACGGGAACCCCAAATACAGAGGTCTGATGGAAGTCAAAAGCGTCCTGATTGAGCCACTATGCTACCTTGGAAGGATGGAAAGCAGATTGCCTGGGACTACACCTGTGCTGCCACATTGGCAGACACCTACCTGCCATACTCCGTAGTGGAAGAGGGTAGAGCTGCCAGCCACAGGAAGACCCAGAAGATCCGAAAATATGAAGACCTTCTCCCTTGCTATAACTTCATTCCAATATGGTCGGAGACCCTTGGAGCATGGGGCAAGTGTGCTCTAAAATTCCTCAAAGAGCTGGGTAAAAAGCTGATCATAGAAACCAAGGACCACAGGGCGACCAGCTTCCTCTTTCAGAGACTCAGTATTGCGATCCAGAGAGGAAATGCCTGCAGCATTCTGGGCACACGGCCCACCGCAGGGGAGCTGGACGAAGTATTCGAGATATAGCTCTGAGTTACCTATGTTGCTTTACTTTCTGCTGTATTTTTGTGAATGTTTGGCCAATGTATTTTGTCTTTAAATAAAACATACTTGAAATATAGGTGATGGTAGGAGAAAATTCTCAAACAGCTTCAGGGAGAACCTTGAGTTTTCCCTGAAGAAGTTTTTTTTTTCTCTAGGATGGGGGTCCCTAGGACAGTTTAGAGGTGGAAACTCCCTAAAATATTAATACATAATACATATATATTATATATATATATTTATTTTAATATATATAATATAAATATATATATATATTATATATTAGTATATATAATATAATATATATATTTTATATATATATATATTATATATTATTTATACATATAATATAATAATATATTATATATTTTATAATATTTTATATATATTTTATATATATAATATATGTATATATTTTTTGGGGAGTGTTAATGAATGTATAGGAGCCTTTTGAACCCAATAGAGAGTAATTGTGGTGGGACCTGAATGAAAGTAGGAGAAATTTTTTAGAGAGGGTGGGGTAGGAAAGTTTGGGGTGCCAGGTGAAAAATGTAATGGGAGCCCTTTGATTAAATTTGTATAAAAGGGGGTTTAGTTTAGGTAATACTATTTTAAGAAAAAGAGGAAAAATAAGTATACAAGATATGATTTTTGGGCAAAAATGACAGTAGTTTTTGGGATTATGTATGGAGATAAAAAGACTTTTGATAGATTTCAGGATGTACATGTTTTATAGAGGGGCCCAGATATATCAATCACTTTCTAGTTGTAGCTACAACTGGGGGTAAAAGGTAGAGGGGATAAAAGGAGAATAAAGCATCGGGGAAAGAGAGGTGAAGGTTTAAAACTAAAAGGGGAGGCTTTTGGGGAAAGATATAAACAGCTTTTGGGGAGGATAGAGGGGCTAATAGAGCAAAAAAAAGGCAAGGGGGTCGAAGAGGTTGGGTAGTTTAAAAAATGTAGTGTTAGAGTTTCACAAATTTGTGGTTACG
>NC_069402.1:39175964-39193464 GCF_026875155.1 Cherax quadricarinatus
CTGTGTTTAAATGAAAAGAATTTGGATTCCGGCTCTAAGCAAACAAACTAAAGGGGGTGGGAGAGTTTCATGGGGGGAAATAAAGGGTTTAAAACTGAGTATCTGGAGATTTAAGCAAAAAGGGTAGCATAATGTTAAATAAATCAGTTTGGAAAGGGAGAAAAGAAATATGAATGGTAAATTAAAGAATTTGTGATTAAAGTAAAGGGGGGGATGCGAAAAATTGGGCCCTAATAAGCTGTATGCACCGGGAGAAGCCCAGGAATGAGAGAGAGAGAGAGATTTTGGGAGATTTTAATAATGAAAGGGAGCCTTTAAACCAAGTGGAGAGAAAATTTGGGTAGGGACCTAAAAGCTAAAGTAGGAAAAATTTTTAGAGGGTGGGTGGTAATTTGGGGCCAGGTGTAAATGATAATGGGAGCCCTTTGATTGAACTTTGAAAAAAAGGGGGGTTTAGTTATGGGTAAACATTTTTTAAGAAAAAGAGGATAAATAAGTATACACGATAGAGAGGGCGAAATGACAGTAGTTTTTTGGGATTAGTTTGGTAATAAAAGACTGTTGAGTAGACTTCAGATGTACATGTTTAAGGGGGGCCACAGATATATCAGATCATTTTCTAGTTGTAGCTAAAACGAGAGAAAAAGGAAGGGGATACAAGGAGAAAGAAACTCAGGGAAAGAGGGGTGAAGGTTTTTAAAAACTAAAAGAGGAGGCTTTTAGGTAAGATATAAACACTATGGAGATAGATGGGCAATGAAGCATGGGCAAGGGGGGTCGAAGGGGTATGGGGGGGTTTAAAAAAAATGTAGTGTTAAGTGTTCAGCAAATTTTTGGGGTTACAGAAAGGGGGGTCAGGCGGAAAGGAGCGATTGGTGGAATGAGAGAAAAGAGAGTAAGGGAAAAAAAGTTAGCAAGAGAATTTTTTAAAAAGGGTAGAAGTGATGCGGGAGGGAAGATATATGGAAAAAAGAAGGGGTTTAAAGAGAGTGGTAAGAATGTAAAAAAAACAAATGAGAGAGTGGGTAGATTTATCAAAATTTTTTGAAAATAAAAAAAATTTTTGGAGTGAGATTAACAATTTAAAGAAACCCTAGAAACAAAATGGTTTTGTCATTAAAAATAGGAGAGGAGAGTTATTAAATGGAATTTTAGGGGTTTTGGGAAGATGGAGGGAATATTTTGAGAATTTTTAAAATTTATGAAGTGGGGAAAGCGTGATTTCGTTTGGGGCAAGGAGGAAAAACACTTGAGGGAGGAAGAGCCAGTTGTGATGTGGGGGAATTTTCGTGAGGCAGTAGGAAAAGAAAGGGGAAAGGGCACCGGGATTGTGGATAAAGAAAAAAAAAGTTAAAAGCAGGTGGGGATAATTTTGAGTGGGTGCAATTATTTAATAAATGATGGAAGAGGGTAAGTACCTAGGAATTGGCAGAAGCAGCAAAGTTCCTTTGTAAAAAGGCAAAGGGGAAAAAAGGGTCAAAAATTATGGGGGGAAAGTCTGTTGAGTGTGCCTGGAAAGTGTAGGGTAAGTTAAAAATTGAAAAAATTTTAAAGTAAACGGAAAATAGGATACAGATGAACAATGAGGCTTTAAAAAAGGAGGGGGGTGTGGGAAAACCAGGTTTTTACAGTGAAACATAAAGTGAACAGTATTTAGATAAGGCTAAAGAGGTCTTTGTGGCTTTAGGGTTTTTGGAAAAGGCGTATGACAGGGGGATGGGGGGGAAATGGGGCAGATTTTTGCAAGTGTAGGTGTAGGGGTAGGTACTAAAAGCAGTAAAAAGAGTTTTAACAGAAATGGGGCCCAAAGTTAGAGTATGAGGAAAGGGGGAAAATTTTCCCGTAAAAGTAGGCCTTAACAAGGATGTTAGTCACCGGGTTGTTTAATTTTTTATAGATGGGGTTGTAAAGAAAAAGCGGGGGTTTTTGGGCAAGGGGCTGGGTTAAAAGATAAAAAAACACACAAAAAGTTGGGATTTCAAGCGCTCTTTGCTGAGACATTTGGCCTTGGGAGATTTTGAAGAAATTGCAGAGATTGGTGGATGAATTTGGGGTAGGGTTTGGCAAAAAAGAAAATTAAAAGGAAAACAGGAAAGAGAAAGGGTTTAGAGGAAAAAAAATTTTTTTGGGTGAGAAAGATTGAATTCAGTTTGGGGAGGAGAGAGTAGGGAGGAGGTGAACGTATTCCCAATTTTTTGGGGAGTGGACTGTCAGGGATGGGTCGTGAAAGAGAGTGAATCAAAAATTTGATGAGGGAAAAAGATGAGGGGTGCATTTAGGAGTCGGGAGCCAAAAATTTTTCCCTTTGGAGGAAAAAGGGGGGAATTTAAAGAGAGAAGTTTTTACAACGCTCTTATATGGGTGTGAAGGTGGGTGATGAATGTTGCAGCGAGGAGAAGGGCGGGGGCAGTGGAGATGTCATGTCTGGGGGCAATGTGTTGTGAAATATAATGCAGAGAATTCGAATTTTGGGAAGTTGGGGGAGTGGGGGATTCCCAAAAACGTTGCCAGAGGGCTGGGGAAAGGGGTTTGTTTGGGTGGTTCGGACATAAGAGAATGGAGCGAAACAAATGATTTCAAGAGTGTATCATCTGTATGGAAGGAAGGCGGGTGGGGTGGGCCGGGAAAAGGGTTGGAGGAGGGGGTAAAGGGGGTTTTTTTGGGCGGGGTTTGGGACTTCCAGCAGGCAGCGTGAGCGTTTTTTGATAGGATGAATGGAGACAAAGGGGTTTTTTAATACTTACTGCTTTTTGGAGTGTGAGCAAAGTAACTTTAAAAGGGATTCAGGAAACCGGCAGGCCGACTTGAGTCCGGAGAGGAAGTACAGTGCCTCACTCTGAAGGAGGGGTGTTAATGTTGCATTTAAAAATGAGTGTAAAGCACCCTTCTGGCAAGACAGTGAGGGGAGTGAATATGGGAAAGTTTTTCTTTTTCGGCCACCCTCCCTGGGGGGAAATCGGCCATTAATAATAAAAAAAAAAAAATAATAATAAAATAATAAAAAAAAATAATAATAAAAAAATAATAATAATAAAATAATAAAATAAAATAATACCAAAAATAATAATAGTTTTTACTTTATTATTGTTATTTATATTGCTGTTATTGTTGCTTTTTTCTTTTTAAATTTGTCGTCATTTTTCAATTTTTAACTTTATAATTTTTTTTTTTTCTTTTTTTTATTTGTAATATTTTTTTTTAAATTTTAAAATCATCATTATCATTTATCTTTATTATGGATCTTTATTAATTTATTCACAACATTTAAAAATTTTTAAATTTTTTCGTGAATTTGAAGTTTGTTTTTCTTTCCTTCGCCTTTTTTGTTTCCCCCTTTTTTTTTTCCCTTCTCTTCATTTCCTTTTCACTCTTTTTCCCTTTCCCTTTTACCCACTCTTTCCTTTTCCCCTTTTTTTCTTTTTCTCCTTGCCTTTTTTTCCCTTCGTATTTTTTCCAGTTTTCTTTCTACCTTTTCTTCTCTCTTTTCCTTCCACTCTCTGTCTCTTCTTTTTTGTCTCTCCCTGATCTTTCCCTTTCCTCTTCCTTCTCTTCCTCCTTTTCCTTTTCCCCTACTCTCTTCTTTCCCCCCCTTTTTCTTCATCCCTCCCCCTTTTTTTTCCCCTTTCCCCTTACCCTCTTTTCCTTCCCCTCCCCCTCTTAGTTTTTCTCCTAATTTTTACCAGTAAGGGTTCTACGTGTCTGGATTTTTTTATAACTCAAATGGATACTTTACCTCAGACTTGCTCAGTAAAAATTTTTGTTATTTTCTTTTTTCAATTTCTTTATTATGGAATAAAGTGTTTTAATAGTTTTATTGAGATTGGGAAGATAAATTTTAGCGGGGGCCAAGCTCTTTTTCAGTCGGGAAATGTAGGTTAAGCTCTAGGAAGGGCTCACATGATTTACAGTTAGAGCTGAGGGCTATCCTCTTTGGTGTAAAAGCTGTATTAATTGTCAATGATGATCTTGTGTATTCCAATAAGGTCTCTGGCAAAAATTCTGAGAGGAAAATTCCTCAGAAATGAACTTTAAACGGGCTAGTCAACGTAATGGACGTACCTTTCCCTGAATCTTTGTTTGGGAAAAAAAAAAAAATGAGTGGGGGGAAGGGGGGGAAAGGGTGGGGCAACAAAGGTGAGAGGAAACTTTGATTGGTAAGTTATGTAGTTTCGAAAAAGAATATAATTTTTTTTTAGTTCAATAAGCTTCGTAATGTTTTTGTTGATATCAGCCGGGAGCTTTGGAATATGTACAGAGAAAAAAAGCTTTTCTCTCGTACTATCAGCTTCATCGCCGGTGCAAAATCCTTCAATTCCAGCCAGGGTAAACACTAAACCCATTACTTTGGGGGGAATGGGTTTTTTGACGACACCAGGGTAACAAGATTCGATTGATAAACAAGCATTTATGGAATAATTTTTGCTATGGTAGAGATTTATCAAGTTAGCTTTAAAAAGCCTACGGGAGCGCAAAGTCGACTCAATGAAAAACTTGCTCATAGTTGTGTCTATGAACATTGTTTCAGAAAAGGGGGAGCGGGAATTATTCTTATATAAGTAAATATTTGATGGAGTATCTGCAAGGCTTAGCCCTAGTATGAATCAAGTTGTTAGGCCCCATAAGAAAAAAAAGGTATTTTGTCAGCAGTGAGAGGGTTGAGCACTACCTTGTGTTCGGGGGGCTCAGGCGAAGCAGAGGCAAGCCAGAGATTTTTAAAAGTTTTGAAAACCGAAAGTTGGGTTTGGTTTCAAGACCATTTTCATCACTCTGTAGAGATTCCAGTGATTTAGTTTTGCGAAACGTCATTGTGCCTCGTCGATCCAAGGTTTCTAGTGTTCAAGCTGGGAGAGACTTTTTCAGAAACCAAATTGACGATCAAATCATATAATAATAAAAAAATCTTAAAATTTATTGATTTTCTTTCAAAAATTTGGGCCAGTGAAATAGTACGCTGAATTTACTAAGCTGGCAAGGCCGAGTGTTCTTTTGGATAAAAGCCAAAATTTTTCTTCTTTTCCCCAAAAAAGGCATGTAACCACCAAAGCTGTCATGGTCCCGGCGAGGGCATTGACCCCCGAACACCCGCGGGATAACCTGTCCTAGGGAGATTTGGAAGGGTTTAAAGGGGATTTTACTGTTCAGCACACCCCCGCAGCAGCTATCTTGGCTCACCTATTCTGACCCCACAACCTTTCCTGTGCCCAGGGATTTAAGGAGATATATCTCTTCCCGTCTTACTCTGACCTTCGATAGCTGCCTTTGCAGACGACCATGACGCGACTATCTGCAAAGACACCGACCGGCCTTTACTATTACATTTTTTAACCCACCTTTTTTCTGATTATATTTAATAATTTAAGAAATTGTCCCCCGGGGAAAATAATTTTTTCATTATAATACCAATTTTTTTCCTCTCTAGAGCTCAGCAAAGTCAATAATTAACTATCATTTTCGGGTCATCCCTGAAAACTTCTGTAACGTCTATTTTTTATTCCGCTTTTTTTTTTTGCTTTCGCTCACTTAGCTTTTGTTTAACTTTCAGGTTTGGTAAGTTCGCTATTTTCCATAAACCGTTCCATCGGATTTTTTATCGTCTTTAATTTTTCAAAAAATCTTTTGTCTAATTTTTAATTAGGATCAGGTGAAGCCTTGTGGGAGGAGGGAGAAGCCTGGGGCAGGAGGAGAAGCCTTGTGCAGGAGGGAGAACTTGTGGCGAGGGAGAAGCCCTTTTGGGCAGAGGGAAAAAGCCTTGTGGCAGGGGGGAGAATTGTGGGAGAGGGAGAAGCCTTGTGGCAGGAGGAGAAGCCCTTTGGGAGGGGGGAGAAGCCTTTTGCAGAGGGAGAAGCCTTTGTGGCAGGGGGAAGGGCCCTTGTGGCAGGGGGGAGAACCTTTTGGCAGGGGGGAGAGGCTTGTGGCAGAGGGGGAAGCCTTGGGCAGGGGGGAGAAGCCTTGTGGCAGGGGGGAAAGCCTTGGGCAAGGGGGGAGAAGCCTTGTGGCAGGGGGGAAGCCTTTTTGGCAGGAGGGAGAAGCCTTTTGGCAGGAGGGGGAAACCTTTGGCAGGAGGGAGAAGCCTTTTGGGAGGGGGGGAGAAACCCCTTTTGGCGGGGGGAGAGGCTTGGGCGGGGGGAGAAGCCTTTTGCAGGAGGGGGAAACCTTTGTGGCAGGAGGAGGGTGAACCTTGTGCGGGGGGAGAAGCCTTGGGTAGGAGGGAGAACCTTTTTGGCAGGAGGGAGAACCTGTGGGAGGGGGAAACCCTTGTGGGAGGAGGGGGAAGCCTTGTGGCAGGGGGGAGAACCTTGTGGCAGAGGGGGAACCCTTTTGGGAGGAGGGAGAACCTTTTGGCAGGAGGGAAAGCCTTGTGGCAGGGAGAGAACCCTTTTGGGAGGAGGGGGGAACCTTTTGGCAGGGGGGAAAACCTTGGGCGGAGGGAGAAGCCTTTGGCAGGGGAAACCTTTTTGGCAGGAGGGGGAAGCCCGTGGGAGGGGAAAAGAACCTTGTGGGAGGGGGGGAAAACCTTGGGCAGGAGGGAAAGCCCTTTTGGAGGAGGGGGAAGCCCTTTGGGAGGGGGAGGGGAAGTCTTTGGGAGGGGGGAGAACCCTTTTGGTAGGAGGGAGAACCCTTTTTGGGGAGGGGGAGAACCTTGTGGCAGGAGGGGGAACCTTTTGGGAGGGGGGGAAGCCTTTGGGGCAGAGGGGGAAGCCTTGGGGCAGGGGGGAGAAAACCTTGTGGCAGGGGAAGCCTTGTCGGAGGGGGAAGCCTTTTGCAGGAGAGAAAGCCTTGTGGCAGGAGGGGAAGCCTTGTGGCAGGAGGGGGAAGCCTTTGGCAGGAGGGAAAGCCTTGTGGGAGGGGGGGAAAACCTTGTGGCAGGAGAAGAACCTTGTGGCAGGAGGGAGAACCTTTTGCAGGAGGGAGAAGCCTTTTGGCAGGAGGGAGAACCTTGTGGCAGGGGGAGGGTGAAGCCTTTTGCAGGAGGGAAGCCTGTGGTAGGAGGAGAAGCCCTTTTGGCAGGGGGGAGAACCTTGTGGGAGGAGGGAGAAGCCTTGGGCAGGGGGAGAAGCCTTGTGGGGGGAAGGGGGAAGCCTTGGCGGGGGGAGAAGCCTTTTTGGCAGGAGAGAGAAGCCTTTTGGCAGGGGGGAGAACCTTGTGGCAAAAGGGAGAAGCCTTGGGCAGGAGGGGGAAGCCCTTTTGGGCAAAGGGAGAAGCCCTTTTGGGCAGGAGGGAGAAGCCTTTTGGGAGAGGGAGAAGCCTTTTGGTAGGGGGGAGAAGCCTTTTGGGAGGAGGGGGAAGCCTTGGGCAGGGGGGAAAGCCTTGGGAGGAGGGAGAAGCCTTTTGGGAGGGGGGAGAACCTTGTGGCAGGAGGGGGAAGCCCTTGTGGCAGAGGAGAAGCCTTTTGGGGGGAGGGAGAAGCCCCTTTTGGGAGGGGAAGAACCTTTTGGGAGGAGGGGGAACCCGTGGGAGGAGGAGAAGCCTTGTGGCAGAGGGGGAAGCCGTGGCAGGAGGAAAGCCTTTTTCAGGAGGAGAACCTTTTGGCAGAGGGGGAAGCCTTTTGGGGAGGAGAGGAAGCCCTTTTGGGGAGGGGGGAGAACCTTGTGGGAGGAGGAGGTGAAGCCCTTTTGGCAGGGGGGAGAAGCCTTTTGGCAGGAGGGAAAAAACCTTGTGGGGGGAGGAGGGAGAACCCTTTTGGGAGGAGGAAGAAGCCTTTGGGGAGGGGAGAACCTTGTGGCAGGGGGAGAAGCCTTGTGGCAGGAGGGAAAGCTTGTGGCAGGAGAAAAAGCCCTTTTGGGGGGAGGAGGGAGAAGCCTTGTGGCAGGGGGGAAATCCTTTTGGGAGGAAAGAAGCCTTGTGGCAGGGGAGAAGCCTTTTGGGAGGGGGGGAACCTTGTGGCAGGAGGAAAGCCTTGTGCAGGAGGGGGAAGCCTTGGCAGGAGGGGGAAGCTTTTGGGGGAGGAGGGGGAAGCCTTGTGGCAGGAGGGAGAAGCCTTTGGCAGGGGGAGAAGCCTTGGGCAGGAGGGGGAACCTTGTGCAGGGAGGGAAAAACCTTTTGGGGAGGGAGGGAAAACCTTGTGGGAGGAGGAGGGAGAACCTGTGGCATGAGGGAAAGCCTATGGGGAAAGGAAAGGGGGGAAAAAGTGGGGGGAGGGCGAAGCCATTGTTTTCACTGTACCACCCACCTTTGTAACACCTACCACCCCCCATTTTTACCACTGTACCACCCTCATTTTTAATGTACCACCCCCCATTTTTTCCACTCTCCACCCACCATTGTTTAAGATCTGTAACACCAACCATTTTTTTCCACTTTTCCCCCCACCATTTTTACCACTGTACCACCCATCATTTTTATCAATGTACCCCCCACCATTTTACCATTGTACCACCTACCCTTTTTACCACCTACACCCACCTTGTTACCACTGTACACCCACCATTTTACCACTGTACCACCCCCATTGTTACCATCTACCACCCCCATTGTTTCTACTCTACCAACCCCCATTTTTTCCAATGTACCCCCATCATTTTTACAAAAGTACCACCCACCATTTTTACCCTCTACCGCCTACCATTTTTACCCCAAAACCCCACCCCCCATTGTTACCAATACAACCCTCATTGTCCACTCTGCTCCTACCCTTTTACCACCCCTTTAAACCCCCCACAATGTTACCACCTATACCTACCAATGCAAACCACTCCCTTACCAAACCCTTGTTACCACGTACCACCCACCATTGTTAAAAACCCACCACCCCATCAAGTTACCACTCTACCAACCCCATTGTTACCACGTACCCCCCCAATGTTCCATTCTACCACCTACCATTTTTTTACCACTCTACCACCCACCATTTTTTACCACGTATCACTCACCATTTTACCACTGTACTACCCACCATTTTTCCATTACCACCCCCCATTGGGGGTTTCCACCTACCACCCACCATTTTTACTACTGCATCCCCCCCATTTTTACCACGACACCCACCCTTGTAAAACTCTACAACCCATCATTTTACCACCAAAACCCAAACCCCCATTGTTATCACTGTCCCCCACAATGTTACCTTCTACCCCCCACCTGGTTACCCCTCTACCATCTACGAGTTTTCCACTCTACCACTTACCGCGTTAACCACCTACCACCCCCCATGTTACCGCGTACCCCCACCAATTTACCACCTAAAACCCCCCACATTGCTACCACTTTAAACCACCCATCAATGTTACCACAGTACCACCTACCAATGTTACCACTCTTCCACCCACCATTGTTACCACTGTACCACCTACCAATGTTACCACTCTCCCACCCACCATTGTTACCACTGTACCACCTACCAATGTTACCACTCCACCACCCACATTCTTACCACTCTACCACCCACCAATGCTACCATTGTCCCAGTCACCATAAATTATAAAAAAACATAACGAGAACAGATACCTAGACCTTTGACTGTGACAAACGCCATAGTTGAACCAGACACTTTTATTAAAGTTTCCAATACTAATCCAACACTGAATACCCTATCAGTTCAAGCGCTCTGTAAATTCCACTCTTTATCTCCCTCAATTTCCCTGAAAGAGCGAGGGAGAGGTCAGTATTTTAGTGGCTGTAACCGAAGGAACCCGTGTTCGATTCCCCGGCAGGGCTGATGTCAGGTGTCCTCTTGTATTATTCTTGAAAATATTTATTTTGTGAAACGCTAAATTCAGATACGTCATTCAGCGCAAGGCGTGGTGGAGGCTCGATACTTCGTCCGCCAATCTCGGGAGGGAAGCGCCGCTCTTGCAGCCTGGTAGGTTAGACGGGAAGGTTCTGCTTCAACCGTGAAACGGTTCTCGGACAAGACTTGGTTATCTAGGCGGCCCAGAGATGTTTATTCTCACTTGCTGCGACCCAACTGAAGTGTGTCAGCATTTAAAATCTTTGTTGCTGTCTGGTATTGAAGGTAAGTACTGGTGGTCATGGTAGTACATGGCTGGTATTGAAGGTAAGTACTGGTGGTCATGGTAGTAGATGGCCGGTATTGAAGGTGAGTACTGGTGGTCATGGTATAAGCGTAATGATGCTGGTGTCTTGAAGGTTGAAGGTGAGTGCGTGGTCATGGTAGTAGATGGCTGGTATTGAAGGTGAGTACTGATGGTCATGGTAGTAGATGGCTGGTGTTGAAGGTGAGTGCTGGTGGTCATGGTAGTAGATGGCTGGTATTGAAGGTGAGTACTGATGGTCATGGTAGTAGATGGCTGGTGTTGAAGGTGAGTGGTGGTGGTCATGGTAGCAGATTGTTGGTGTTGAAGGTGAGTGCTAGTGATCATGGTAGTAGATGACTGGTGTTGAAGGTGAGTGCTGGTGGTCATGATAGTAGATGGCTGGTATTGAAGGTGAGTACTGATGGTCATGGTAGTAGATGGCTCGCTGTTGAAGTGAGTGTGGTGGTCATGGTAGCATGATGGGGGGGTGGGTTTGTGTTGGTGAGTGCTAGTGATCATGGTAGTAGATGACTGGTGTTGAAGGTGAGTGCTGGTGGTCATGATAGTAGATGGCTGGTGTTGAAGGTGAGTGCTGGTGGTCATGGCAGTAGATGGTTGGTGTTGAAGGTGAGTGGTGGTCATCATGGTAGTAGCTGGCTGGTATTGAAGGTGAGTGGGTGGTCATGTGGTAGCTGCTGTGTACGAAGTGAGTGCTGGTGGTCATGGTAGTAGCTGGCTGGTATTGAAGGTGAGTGCTGGTGGTCATGGTAGTAGCTGGCTGGTACTGAAGGTGAGAGGTGGTGGTCATGGTAGTAGCTGGCTGGTACTGAGGTGAGTGCTGTGGTCCATGGTAGTAGCTGCTGGTATTGAAGTGAGTGCTGGTGGTCATGGTAGTAGCTGGCTGGTATTGAAGGTGAGTGGTGGTGGTCATGGTAGTAGCTGGCTGGTACTGAAGGTGAGTGCTGGTGGTCACGGTAGTAAATGGTTGGTGTTGAAGGTGAGTGCTGGTGGTCATGGTAGTAGCTGGCTGTATTGAAGGTGAGTGGTGGTGTCATGGTAGTAGCTGGCTGGTACTGAAGGTGAGTGCTGGTGGTCAGGTAGTAAATGGTTTGGTGTTGAAGTGAGGTGGCGGGGGGCCATTGGTAGTAGCTGGCTGGTATTGAAGGTGAGTGCTGGTGGTCATGGTAGTAGCTGGCTGGTATTGAAGGTGAGTGCTGGTGATCATGGTAGTAGCTGGTTGGTACTGAAGGTGAGAGGTGGTGGTCATGGTAGTAGCTGGCTGGTATTGAAGGTGAGTGGTTGTGGCCATGGTAGTAGCTGGCTGGTATTGAAAATGAGTGCTGGTGGTCATGGTAGTAGCTGGCTGGTACTGAAGGCGAGAGGTGGTGGTCATTGTAGTAGCTGGCTGGTACTGAAGGGAGGTGGTGGTCATGGTAGTAGCTGGCTGTACTGAAGTGAAGGTGGTGTCATGGTAGTAGCTGGCTGGTATTGAAGGTGAGTGTGTCGTCATGGTAGTAGCTGGCTGGTATTGAAGGTGAGAGGTGGTGGTCATGGTAGTAGCTGGCTGGTACTGAAGGTGAGTGCTGGTGGTCATGGTAGTAGCTGAATGGTACTGAAGGCGAGAGGTGGTAGTCATTGTAGTAGCTGGCTGGTACTGAAGGTGAGTGCTGGTGTCATGTAGTAAGCTGAATGGTACTGAAGGCGAGAGTGGTAGTCATTGTAGTAGCTGGCTGGTACTGAAGGTTAGAGGTGGTGGTCATGGTAGTAGCTGGCTGGTATTGAAAGTGAGTGGTGGTGGTCATGGTAGTAGCTGGCTGGTATTAAAGGTGAGTGCTGGTGGTCATGGTAGTAGGTGACTGGTACTGAAGGCGAGAGGTGGTGGTCATGGTAGTAGCTGGCTGGTACTGAAGGTGAGTGCTGGTGGTCATGGTAGTAGCTGACTGGTACTGAAAGCGAGAGGTGGTGGTCATTGTAGTAGCTGGCTGGTATTGAAGGTGAGTGGTGGTGGTCATGGTAGTAGCTGGCTGGTACTGAAGGTGAGAGGTGGTGGTCATGGTAGTAGCTGGCTGGTACTGAAGGTGAGTGCTGGTGGTCATGGTAGTAGCTGGCTGGTACTGAAGGTGAGAGGTGGTGGTCATGGTAGTAGCTGGCTGGTACTGAAGGTGAGTGCTGGTGGTCATGGTAGTAGCTGGCTTGTACTGAATGTGAGTGCTGGTGGTCATGGTAGTAGCTGGCTGGTACTGAAGGTGAGTGGTGGTGGTCATGGTAGTAGCTGGCTGGTACTGAGTGAGTGCTGGTGGTCATGGTAGTAGCTGGCTGGTACTGAAGGTGAGTGCTGGTGGTCATGGTAGTAGCTGGCTGGTACTGAAGGTGAGTGCTGGTGGTCATGGTAGTAGCTGGCTGGTACTGAATGTGAGTGCTGTTGTCATGGTAGTAGCTGGCTGGTACTGAAGGTGAGAGTGGTGGTCATGGTAGTAACTGGCTGTACTGAAGGTGAGTGCTGGTGGTCCATGGTAGTACTGCTGGTACTGAATGCGAGTGCTGGTGTCATGGTAGTAGCTGGCTGTACTGAAGGTGAGTGCTGGTGGTCATGGTAGTACTGGCTGGTACGAAGGTGAGAGGTGGTGGCCATGGTAGTACTGGCTGGTACTGAAGGTGAGTACTGGTGGTCATGGTAGTACTGGCTGGTACTGAAGGGAGTGCTGGTGGTCATGGTAGTAGCTGGCTGGTACGAGTGAGTAGGTGGTGGTCATTTTAGTAACTGGCTGGTACTGAAGGTGAGTGCTGGTGGTCATGGTAGTAGCTGGCTGGTACTGAATGTGAGTGCTGGTGGTCATGGTAGTAGCTGGCTGGTACTGAATGTGAGTGTGTGGTCATGGTAGTAGCTGGCTGGTACTGAAGGTGAGTGCTGGTGGTCATGGTAGTAGCTGCTGGTAACTGAATGTGAGTGCTGGTGGTCATGGTAGTAGCTGGCTGGTACTGAATGTGAGTGCTGGTGGTCATGGTAGTAGCTGGCTGGTACTGAAGGTGAGTGCTGTGGTCATGGTATAGCTGGCTGTACTGAAGGTGAGTGCTGGTGGTCATGGTAGTAGCTGGCTGGTACTGAAGGTGAGTGCTGGTGGTCATGGTAGTAGCTGGCTGGTACTGAAGGTGAGTTGTGGTGGTCATGGTAGTAGCTGGCTGGTACTGAATGTGAGTGCTGGTGATCATGGTAGTAGCTGGCTGGTACTGAATGTGAGTGCTGTGTGTCATGGTAGTAGCTGGCTGGTACTGAATGATGAGTGCTGGTGTCATGTAGTAGCTGGCTGGTACTGAGTTGTGAGTGCTGGTGGTCATGGTAGTAGCTGGCTGGTACTGAATGTGTGTGCTGGTGGTCATGGTAGTAGCTGGCTGGTACTGAATGTGAGTGCTGGTGGTCATGGTAGTAGCTGGCTGGTACTGAATGTGAGTGCTGGTGGTCATGGTAGTAGCTGGCTGGTACTGAAGGTGAGAAGTGGTGGTCATGGTAGTAGCTGGTTGGTACTGAAGGTGAGTGCTGGTGGTCATGGTAGTAGCTGGCTGGTACTGAAGGTGAGTGCTGGTGGTCATGGTAGTAGCTGGCTGGTACTGAAGGTGAGTGCTGGTGGTCATGGTAGTTGCTGGCTGGTACTGAATGTGAGTGCTGGTGGTCATGGTAGTAGCTGGCTGGTACTGAATGTGAGAGGTGGTGGTCATGGTAGTAGCTGGCTGTACTGAAGGTGAGTGCTGGTGGTCATGGTAGTAGCTGGCTGGTACTGAAGGTGAGTGGTGGTGGTCATGGTAGTAGCTGGCTGGTACTGAAGGTGAGTGCTGGTGGTCATAGTAGTAGCTGGCTGGTACTGAATGTGAGAGGTGGTGGTCATGGTAGTAGCTGGCTGGTACTGAAGGTGAGTGCTGGTGGTCATGGTAGTAGCTGGCTGGTACTGAAGGTGAGTGGTGGTGGTCATGGTAGTAGCTGGCTGGTACTGAAGGTGAGTGCTGGTGGTCATGGTATAGCTGGCTGGTACTGAAGGTGAGAGGTGGTGGTCAGGTAGTAGCTGGCTGGTACTGAAGGTGAGTGCTGTGGTCATGGTAGTAGCTGGCTGGTACTGAAGGTGAGTGCTGGTGTCATGGTAGTAGCTGGCTGGTACTGAAGGTGAGTGCTGGTGGTCATGGTAGTAGCTGGCTGGTACTGAAGGGGTGAAGAAGTTGGTGGTCATGGTAGTAGCTGGCTGGTACTGAAGGTGAGTGCTGGTGGTCATGGTAGTAGCTGGCTGGTACTGAAGGTGAGTGCTGGTGGTCATGGTAGTAGCTGGCTGGTACTGAAGGTGAGTGCTGGTGGTCATGGTAGTAGCTGCTGGTACTGAAGGTGAGAAGGTGGTGGTCATGGTAGATAGCTGCTGGTACTGAAGGTGAGTGCTGGTGGTCATGGTAGTAGCTGGCTGTACTGAAGGTGATGCTGGTGGTCATGGTAGTAGCTGGCTGGTACTGAAGGTGAGTGCTGGTGGTCATGGTAGTAGCTGGCTGGTACTGAAGGTGAGTGCTGGTGGTCATGGTAGTAGCTGGCTGGTACTGAAGGTGAGAGGTGGTGGTCATGGTAGTAGCTGGCTGGTACTGAAGGTGAGTGCTGGTGGTCATGGTATTAGACCTCGCTGTACCAGCCAAAACTGTGTTCCTAGCTTTTTTTTTTTTTTTTTATTTGTGGACTGTCCGCAGGTTAATGACCCAGGAGTACTGGTCTTGCACTTTCTTTCCCCATACCACTGGTTCCTTCTCTCTTTCTCCGTCTCTCTCCTGGCTTCTCATCTGCTGCTGTCTAAGTTACTTTCTTGTAGCTCCCCTCTCTCTCTTATCTGTCTCATTTCTGCTCTACTCTCTCTTCTCTCATACTCTCTCTCAGTCTTCTGCTGCTTCCTCTTTCTCTCTCGTAGTCTGGCTCGTCTGCTCTGCTCTCTCTCTCTCTCTCTCTATTCTTCATCTTGCTGGCTGTCTCTCCCATCTCTCTCTTTCTCTCTCTCGGTTCTTCGTCTCTCTGCTCTCTCTCTCGCTCCTTGCGTCTCCTTCTCTGTCTGGTGCTCTCTCTCTCTCTCTGCTCGTACTCCTTCGATCTCTCGTCTCACTATCTCTCTCTGTATCTTCTCTCTCTTCACTATTCTCTCTTCTTTCTCGCTCCCACTTTCTGCTCTCTTCTCGCATCCCTTCTTCACTTCTTCCCTCTCCCCGTCCTCTCTCTCTCTCTCCTCTCTCTCTCTCTCCTCTCTCTCTCTCTCTCTCTCTCCTCTCTTCCTCTCTCTCTCTCTCTCCTTCTCTCTCCTCTCTCTCCTCTCTCTCTCTCGCTCTCTCTCTCTCTCTCTCCTCTCTTCTCTCTCTCTCCCTACTCGTCTCTATCTCTCTCTCTTGCTCTACCTCTCTCTCCTTGCCCCGCTCTCTCTCTGATCCTACTACCTCTCATCCTCTCCTTGCTCTCATCTTTTCATCTCGTCTCTAACTCATGCTCTGGTCCGTCCTCCTCTCACTCTCTACTCCAGACTTCTCTCTCTTCTTCCTACTACTCCTCTCTAAGCATACTTCTCTAACTCCCTTACTCATCTATCTTCAACTCCAATTTCCCTCTGCACTCTTTATCTATCATTCTCTCTAAACTCCTCTCTCTCATTCTGCGCTTTCTCTTCTTGTGCTTTGTTTCTGTGTGTTACTCACCTATTGTACCTACTATTGATGGTTGCGGGTCGATACCAGCTCCTGGCCCTGCCTCTTCACTGATCGCTACTAGGTCACTCTCCCTGAACCGTGAGCTTTATCATACCTCTGCTTAAAGCTATGTATGGATCCTGCCTCCACTACATCGTTTCCCAAACTATTCCACTTACTGACTACTCTGTGGCTGAAGAAATACTTCCTAACATCCCTGTGATTCATCTGTGTCTTCAACTTCCAACTGTGTCCCCTTGTTACTGTGTCCAATCTCTGGAACATCCTGTCTTTGTCCACCTTGTCAATTCCTCTCAGTATTTTGTATGTCGTTATCATGTCCCCCCTATCTCTCTTGTCCTCCAGTGTCGTCAGGTTGATTTCCCTTAACCTCTCCTCGTAGGACATACCTCTTAGCTCTGGGACTAGTCTTGTTGCAAACCTTTGCACTTTCTCTAGTTTCTTCACGTGCTTGGCTAGGTGTGGGTTCCAAACTGGTGCCGCATACTCCAATATGGGCCTAACGTACACGGTGTACAGGGTCCTGAACGATTCCTTATTAAGATGTCGGAATGCTGTTCTGAGGTTTGCTAGGCCCCCATATGCTGCAGCAGTTATTTGGTTGATGTGCGCTTCAAGAGATGTGCCTGGTGTTATACTCACCCCAAGATCTTTTTCCTTGAGTGAGGTTTGTAGTCTCTGGCCCCCTAGACTGTACTCCGTCTTCGGTCTTCTTTGCATTTCCCCAATCTTCATGACTTTGCACTTGGTGGGATTGAACTCCAGGAGCCAATTGCTGGACCAGGTCTGCAGCCTGTCCAGATCCCTTTGTAGTTCTGCCTGGTCTTCGATCGAGTGAATTCTTCTCATCAACTTCACGTCATCTGCAAACAGGGACACCTCAGAGTCTATTCCTTCCGTCATGTCGTTCACAAATACCAGAAACAGCACTGGTCCTAGGACTGACCCCTGTGGGACCCCACTGGTCACAGGTGCCCACTCTGGCACCTCGCCACGTACCATGACTCGCTGCTGTCTTCCTGACAAGTATTCCCTGATGCATTGTAGTGCCTTCCCTGTTATCCCTGCTTGGTCCTCCAGTTTTTCCACCAATCTCTTGTGTGGAACTGTGTCAAACGCCTTCTTGCAGTCCAAGAATATGCAATCCACCCACCCCTCTCTCTCTTGTCTTACTGCTGTCACCATGTCATAGAACTCCAGTAGGTTTGTGACACAGGATTTCCCGTCCCTGAAACCATGTTGGCTGCTGTTGATGAGATCGTTCCTTTCTAGGTGTTCCACCACTCTTCTCCTGATAATCTTCTCCATGATTTTGCATACTATGCATGTCAATGACACTGGTCTGTAGTTTAGTGCCTCATGTCTGTCTCCTTTTTTAAAGATTGGGATTTTGTGTGTGTGTGTGTGTGTGTGTGTGTGTGTGTGTGTGTGTGTGTGTGTGTGTGTGTGTGTGTGTGTGTGTGTGTGTGTGTGTGTAGGTCGTTAACCTTAAAAATATATGAATAACCTGCATCTCTATTCAACTATGAGAGCAAGACGAGGACACAGAACAACACTGCAGTTCAATCACCTGTATATAATTACTGGTAAATTATGGACTAATTTTTCTTTGCGTTCTTAAATTTGCATCTATTGTTCCCACATAAATACACAATCTTACGTCACATTCATGCGTCAGTATTAAAAATATAAACATAAACACTAAATCATATCAATCTCAGAGGCAAATGTCTGGGATTCTGACGCACGAGTTGGCTTGAAATATCGGGATTTGCGTCTTCGAGGGGAGGATAAATTCGTCTGGAATACAGGCAAGA
>NC_069402.1:39198464-39205964 GCF_026875155.1 Cherax quadricarinatus
GGACGCTGAGAGAGGGGTCAGCAACACTGTTATGAAGGACGCTGAGAGAGGGGTTCGGCAACATGTTAGGGAAGGACGCTGAGAGAGGGGTCGGAAAACACTGTTATGAAGGACGCTGAGGAGGGGGTCGGAAAACACTGTATGAAGGACGCTGAGAGAGGGGGTCGCAAACTGTTAGGAAGGACGCTGAGGAGGGGGTCAGCAACACTGTTATGAAGGACGCTGGAGAGGGGTCGGCAACACTGTATGAGACGCTGAGAGAGGGGGTCAGCAACACTGTTATGAAACGCTGAGAGAGGGGTCGGAAAACACTTTATGAAGGACGCTGAGAGAGGGGTCAGCAATACTGTTAGGAAGGACGCTGAGAGAGGGGTCAGCAACACTGTTATGAAGGACGCTGAGAGAGGGGTCGGCAACACTGTTATGAAGGCGCTGGGAGGGGGTCGGCAACTGTTATGAAGGACGCTGAGAGAGGGGAGGTCGCAAAAATGTTATGAATGACGCTGAGAGAGGGGTCGGCAACATGTTATGAAGGACGCTGAGAGAGGGGTCGGCAACACTGTTATGAAGGACGCTGAGAGAGGGGTCAGCAAAACTGTTATGAAGGACGCTGAGAGAGGGGTCGGCAACACTGTTATGAAGGACGCTGAGAGAGGGGTCGGCAACACTGTTATGAAGGACGCTGAGAGAGGGGTCAGCAACACTGTTATGAAGGACGCTGAGAGAGGGGGTCAGCAACACTGTTATGAAGGACGCTGAGAGAGGGAGTCGGCAACACTGTTATAAAGGCCCTTGAGAGAGGGTGTCGGCAACATTGTTAAGAAGAGGACGCCTGAGAAGATGGAGGAGGGGTCGGAAACACTTTATGAAGGACCCCTGAGAGAGGGGTCGGCAACACTGTTATGAAGGACGCTGAGAGAGGGGTCAGCAACACTGTTATGAAGGACGCTGAGAGAGGGGTCGGCAACACTGTTATGAAGGACGCTGAGAGAGGGGTCGCAAACTGTTATGAAGGACGCTGAGAGAGGGGTCGCAACACGGGTTATGAAGGACGCTGTGGAGAGGGCCCGGCAACACTGTTATAAAGGGAAAGCTGAGGGAGGGGTCAGCAACACTTTTATGAAGGACCCCTGAGAGATGGGGTCGAAACAGTTTAAAAGGACGCTGAGAAAAGGGGTGTGAAACACTGTTATGAAGGACGCTGAGAGATGGGGTCGACAACACTGTTATGAAGGACGCTGAGAGATGGGGTCGGCAACACTGTTATGAAGGACGCTGAGAGATGGGGTCGGCAACACTGTTATGAAGGACGCTGAGAGATGGGGTCGGCAACACTGTTATGAAGGACGCTGAGAGAGGGGTCGCAACCACTGTTATGAAGGACGTGAGAGAGGGGTCAGAAACACTGTTATGAAGGACGCTGAGAAAAGGGGTGCAACATGTTTGAAGGACGCTGAAGAGGGGTCGGCAACACTGTTATAAAGGCCCTGAGAGAGGTTCGGCAACACTGTTATGAAGGACGCTGAGAGAGGGGTCAGCAAATGTTAGAAAGGACGTGAAGAGGGGGGTCAGCAACACTGTTATGAAGGACGCTGAGAGAGGGGTCAGCAACACTGTTATGAAGGACGCTGAGAGAGGGGGTCGGCAACACTGTTATGAAGGACGCTGAGAGAGGGGTCAGCAACACTATTATGAAGGAGCTGAGAGAGGGTCAGAAAACTTGTTAAAAGGGACGCTGAGAGAGGGGGTCAGCAACACTGTTATGAAGGACGCTGAGAGAGGGGTCGGCAACACTGTTATGAAGGACGCTGAGGGAGGGGGTCAGCAACACTGTTATGAAGGACGCTGAGAGATGGGGTCGGCAACACTGTTATGAAGGACGCTGAAAAGAGGGGTCGGCAACACTGTTATGAAGGACGCTGAGAGAGGGGGTCAGCAACACTGTTATGAAGGACGCTGAGAGAGGGGTCAGCAACATTGTTATGAAGGACGCTGAGAGAGGGTCGGCAACACTGTTATGAAGGACGCTGAGAGAGGGGGTCAGCAACACTGTTATGAAGGACGCTGAGAGAGGGGTCGGCAACACTGTTATGAAGGACGCTGAGAGAGGGGGCAGCAACACTGTTATGAAGGACGCTGAGAGAGGGGTCGGCAACACTGTTATGAAGGACGCTGAGAGAGGGGTCGCAACACTGTTATGAAGGACGCTGAGAGAGGGGTCGGCAACACTGTTATAAAGGGGACGCTGAGAGAGGGTCAGCAAACTGTTATGAAGGACGCTGAGAGAGGGGTCAGAAAACACTGTTAGAAGGACGCTGAGAGGGGGGTCAGCAAACTGTTATGAAGGACGCTGAGAGGGGTCGCCAACACTGTTATGAAGGACGCTGAGAGAGGGGGTCGGCAACACTGTTATGAAGGACGCTGAGAGAGGGGGTCGCAACACTGTTATGAAGGACGCTGAGAGAGGGGGTCGGCAACACTGTTATGAAGGACGCTGAGAGAGGGGTCGGCAACACTGTTATGAAGGACGCTGAGAGAGGGGGTCAGCAACACTGTTATGAAGGACGCTGAGAGAGGGGTCGGCAACATTGTTATAAAGGGGACGCTGAAGAGGGGGTTTCGGCCACCTGTTATAAAGGGGACGCTTGAGAGAGGGGTCGGCAACACTGTTATGAAGGACGCTGAGAGAGAGGGTCGGCAACACTGTTATGAAGGACGCTGAGAGAGGGGTCAGCAACACTGTTATGAAGGACGCTGAGAGAGGGGTCAGCAACATTGTTAGGAAGAACGCGGGAAGAGAGGGTCGCAACACTGTTTGAAGGGACGCTGAAGAGGGGTCAGCAACACTGTTAAAAGGGAACGCTGAGAGAGGGTCAGCAACACGTTATGAAGGACGCTGAAGGGGGGTCAGCAACACTGTTATGAAGGACGCTGGAGAGAGGGTCGCAACACTGTTATGAAGGACGTGAGAGAGGGGGTGGGCAACACTTTTAAATGAAGGACGCTGGGAAGGGGGGGTCAGCAACATGTTATGAAGGACGCTGAGAGAGGGGTCAGCAACTTTGTTATGAAGGAAGCTGAGAGAGAGGGTGGAAAACACTGTTATAAAGGACGCTGAGAGAGGGGGTCAGCAACACTGTTATGAAGGACGCTGAGAGAGGGGGTCAGCAACACGGGTTATGAAGGACGTTGAGAGGGGGGTCGAAAACACTTTATAAGGACGCTGAAAGAGGGGTCAAACACTGTTATGAAGGACGCTGAGAGAGGGGTCAGGAACACTGTTATGAAGGACGCTGAGAGAGGGGTCAGCAACACTGTTATGAAGGACGCTGAGAGAGGGGTCAGCAACACTGTTATGAAGGACTGAAGAGGGGGTCCAGCAACCTGTATGAAGGACGCGGGAAGAGGGGTCAGCAAACATTGTTATGAAGGACGCTGAGAGAGGGGGTCGGCAACACTGTTATGAAGGACGCTGAGAGAGGGGTCAGCAACACTGTTATGAAGGACGCTGATAGAGGGGGTCGGCAACACTGTTATGAAGGACGCTGAGAGAGGAGTCAGCAACCCTGTTATGAAGGACGCTGAGAGAGGGGTCAGCAACACTGTTATGAAGGACGCTGAGAGAGGGGTCGGCAACACTGTTATGAAGGACGCTGAGAGAGGGGTCAGCAACACTGTTATGAAGGACGCTGAGAGAGGGGGTCGGCAACACTGTTATGAAGGACGCTGAGAGAGGGGTCAGCAACATTGTTATGAAGGACGCTGAGAGAGGGGTCAGCAACACTGTTATGAAGGACGCTGAGAGAGGGGTCGCAACACTTTTTATGAAGGACGCTGAGAGAGGGGTCAGCAACATTGTTATGAAGGACGCTGAGAGAGAGGGTCGGCAACACTGTTATGAAGGACGCTGAGAGAGGGGGTCAGCAACACTGTATGAAGGGAAACCTGAGAGAGGGGTCAGCAACATTGTTATGAAGACGCTGAGAGAGGGGTCGGAAACCCACTGTTATGAAGACGCTGAGAGAGGGGGTCAGAAAACCTGTTATGAAGGACGCTGAGAGAGGGGGTCAGCAACATGTTATGAAGGACGCTGATGAGGGGGGTGAGCAAGGGGGGCCCTGTTATAAAGGACCTGAGAGAGGGGGTCAGCAACACTGTTATGAAACGCTAAAGGAGGGGTCGGCAACACTGTATGAAGGACGCTGAAGAGAGGGGTCAGCAACACTGTTATGAAGGACGCGAGGGGAGGGGTCAGCAACATTGTTATGAAGGACGCTGAGAGAGAGGGTCGGCAACACTGTTATGAAGGACGCTGAGAGAGGGGGTCAGCAACATTGTTATGAAGGACGCTGAGAGAGGGGTTCAGCAACATTGTTATGAAGGACCTTAGAGGGGGGTGGCAACCCTGTTATGAAGGACGCTGAGAGAGGGGTGGGCAACACTGTTATGAAGGACGCTGAGAGAGGGGGTAGGCAACACTGTTATGAAGGACGCTGAGAGAGGGGGTCGGCAACACTGTTATGAAGGACGCTGAGAGAGGGTGTCAGCAACACTGTTATGAAGGACCTGAAGAGGGGGGTGGCAACACTGTTATGAAGGACGCTGAGGAGGGGGGTCAGCAACACTTTTTATGAATGGACGCTGAGAGAGGGGTCAGCAACATTGTTTTGAAACGCTGAGAGAGGGTCAGCAACATTTGTTATGAAGGGACGCTGAGAGAGGGTCAGAAACACATGTTATGAAGGACGCTGAGAGAGGGGGTGGGCAACACTGTTATGAAGGACGTGAGGAGGGGTCAGCAACATTGTTTGAAAAACGCTGAGAGAGGGGGGCAGCCCTGTTATGAAACGCTTAGAGATGGGGTCAGCAACACTGTTTATGAAGGACGCTGAGGGGGGGGGTCAGCAACACTGTTATGAAGGACGCTGAGAGAGGGCAGGCAACACTTTATGAAGGACGCTTAGAGAGGGGGTCAGCAACACTTATGAAGGACGCTGGGAGAGGGGTCAGCAACACTGTTATGAAGGACGCTGAGAGAGGGGTCAGCAACACTGTTATGAAGGACGCTGAGAGGGGAGTCGCAACACTTTATGAAGGACGCTTGAGAGGGGGTGGCAACACTTTATGAAGGACGCTGAGAGAGGGGTCAGCAACACTGTATATGGAAGGGGTACCCTGGACGTGAGAGGGGGGTCAGCAACACTGTTATGAAGGACGCTGAGAGAGGGGTCAGCAACACTGTTATGAAGGACGCTGAGAGAGGGAGTCGGCAACACTTATGAAGGACGCTTAGAGAGGGGGTCAGCAACACTTATGAAGGACGCTGGGAGAGGGGTCGGCAACACTGTTATGAAGGACGCTGAGAGAGGGGGTCGGCAACACTGTTATGAAGGACGCTGAGAGAGGGGTCAGCAACACTGTTATGAAGGACGCTGAGAGAGGGGGTCAGCAACACTGTTATGAAGGACGCTGAGAGAGGGGTCAGCAACACTGTTATGAAGGACGCTGAGAGAGGGGGTCGGCAACACTGTTATGAAGGACGCTGAGAGATGGGGTCAGCAACATGTTATGAAGGACGCTGAGAGAGGGGTCAGGCCAACTGTTGTGAAGGACGCTGAGAGAGGGGGTCAGCAACACTTATGAAGGACGCTGAGAGAGGGGTCAGCAACACTGTTATGAAGGACGCTGAGAGAGGGGGTCAGCAACACTGTTATGAAGGACGCTGAGAGAGGGGTCAGCAACACTGTTATGAAGGACGCTGAGAGAGGGGGTCAGCAACACAGTGTTATTAAAGCAAGCTTACCAGCTGGTAATTTCAAAGACAGTTTTTATAGGAAAATTCATTATTATCCAACGTTTCAAGCACAGTCAGCTTGATCACGCACGTGATGAACTGCTTGATGAAGCTTAATGTGAACATAAGATCCTACAATAAGCATTTTAACTGCTAAAAGTGTCCTTCAAATTACCAATTGTCGACTCAACACTATCCACAGACAGTTGTCGATTTTACACTATCCACAGACAATTGTCGACTTAACACTGTCCCAGACAATTGTCGACTTAACACTATCCACAGACAGTTGTCGACTTAACACTATCCACAGACAGTTGTCGACTTAACACTATCCACAGACAATTGTCGAGTTAACACTGTCCACAGACAATTGTCGACTTAACACTATCCACAGACAATTGTCGACTTAACACTATCCACAGACAGTTGTCGACTTAACACTTCCACAGGCAATTGTTGCTTAAAACCGGTTCTAAAACAAGTCGACTACATAATACAGAAAGTGCGCCTTCAGATCCAAGCAGTTTTCGTTTTTCATATCCCGCCCTTTTTTTAAAAAGGATTTTAAAAGCTTAGGATTCCAAGGTGGTACTAACTAGAAAATTTTTAATAATTTTTAACTTGGGTTTTATCAAATTAAATTAATATTTCCAATTATCAAATTAAAAATTCAGTTAATTTTTTTAGAGCCTTGGATTTTAAATGGGAGGATACTTTAACTTTTTAAAAATTAAATTTATAATTTTTAAGGGGTTTAAATGTTATTATTTAATTCAATTAAAATTTAATTTAACAAGTTAATAAAAAATCCTCCATTTAAATAATTTTGGCTGAAAGAAAAGCTCTTAATATGAAAAAAATTCTAAGTTACCTTCGGACTTAACATTGAATAAGAATTAAAATAGTACAAATAAAGGGTATGCGTTAATGCACAATATTACCAACTAAGTTTCAGATAAAAAAAATGATTGATTAAAAGTAACCCGACAAATGGGCCTAACATACTAATATTCTCCGACTGGCAACCCAAACAGTTCCTTGAAAATAAAAGAATGTAAAGCTCAATAACCAATATAACAAGCGACTGCGACACAATCAGGATCAAGGAGATAATATAACGACACTAAGTAGGGACATCAGCAGATCCTCCACAACAGTCACAAAACTCCCATACTACTGAATCTAAGTTCAGCATAGGAAAAACCCTGACTGTGATTATACACAGATACCAGTACAAATTAGGTCATAAGCTCAATAGCCATATAACAAGCGACTGCGACACAATCAGGATCAAGGAGATAATATAACGACACTAAGTAGGGACCATCAGCAGATCCTCCACAACAGTCACAAAACTCCCATACTACTGAATCTAAGTTCAGCATAGGAAAAACCCTGACTGTGATTATACACAGATACCAGTACAAATTAGGTCATAAGCTATAGCTGAGGACCTGAGATACTCAGAGTGTCTATGAGACACACAACCTCAGTACAACGTCGAAAATCACTAAGTCTATACAAGGTTCTGTGAACAGAGTTCTACAGAACTAACAAGAATAATGAGACAGACAATCTGTCCAACCACCAAGCGAGTCTCGAGCAGACTGAATACTTCACGAGAGGTGAGGACACCCCCCCTCGATCACGTGATAGCCCCGTGGACAGCACAGCTCAGAAGCCGGCAGTATAACGAGCGACAA
>NC_069402.1:39208464-39253464 GCF_026875155.1 Cherax quadricarinatus
AAGGGTCCTTCTCCAGCATCAAGGGTCCTTCTCCAGCATCAAGAGTCCTTCTCCAGCATCAAGGGATCCTTCTCCAGCATCAAGAGTCCTTCTCCAGCATCAAGAGTCCTTCTCCAGCATCAAGAGTCCTTATCCAGCATCAAGAGTCCTTCTCCAGCATCAAGAGTCCTTCTCCAGCATCAAGGGTCCTTCTCCAGCATCAAGAGTCCTTCTTCAGCATCAAGAGTCCTTCTTCAGCATCAAGAGTCCTTCTCCAGCATCAAGAGTCCTTCTCCAGCATCAAGGGATCCTTCTCCAGCATCAAGAGTCCTTCTCCAGCATCAAGAGTCCTTCTCCAGCATCAAGAGTCCTTATCCAGCGTCAAGAGTCCTTCTCCAGCATCAAGAGTCCTTCTCCAGCATCAAGAGTCCTTCTCCAGCATCAAGAGTCCTTCTCCAGCATCACGGGATTCTTCTCCAGCATCAAGAGTCCTTCTCCAGCATCAAGAGTCCTTCTCCAGCATCAAGAGTCCTTCTCCAGCATCAAGAGTCCTTCTCCAGCATCAAGAGTCCTTCTCCAGCATCAAGAGTCCTTCTCCAGCATCAATGGTCCTTCTCCAGCATCAAGAGTCCTTCTCCAGCATCAAGAGTCCTTCTTCAGCATCAAGAGTCCTTCTCCAGCATCAAGAGTCCTTCTCCAGCATCAAGGGATCCTTCTCCAGCATCAAGAGTCCTTCTCCAGCATCAAGAGTCCTTCTCCAGCATCAAGAGTCCTTCTCCAGCATCAAGGGTCCTTCTCCAGCATCAAGAGTCCTTCTCCAGCATCAAGAGTCCTTCTCCAGCATCAAGAGTCCTTCTTCAGCATCAAGAGTCCTTCTCCAGCATCAAGATTCCTTCTCCAGCATCAAGAGTCCTTCTCCGGCATCAAGAGTTCTTCTCCAACATCAAGAGTCCTTCTCCAGTATCAAGTCCTTCTCCAGCATCAAGGGTCTTTCTCCAGCATCAAGGGTCCTTCTCCAGCATCAAGGGTCCTTCTCCAGCATCAAGGGTCCTTCTCCAGCATCAAGGGTCCTTCTCCAGCATCAAGAGTCCTTCTCCAGCATCAAGAGTCCTTCTTCAGCATCAAGAGTCCTTCTCCAGCATCAAGATTCCTTCTCCAGCATCAAGAGTCCTTCTCCGGCATCAAGAGTTCTTCTCCAACATAAAGAGTCCTTCTCCAGCATCAAGTCCTTCTCCAGCATCAAGGGTCTTTCTCCAGCATCAAGGGTCCTTCTCCAGCATCAAGGGTCCTTCTCCAGCATTAAGGGTCCTTCTCCAGCATCAAGGGTCCTTCTCCAGCATCAAGTCCTTCTCCAGCATCAAGGGTCCTTCTCCAGCATCAAGGGTCCTTCTCCAGCATCAAGTCCTTCTCCAGCTCAAGGGTCCTTCCCCAAAGCATCAAGGGTCTTTCTCCAGCATCAAGGGTCCTTCTCCAGCATCAAGGGTCCTTCTCCAGCATCAAGGGTCCTTCTCCAGCATCAAGGGATCCACCCACCATGATAGGGCACAATCGGTGAGAGATAATCTGACATTTGCTTTGATAAGTGTATAAGCTAATTAGAAATGAGTTAACCGAGAATAGACTTTAAATAATTTGACGATAAATCAGTGATAAATGGTGTGATGATGGCTTAGCAACTTGATTTTCAGATAAAGGAAGGAAGAGGCAATTGAACAATAAACAAAGAATGGAACGGGGAGAGAAAGGCAAATGAGCACAAGTGCAGGTTTATTGGTAGATTTTGTTGGTAGGTTTACTGATAGGTTTACTGGCAGGTTTACTAGTATGTTTACTGGTAGATTTACTGGTAGGTTTACTTGTAGTTTACTGGCAAATTTACTGGCAGGTTTACTGGTAGGTTTACTAGTAGGTTTAATGGTAGACTTGATAAATTAGACACATGTGCAACACTTGGTATCTTTATTGAGAAAACGTTTCGCCACACAGTGGCTTCATCAGTCCATACAAAGGAAAACGTTGAAGAACAGGAGGAGTTTGAGATAATCAGTCCCTCAGCCTTGAGTCGATGTGGTCAGTCCAACAATCAAGAAAAGAATACAGCATATGTGCGAAGAAGTAGCTTATATACTGTAGGCAGGAGAGGTGCAGCAGTCGTAGGTGGTATCACATTTGTCCAATGTGGAAGTAGATCACTTGCCTAACTCTTGGGCATGACCTTCTTCCACATTGGACAAATGTGATACCACCTACGACTGCTGCACCTCTCCTGCCTACAGTATATAAGCTACTTCTTCGCACATATGCTGTATTCTTTTCAAGACTGATGGACTGACCACATCGACTCAAGGCTGAGGGACTGATTACCTGAAACTCCTACTGTTCAACATTCTCCTTTGTATGGACTGATGAAGCCACTGTGTGTCGAAACGTTTCCTCAATAAAGATACCTAAGTGTTGCACATGTGTCTAATTTATCAAGTTGTCGGTTCTCTGAACCATTCATCTACAATGGTAGACTTACTTGTGGGGTTATTGGCAGGTTTACTGGTAGATTTATTTTAGGTTAATTGACAGGTTTACTGGTAGGTTTATTCGCAGGTTTACTGGTAGGTTTCCTGGCAGGTTTAATGGCAGGTCACACATGCAAGTGCAACTCACTCACACACATGCAGAAATAACAAGCAACTACTGTATCAAGAAAGTAAATGTCAGCTTTTTCAGAACCATGCTGAGTGTCCCCTCGGGTGACTGTATCACCTCCCCCTTTCCTCCCCTCTCTCCCCTTCCCCTTCTCCCTCTCCCCTCCCCCCCTCCCTATCTCTATCCCCTCTCCTCATCACTCCACCCCTCCCTTTCTCCTTCTCCCTTCCCCCCCCCCCAAAAAAAAAAACGAAAGATGGATTCGAAATCCGCCACTTGACGTAAACTGCAAATTGACTATAAATACCACTTTTTTTGGGGGGGAGGACTTTCAAAATGTCGTGATTTTATTGGCTTTGGTGGGAGCAGCGACGGTGTGGCTGTAATGTGGAGTGTGTCACTGCTTTTAGAGTGATGGAGGGGCGATTTTGATGGTGCAGACTTATTTTTTTTTTAATTATTGGATAATAAAGGGTGGATAGGGTAGATGAGAGGGCTCGATCCTCCGTCCTCTCCGCATTCATTAATTTTTTTTGGTCACATTTGTTATACTTGTGTCCTTTTACTTTACATATTGTCGGTAATTCTACCAACATATCTAAAATAACAACACTGCGCTAGCCAAGGATCCGAACCCATGTTATACTGGCCCGTCATTGTGCGCGAGAACCACATGACGCATTAACCCACAGGACCACCCAGTCCTACAAGAACCAAGCACACAACACAGAGCTATGTGTGTTACCTTGGTCCGAGGACATACGGAGGTGTGGGAGCTTTCAAACTAATTTCATTTTCATCCCTGAAAGCTCCCACACCTCTGTATGTCCTCGGACCAAGGTAACACACATAGCTCTGTGTTGTGTGCTTGGTTCTTGTAGGACTGGGTGGTCCTGTGAGTTAATGTGACATGTGGTTCTCGCTCACAATGACGAGCCAGTACAACATGGGTCGAATCTTGGCTAGAGCAGTGTTGTTATTATTTATATATATATATATATATATATATATATATATATAATATATATATATATATATATATATATAATATATATAATAATTATATATATATAATATAATATATATATATATTATATAATAATGACGAACTCACTTAAAAAATTAACTTTTCCCCCAAAAATATTCAGATTTATAGCGATTTTTTTCATAAACAAAGACATAAGGATTTTTAATTTGGGACCAAAACTAACATAAAAATTGCACCTAACCTCCCTTAAGCTAACGTAATTGTTTTAAGTTACTTCTCCTATACATATTCTAGATTAATATAAATTTATTTACTATTACTTAAAATTTATAATATATATATATTTTTTTTACGTTATGTAGACATCAAGTTCCTTTGATTTTTGGCCAAAAAAAATGCACATTCGGCTTATTCGGTAAAGTGAACCCTTGGTAAGTAGGCCAAATTGGACGATTCCGCTTAAAGGGCACGACAGATGTAAATACCCGTCAAGTATATTTTTATGGAGTTCAAATAACCTTCATAAGGAAGGTTAGGGCAGTTTCAGTTCCTTGGATCAAGAACCCCTCATCAGCATCCATGAAGGATGCTTTGATGCCGGTAAGAGGCTTCTGATCTGCCCCCAAAAATTAATCTATCCTTTTCTTGGATCGAACCTGACGTCAAGCCTTCTATTCTCCAGGCTCTGTATGACATACGAGTTTGGCGCTTTTTGATGAGCATCAAAAATATAAGAAATAATAAAAAAACTGTTGATCCACTCGTGGATCACGTGCGAGAAACCTGTCAACAGAAACGTCAACAGGAAGAATGGTAGAAATGTTAAGAGGTCGCCCACTGGCTGTGTGAAACTCGCTCAAATATCCGTCGCTAATCTGTTTAAAAGACTCGTGACTGTATGAAGCCTGTCTGTGTCTGTGTCTGTGTCTGTTTCTGTGTCTGTTTCTGTGTGTCTGTGAATGAGTTTGTCTTTGTATCCGTGTGTCTGTTTCTCTGTGATTGTTCCTGTGTTTATGTCTGTACTTCTATATCTGCTTATGTGTTTACGTCTGTTTGTGTCCGTGTGTGTGTGTGTGTGTGTGTGTGTGGTGTGTGTGTGTGTGTGTGTGTGTGTGTGTGTGTGTGTGTGTATGTCTGTCTGTCTGTCTGTGTCTTTGTCTGCGTGTCTGTGTCCTTGTAAGGTTGATAATGTTACATTGCAGCCATGAGATCAAGAGGACTGTATTCGACATCGCGTACTCTGATATCAACAGGTTTTTTATGACGAGTGAAGAGAGGCAAGGATGCCACCGCCGCCACCACCAGCAACAACCACCACTACCACCACCCACCAGCAACAACCACCACTACCACCACCCACCAGCAAGAACCACCACTACCACCACCCACCAGCAACAACCACCACTACCACCACCCACCAGCAACAACCACCACTACCACCACCCACCAGCAACAACCACCACTACCACCACCCACCAGCAAGAACCACCACTACCACCACCCACCAGCAACAACCACCACTACCACCACCCACCAGCAACAACCAACCCCTACCACCACCACCAGCAACAACCACCATACCAACACCCACTAAACACACCAGCAAGAGCCGCACTACCACCACCCACCAGCAAGAACCACCACTACCACCACCACACAACAACCACCACCACTACCACACACCACTACCACAAGAGCCACCACTACCACCACACACCAGCAAGAACCACCACTATCACCACCCACCAGCAACAACCACCACTATCAACCCCCCACTACCAGCAAGAACCACCACTACCACCACCCACCAGCAACAAACCACCACAACCAACCAACACCACCCCCCCACCAGCAACAACCACCACTACCAACACCCACTACCAGCAAGAACCACCACTACCACCACCCACCAGCAAGAACCACCACTACCACCACCCACCAGCAAGAACCACCACTACCAACACCCACTACCCGCAAGAACCACCACTACCACCACCCACCAGCAAGAACCACCACTACCACCACCCACCAGCAACAACCACCACTACCAACACCCACTACCAGCAAGAACCACCACTACCACCACCCACCAGCAAGAACCACCACTACCACCACCCACCAGCAACAACCACCACTACCAACACCCACTACCAGCAAGAGCCACCACTAACCACCACCCACCAGCAAAGAACCAGCAACAACCACCACTACCAACACCCATTACCAGCAAAAAGCCACCACTACCACCACCCACCAGCAAGAACCACCACTACCACCACCCACCAGCAACAACCACCACTACCAACACCCACTACCACAGAACCACACTACCACCACCCACCAGCAAGAACCACCACTACCACCACCCACCAGCAAGAACCACCACTACAACCACCCACCAGCAAACACCAACCACTACCAACCACCCACTACCAGCAAGAGCCACCACTACCACCACCCACCAGCAAGAACCACCACTACCACCACCCACCAGCAACAACCACCACTACCAACACCACTACCAAACAAGAGCCACCACTACCACCACTACCACCACCCACCAGCAACAACCACCACTACCAACACCCACACCAGCAAGAGCCACCACTACCACCACTCCACCAGCAAGAACCACCACTACCACCACCCACCAGCAACAACCACCACTACCAACACCCACTACCAGCAAGAGCCACCACTACCACCACCCACCCAGCAAGAACCACCACTACCACCACCCACCAGCAACAACCACCACTACCACCACCCACCAGCAACAACCACCACTACCAACACCCACTACCAGCAAGAGCCACCACTACCACCACCCACCAGCAAGAACCACAACTACCTCCACCACACCAGCAACAACCTCCACTACCAAACCACACACCAGCAACAACCTCCACTACCACACCCACCAGCAACAACCACCACTACCAACACCCACTACCAGCAAGAGCCACCACTACCACCACCCACCAGCAACAACCACCACTACCACAACCCACCAGCAACAACCACCACTACCCAAAACCCACTAACAGAAAGAGCACACCACTACCACCACACAACAGCAACAACCACCACTACGAACACCCCCCCACTACCAGCAAGAACCACCACTACCACCACCCACCAGCAACAACCATCACTACCACCACACCCCCAGTAACAACCACCACTACCAACAACCCCACTACCAGCAAGAGCCACCACTACCACAACCCACCAGCAAGAACCACCACTACCACCCACCAGCAAGAACCACCACTATCACCACCCACCAGCAACAACCACCACTACCAACACCCATTACCAGCAAGACCACCACTACCACCACCAGCCAGCAAAACCACCACTGCCACCACCACCAGCAAGAACCACCACTAAACCCCCATCCACCAGCAAGAACCACCACTACCCACCACCAACCAGCAAGAACCACCACTACCTCCACCCACCAGCAACAACCACCACTACCACCACACACCAGCAACAACCACCACTACCATCACCCACCAGCAACAACCACCACTACCAACACCCACTACCCGCAAGAGCCCACCCACTACCACCACCCACCAGCAACAACCACCACTACCACCACCCACCAGCAACAACCACCACTACCAACACCCACTAACAGAAGAGCCACCACTACCACCACTCACAGCAACAACCACCACTACCAACACCCACTACCCGCAAGAACCACCACTACCACCACCTACCAGCAACAACCACCACTACCACCACCCACCAGTAACAACCACCACTACCAACACCCACTACCAGCAAGAGCCACCACTACCACCAACCACCAGCAAGAACCAACACTACCACCACCACACCACAAGAACCACCACTATCACCACCCTCCACAGAACAACCCCCACTACCAACACCCATTACCAGCAAAAAACCACCACTACCACCACCACCAGCAAGAACCACCACTACCACCACCACAAGAACCACCACTACCACCACCCGCCAGCAATAACCACCACAGCCACCACCCACCAGCAAGAACCACCACTACCACCATCCACCAGCAAGAACCACCACTACCCACCACCCACCAGCAAGAACCACCACTACCACCATCCACCAGCAAGAACCACCACTACCACCACCCACCAAATAAGAACCACCACTACCACCACCACCAATAAGAACCACCACTACCACCACCCACCAGCAAGAGTCACCACTACCACCACCCACCAGCAGCAACCACCACTGCCACCACCAATCAGCAAGAACCACCACTGCCACCATCCACCAGCAAGAACCACCACTATCACCAATCCACCGGCAAGAACCACACTCACACCATCCACCAGCAAGAACCACCACTACCATCAAACCCACCAGCAGCAACCACCACTAGCCACCACCCATCAGCAAGAACCACCACTGCCACCATCCACCAGCAAGAAACCACCACTACCACCATCCACCAGCAAGAACCACCACTACCACCACCCCCAAGAACTACCACTACCACCACCCACCAGCAAAAACCACCACTACCTCCATCCATCAGCAAGAAGCACCACTACCACCACCCACCAGCAAGAAGTATCACTACCACAAACCCCCCAAACAGCCACCACCCAACAACTAACAGCCACCACCCACCAGCAACAACCACCACAGCTACCAAACCCCCCAGCAAGAACCACCACTACCACCATCCACAGCAAGAACCACCACTACCACCATCCATCAGCAAGAACCACCACTACCACCATCCACCAGCAAGAACCACCACTACCACCACCCACCAAGAATACCACTACCACTACCCACCAGCAACAACCACCACTACCACCATCCATCAGCAAGAAACCACCACTACCACCATCCACCAGCAAGAACCACCACTACCAACCATCACACCAGCAAGAACCACCACTACACCACCCACCAGCAAGAACCACCACTACCACCATCCACCAAACATGAACCACCCCACCACCCCACCAGCAAGAACCACCACTACCACCATCCACCAGCAAGAACCACCACTACCACCACTACTAACCACCATAACCACCACGCACCAATAAGAACCACCATTAACCACCACCCACCAGCATGAACTATCACTACCACCATCCACCAATAAGAGCCAACACTACCACCACCCACCACAAGACCACCACTACCACCATCCACCAGCAAGAACCACCACTACCACCACCCACCAGCAACAACCACCACTACCACATCCACTACCAGCAAGAGCCACAACTACCACCACCCACCAGCAACAACCACCACTACAACACCCACCAGCAACAACCACCACTACCAACACCCACTTCCAGCAAGAGCCACCACTACCACCACCCACCAGCAAGAACCACCACTACCACCACCCCCCAGCAACAACCACCACTACCAACACCCACTACCAGCAGAGCCACCACTATCACCACCCACCAGCAACAACCACCACTACCACCACCCACCAGCATAACCACCACTACCAACACCCACTACCAGCAAGAGCCACCACTACCTCCACCACCAGCAAAAAACCTCCACTACCACCACACACCAGCAACAACCTCCACTACCATCACCCACCACAACAACCACCACTACCAACACCCATACCAGCAAGAGCCACCCCTACCACCACCCACCAGCAACAACCACCACTACCACCACCCACCAGCAACAACCACCACTACCAACACCCACTAACAGAAAGCCACCACTACCACCACTCAACGCAACAACCACCACTACCCCCACCCACCAGCAATAACCACCACTACCAACACCCACTACCAGCAAGAGCCACCACTACCACCACCCCACCAGCAAGAACCCACCACTACCACCACCCACCGCAAGAACCACCACTATCACCACCCCCCAGCAACAACCACCTCTACCACACACCCATTACCACAAAACCACCACTACCACCATCCACCAGCAAGAACCACCACTACCACCATCCACCAGCAAGAACCACCACTACCACCACCACCAAGAACCACCACTACCACCACCCGCAGCAATAACCACCACTGCCACCACCCACCAGCAAGAACCACCACTACCACCATCCACCAGCAAGAACCATCACTACCAACCCCCATCCACCAGCAAGAACCACCACTACCACCACCCACCAATAAGAACCACCACTATCACCACCCACCAATAAGAACCACCACTACCACCACCACCAGCAAGAGCACCACTAGCACCACCCACCAGCAAGAACCACGACAGCCACCACCCACCAGCAAGAACCACCACTACCACACACCATCCACCAGCAAGAACCACCACTACCACCATTTACGGGAAGAACCACTACTACCACCATCCACCAGCAAGAACCACCACCCACCACCACCCACCAGCAAGAACCACCACTACCACCACGCACCAGCAAGAACCATCACTACCACCACCCACCAATAAGAACCACCACTACAACCATCCACCAGCAAGAATCACCACTACCACCACCCACCAGCAAGAACTATCACTACCACCACCCACCAATAACAGCCACCACCCACCAACAACAACCACCACTGCCACCACCCCACCAGCAAGAACCACCACTACCACCATCACCAGCAAGAACCACCACTACCACCATCCACCAGCAAGAACCACCACTAAACCACCATCCACCAGCAAGAACCACCACTACCACCACCCACCAAGAACTACCACTACCACCACCCACCAGCAACAACCACCACTACCACCATCCATCAGCAAGAACCACCACTACCACCATCCACCAGCAAGAACCACCACTACCACCATCCACCATCAAGAACCACCACTACTACCATCCTCCAGCAAGAACCACCACTACCACCATCCACCAGCAAGAACCACCACCACCCACCAGCAAGAACCACCACTACCACCATCCACCAGCAAGAACCACCTACTAACCCATCACTACCACCACCCACCAAAAAGAACCACCATTACCACCACCCACTAGCATGAACTACTCACTACCACCATCCACCAATAAGAGCCACCACTACCACCACCCACCAGCAAGAACCACCACTACCACCCTCCACCAGCCCAAAAAACCACCACTATCACCACCCACCAGCAAGTACCACCACTACCCCCATCCACCAGCAGAACCACCACTACCACCACCCACCAGCAAACAACCACCACTGCCACCACCCACCAGCAAGACCACCACTACCACCACCCACCAGCAAGAACCACTACTACCACCACCCACCAGCAAGAACCATCCCCTACCACCACCCACCATAAGAACCACCACTAACCACCATCACCAGCAAGAACCGCCACTACCACCATCCACCAGCAAGAACCACCACTACCACCAATCCCCCCAGCAAGAACCACCATTACCACCATCCACCAGCAAACCACCACAACCACATCCACCAGCAAGAACCACCACTACCCCCACCCACCAGCAACAACCACCACTACCCCCATCCAACAGCAAGAACCACCACTACCAACATTCATCATAAATAAGAACGACCACTACCACCATCATCCATAAATAGGAACCACCACTACCACCACCCACCAGCAAGAACCACCACTACCACCACCCACCAGCAAGAACCACCACTACCAACACCCACCAGCAAGAACTACCACTCCACCACCCACCACAAGAACCTACCACTACCACCACCCACCAGCAAGAACCATCCACCACCTCCACCACATAAACCACCCAATAACCACCACCCACCAATAAGAACCTCCACTACCACCACCCACCAGCAAGAACCATCACCTACCACGTCCACCAGCAAGAACCACCACTACCACCACCCACCAGCAAGAACCACACTACCACCACCCAGCTACCACACAACCCACCATACCACTATACACCACCACCAGCAAGAACCACACTACCACACCCACTACCACAAGAACCACCACTACCACTACCACACAACAAGAACCACCACTACCACCCACTCAGCAAGAACCACCACTACCACCACCCACCAGCAAGAACCACCACTACCACCCACCAGCAAGAACCACCACTACCACCCACCAGCAAGAACCACCATTACCACCTCCCACTACCACAAAAACCACCACCACCACCACCACCACCACCACCACCACCACCCACTACCAGCAAGAACCACCACTACCACCACCCACTACCAGTAAGAACCACCACTACCACCACCACCACCACCACCCACCAGCAAGAACCACCACTACCACCGTCCACCAGCGTGTCCAGTGTCGAACACATCATTCTAGACACAAGAACCGTTGAGCAGAAGTGTGCTAATGGAGTTTTTGTCTGCCTGTCTTTCATCCAATGTGTTAGTGTCACAGTATCTGTTGTCACCCTCTGTTAGGGATAGTGTCTGTTGTCACCTTCTGTTAAGGATAGTGCCTTTTGTCGGCCTGTCTTTGAGTCAGAGTCTTTTGTCAACCTCTGTTGGTGTCACACAGTCTGTTGGTGTCACACAGTCTGTTGGTGTTACACAGTATGTTGGTGTTACACAGTCTGTTGGTGTTACACAGTCTGTTGGTGTTACACAGTCTGTTGGTGTTACACGGTCTATTGATGTTACACGGTCTGTTGGTGTTACACGGTCTGTTGATGTTACACAGTCTGTTGGTGTTACACGGTCTGTTAATGTTACACGGTCTGTTGATGTTACACAGTCTGTTGATGTTACACAGTCTGTTGGTGTTACACGGTCTGTTGATGTCACACAATCTGTTGGTGTTACACAGTCTGTTGGTGTTACACGGTCTGTTGATGTTACACGAGTCTGTTGGTGTTACACGCTCTGTTGATGTTACACAGTCTGTTGGTGTTACACAGTCTGTTGGTATTACACTGTTGGTGGCACAGTCTATTCTCCTGGTGTTTTGGTGCGCCACGGGTTACTGTTTGTCTGTGCGCGATGGAATATGCAGACTTGCCTCTCTTTGTATAAACCTTTCAGATTTATATTGTTGTGCTTCCCCTCCACTCTTCCATTTTTCTCGTTAGGTCATGCGATTGATGGTAAGAATGGGGAGGGGAAGGATTGGGGTAGGATGGAGCAGCGAATGAAAAAAACAAAAAAGAGGGGAACGTTGTGAGTAGACAGGAAGTGAGAGGTTTGAAAGGTTAAGCGATCTGGCCACTTTGGGTTGGTCTTAAGATATTTTCTTTTTTTGTCCAACAGTGACGAGTGTGATGGGTCGTCTTCTTTGCTTTGTTTTGTATATGATAGTTAGGGCGTCTATATATTAGGGATTTTTAGTTAAGAGCTGATACCCTACCTCACGTTATTTTGAAGAGCTTCATGAAGAAGCGTAATTTTATGTTAGCTTTATCTCACATTAAGCAGAGACATCTGTGAATCAGTGCTTCTACATGGACACTTGACGTGACTTCTCGAACGTCTCATCACCGCCATGACCTCCACCTCTCTGACACTGTCTGTCACTCTTAACGCACTGGTCAACAAAGGGAACAGACGGCAAATGATTGTTATATAATCAAAATTTATCACTCAACCCCAATAGTTATTAATAATGATAGAAAACATTTATCATCATCTATCAGTTGACATTACTAATAAATCTATAAACTTTGAGTTGCATGAAGAATTGAACTCCAAGACAAACACAACTCTATGTTTTTTAGATACACAGATTTATTAAAGATTAATATACTTCACTCTGATGCGCAGACATTATAGGGATCTTATAAACAAATACTAAGCTAACAAATTAAATTATTAATTAAGATTTAAGATCAATCCCACAAAAATAACAAATTCTTATTTGGATATATAAATTGCTTAATATTGACGCACCTGTTAGAAGTAATATATGTAAATATATTAGAAGTCATGTAGGTATATAGTGTATATGTATATACAGATATTTGCGGCCTAGGAAGTGCAGGTAGCTAGGAAGTGCAAGTAGCTAGGAAGTGAAGGTAGCTAGGTAAGTGCAGGTAGCTAGGAAGTGCAGGTAGCTAGGAAGTGAAGGTAGCTAGGTAAGTGCAGGTAGCTAGGAAGTGCAAGTAGCTAGGAAGTGAAGGTAGCTAGGTAAGTGCAGGTAGCTAGGAAGTGCAGGTAGCTAGGAAGTGAAGGTAGCTAGGTAAGTGCAGGTAGCTAGGAAGTGCAGGTAGCTAGGAAGTGCAAGTAGCTAGGAAGTGCAAGTAGCTAGGAAGTGAAGGTAGCTAGGTAAGTGCAGGTAGCTAGGAAGTGCAGGTAGCTAGGAAGTGAAGGTAGCTAGGTAAGTGTAGGTAGCTAGGAAGTGCAGGTAGCTAGGAAGTGCAAGTAGCTAGGAAGTGCAAGTAGCTAGGAAGTGAAGGTAGCTAGGTAAGTGCAGGTAGCTAGGAAGTGCAGGTAGCTAGGAAGTGCAAGTAGCCAGGAAGTGCAAATAGCTAGGAAGTGCAGGTAGCTAGGAAGTGCAAGTAGCTAGGAAGTGAAGGTAGCTAGGTAAGTGCAGGTAGCTAGGAAGTGCAGGTAGCTAGGAAGTGCAAGTAGCTAGGAAGTGCAGGTAGCTAGGAAGTGCAAGTAGCTAGGAAGTGCAAGTAGCTAGGAAGTGAAGGTAGCTAGGTAAGTGCAGGTAGCTAGGAAGTGCAGGTAGCTAGGAAGTGCAAGTAGCCAGGAAGTGCAAATAGCTAGGAAGTGCAGGTAGCTAGGAAGTGCAAGTAGCTAGGAAGTGAAGGTAGCTAGGTAAGTGCAGGTAGCTAGGAAGTGCAGGTAGCTAGGAAGTGCAAGTAGCTAGGAAGTGCAGGTAGCTAGGAAGTGCAAGTAGCTAGAAAGTGCAAGTAGCTAGGAAGTGAAGGTAGCTAGGTAAGTGCAGGTAGCTAGGAAGTGCAGGTAGCTAGGAAGTGCAAGTAGCCAGGAAGTGCAAATAGCTAGGAAGTGCAGGTAGCTAGGAAGTGCAAGTAGCTAGGAAGTGAAGGTAGCTAGGTAAGTGCAGGTAGCTAGGAAGTGCAGGTAGCTAGGAAGTGCAAGTAGCTAGGAAGTGCAGGTAGCTAGGAAGTGCAAGTAGCTAGGAAGTGCAGGTACCTAGGAAGTGTAGGTAGCTAGGAAGTGCAGGTAGCTAGGAAGTGCAAGTAGCTAGGAAGTGAGGGTAGCTAGGTAAGTGCAGGTAGCTAGGAAGTGCAGGTAGCTAGGAAGTGCAGGTAGCTAGGAAGTACAGGTAGCTAGGAAGTGCAAGTAGCTAGGAAGTGAAGGTAGCTAGGTAAGTGCAGGTAGCTAGGAAGTGCAGGTAGCTAGGAAGTGCAAGTAGCTAGGAAGTGCAGGTAGCTAGGAAGTGCAAGTAGCTAGGAAGTGCAGGTACCTAGGAAGTGTAGGTAGCTAGGAAGTGCAGGTAGCTAGGAAGTGCAAGTAGCTAGAAAGTGCAGGTAGTAGGAAGTGCAAGTAGCTAGGAAGTGCAGGTACCTAGGAAGTGTAGGTAGCTAGGAAGTGCAGGTAGCTAGGAAGTGCAAGTAGCTAGGAAGTGAGGGTAGCTAGGTAAGTGCAGGTAGCTAGGAAGTGCAGGTAGCTAGGAAGTGCAGGTAGCTAGGAAGTGAAGGTAGCTAGGTAAGTGCAGGTAGCTAGGAAGTGCAGGTAGCTAGGAAGTGGAGGTAGCTAGGAAGTGAAGGTAGCTAGGTAAATGCAGGTAGCTAGGAAGTGCAGGTAGTTAGGAAGTGCAGGTAGCTAGGAAGTGAACGTAGCTAGGTAAGTGCAGGTAGCTAGGAAGTGCAGGTAGCTAGGAAGTGAAGGTAGCTAGGTAAGTGCAGGTAGCTAGGAAGTGCAGGTAGCTAGGAAGTGAAGGTAGCTAGGTAAGTGCAGGTAGCTAGGAAGTGCAGGTAGCTAGGAAGTGCAGGTAGCTAGGAAGTGAAGGTAGCTAGGAAGTGAAGGTAGCTAGGTAAGTGTAGGTAGCTAGGAAGTGCAGGTAGATAGGATGTGTAGGTAGCTAGATAAGTGTAGGTAGCTAGGTAAGTGCAGGTAGCTAGGAAGTGCAGGTAGCTAGGAAGTGCAAGTAGCTAGGAAGTGCAGGTAGCTAGGAAGTGCAAGTAGCTAGGAAGTGCAAGTAGCTAGGAAGTGAAGGTAGCTAGGTAATTGCAGGTAGCTAGGAAGTGCAGGTAGCTAGGAAGTGCAAGTAGCCAGGAAGTGCAAATAGCTAGGAAGTGCAGGTAGCTAGGAAGTGCAAGTAGCTAGGAAGTGAAGGTAGCTAGGTAAGTGCAGGTAGCTAGGAAGTGCAGGTAGCTAGGAAGTGCAAGTAGCTAGGAAGTGCAGGTAGCTAGGAAGTGCAAGTAGCTAGGAAGTGCAAGTAGCTAGGAAGTGAAGGTAGCTAGGTAAGTGCAGGTAGCTAGGAAGTGCAGGTAGCTAGGAAGTGCAAGTAGCCAGGAAGTGCAAATAGCTAGGAAGTGCAGGTAGCTAGGAAGTGCAAGTAGCTAGGAAGTGAAGGTAGCTAGGTAAGTGCAGGTAGCTAGGAAGTGCAGGTAGCTAGGAAGTGCAAGTAGCTAGGAAGTGCAGGTAGCTAGGAAGTGCAAGTAGCTAGGAAGTGCAGGTACCTAGGAAGTGTAGGTAGCTAGGAAGTGCAGGTAGCTAGGAAGTGCAAGTAGCTAGGAAGTGAGGGTAGCTAGGTAAGTGCAGGTAGCTAGGAAGTGCAGGTAGCTAGGAAGTGCAGGTAGCTAGGAAGTACAGGTAGCTAGGAAGTGCAAGTAGCTAGGAAGTGAAGGTAGCTAGGTAAGTGCAGGTAGCTAGGAAGTGCAGGTAGCTAGGAAGTGCAAGTAGCTAGGAAGTGCAGGTAGCTAGGAAGTGCAAGTAGCTAGGAAGTGCAGGTACCTAGGAAGTGTAGGTAGCTAGGAAGTGCAGGTAGCTAGGAAGTGCAAGTAGCTAGAAAGTGCAGGTAGTAGGAAGTGCAAGTAGCTAGGAAGTGCAGGTACCTAGGAAGTGTAGGTAGCTAGGAAGTGCAGGTAGCTAGGAAGTGCAAGTAGCTAGGAAGTGAGGGTAGCTAGGTAAGTGCAGGTAGCTAGGAAGTGCAGGTAGCTAGGAAGTGCAGGTAGCTAGGAAGTGAAGGTAGCTAGGTAAGTGCAGGTAGCTAGGAAGTGCAGGTAGCTAGGAAGTGGAGGTAGCTAGGAAGTGAAGGTATGCTAGTAAATGCAAAAGGTAGCTAGGTGAAGTAGCAGGTAAGTTTGTGAATAGTGTGAGGGTAGCTAGGAAGTGAACGTAGCTAGGAAGTGCAGGTAGCTAGGAAGTGCAGGTAGCTAGGAAGTGAGGTAGCTAGGAAGTGCAGGTAGCTAGGAAGTGCAGGTAGCTAGGAAGTGAAGGTAGCTAGGAAGTGAAGGTAGCTAGGTAAGTGCAGGTAGCTAGGAAGTGCAGGTAGATAGGAGTGAAGGTAGCTAGGAAGTGAGGTAGCTAGGTAAGTGTAGGTAGCTAGGAAGTGCAGGTAGATAGGATGTGTAGGTAGCTAGATAAGTGCAGGTAGCTAGGAAGTGCAGGTAGCTAGGAAGTGAAGGTAGCTAGGTAACTGCAGGTAGCTAGGAAGTGCAGGTAGCTAGGAAGTGCAGGTAGCTAGGAAGTGAAGGTAGCTAGGAAGTGCAGGTAGCTAGGAAGTGCAGGTAGCTAGGAAGTGAAGGTAGCTAGGTAAGTGCAGGTAGCTAGGAAGTGAAGGTAGCTAGGTAAGTGTAGATAGCTAGGAAGTGCAGGTAGCTAGGAAGTGCAGGTAGCTAGGAAGTGAAGGTAGCTAGGTAAGTGCAGGTAGCTAGGAAGTGAAGGTAGCTAGGAAGTGAAGGTAGCTAGGTATTACAAAAAACGCGATTCTAAAAGCTTAGAGATCTCCAGTGAATACTAGAAAGGACTGCCCTTCTAGCATCCAGCCTGTTACTGGGTTTTCGTAACAAGTAGTCAAAATCCTGGCCCAATTATCCATTAGAATTCAATAAGAATTATTAGTGCTTCAGGATTACAACTGGTAGGCTACTAACTAGAGAAATTAAAATTTAATAAATTTATTGTCTAGGCGTATATCAAATTAAATTAAATTAATCACAATAATCAAAATAATATTAATCACTTCTCTCGTGTACAGTAGTATTGTGCTGAAAGCACATATCACATTTATAATTCATAAGTACAGTCTGGTACATTAACATTTAATAAGATATTAAATATATGTACAAATAAGTTTGTGTGTATGTGTGCAAGTGCTCTAAGTAGTTCGCTATGTCTCACGACTCGACTAGGCTTAAACAAGTGACTGACAAAGTCCTCTCATAAACTAAGTTCTTGACCAACTGGCAATCAGAACAGTCTGCTTGAACGATAAAACGACTGATAAGCCGAACAACAATATAAAAAGCAACTGCGACACAATCAGGAGCAAGGAGATAATATAAAGACAGCTAGTAGGGACCATCAGCAGATCCTTCACAAAAGTCACAAAGCTCCCATACTATTGAATCTAAGTTCAGCATAAGAAAATACCCGACGGTGACAATGCACAGATACCAGTACAAATTAGGTCAGAAGCTACAGCTCAGGACCTGAGTTACTCAGAGTGTCTAAGAGACACACAACCTCAGTTCAACGTCGAAAATCACTAAGTCTATCCAAAGTTCTGTGAACAGAGTCTCCAGAACTAACAAGAATAATAATGAGACAGAGACAATCTTCCAACAAGAGCCAATAAGGGAGATTTAGGCACTTGTCAGGAATACGTCCAACCACCCAGCGAGTCTAGACCAGACTGAATACTTCAGGCGAGGTGAGGACACCCCTCCCCCTCGATCACATGATAGCTCCGTGGACAGCTGCAGCTCAGCAACAGAAGCCGGCAAAGTACGAGCAAAGAGCGATAATTACAGTAGTTAGACAACCAAGACTTGAACTGAGCACATAATAATATGTTACATCCTACCTAACAAAAAGAAACTAAGTCATATAATAATATAAAGCAATATATTCACGATTAAGCTATTATCGCAAATATAAGCAATATAAAATTATATGAAAAGGTAATATACATGTAATATACATAATATACATTGCAACCCATTCAGGGGTTGCAACACTAGGTAAGTGTAGGTAGCTAGGAAGTGTAGGTAGCTGGGAAGTGTAGGTAGCTAGGAAGTGTAGGTAGCTAGGAAGTGTAGGTAACTAGGAAGTGTAGGTAGCTAGGAAGTGTAGGTAGCTGGGAAGTGTAGGTAGCTAGGAAGTGTAGGTAGCTAGGAAGTGTAGGTAGCTAGGAAGTGCAGATAGCTAGGAAGTGTAGGTAGCTAGGAAGTGTAGGTAGCTAGGAAGTGTAGGTATTTAGGAAGTGTAGGTAGCTAGGAAGTGCAGGTAGCTAGGAAGTGTAGGTAGCTAGGAAGTGTAGGTAGCTAGGAAGTGTAGGTAGCTAGGAAGTGTAGGTAGCTAGGAAGTGCAGGTAGCTAGGAAGTGTAGGTAGTTAGGAAGTGAAGGTAGCTAGGTAAGTGCAGGTAGCTAGGAAGTGAAGGTAGCTAGGAAGTGAAGGTAGCTAGGTAAGTGTAGGTAGCTAGGAAGTGCAGGTAGCTAGGAAGTGTAGGTAGCTAGGAAGCGCAGGTAGCTAGGAAGTGCAAGTAGCTAGGAAGTGTAGGCAGCTAGGAAGTGTAGGTAGCTAGGAAGCGCAGGTAGCTAGGAAGTGTAGGTAGCTAGGAAATAGGAATTCCTGTAGCTACCCACCTATCTGATACACATTATCCCTTGCAATATATATAGAAAATGTACAAGTGTGCAGCAGTTAGTACAGTCGAAGTAATTACATAAATGAGAGAAATGGTGTACTGACACGATGGAAACACACAAATACACTATAATGACATGTCTTGTTGACAACGTTTCGCCCACACAGTGACTCAAAAATTCCCACGGCGTGGTGAAGTGTTCTCAATTAAAGGCTCTTATTACACAGCGTTGGTTTCCAAACTGGTATAACCTATACAATACAACATTATACCATTACACAGTAGCAATATTTAGAGTACACAGCAGCGATTATAGTCTAAAAAATGTTGTCATTTATTGTGAACTTGCTTTCATAAAACGTGTGTCAGTGAGTGACAGCAGTGGCACCTGTTTATAAGTGCCAGTTTGCATTAGACTCTTTCCACAGAGGGCGCCGCTGACCCTGTGCTGGGCATAGTTGGGTAAGCTGAGTGAGTGGCTAAGCCAGCTGGCTTGCACGACCGTGTAGCACTCTTGGTATGTTCTTGATTAACCCAGGAGTCTTTCCTGCGTCCAGCGATCTAAGGAGGATGTGGACGATTTCCTGTCGCCTTGGATAGTTATGAGAGTTCTTGCAACTAACCATGGAGGAGGTCATTTCTCTCTCTCTCTCTCTCTCTCTCTCTCTCTCTCTCTCTCTCTCTCTCCTCGCAGCTAAGAGCTGTTACCTACATCAGCTCATTTGAACGCATTTTCATTGTTATGAAACCTACAAGTAGGGAACAGGATGAAGTTGGAGCCATCTGTGAGCCAGCATCTCTCTCTCTCTCTCTCTCTCTCTCTCTCTCTCTCTCTCTCTCTCTCTCTTTCATTCGATTTAAGCACCTAGGTCTTTGCCTTGATACTTCTTCATTATCATTTTATTAATTCCATTTCTTAAGTCTGAGTTGATCGGTCACTTCACAATATTTTTCTGACATCACGACAATAAACTCCAGGTCATAGGAACTTTAGCACTTAAGATAAGAAAGTTGTACTCTCTCATCGTCGTCAAGATTTGTGTGTATTCCAAACCATTCAAACCTTAATCCACCCCAGTTCACGAAAAAAATCCACGTAACCACAATTCTCAGATTATACATTTTTCTTTTAATCCATTAAAATCATTGGAAAATTCTTCCAGTCGGCTACAATTATCATGACATAATGTTTCAAAGTCCTAAGGACACTCAGCCTTGTTAGAATCCTCAAGACACGCAATTTCCCATGGCATCAAAGTTCCCAGAACTCCTCTCCTACCAATCATCACATTCCCTAGAACACAATCTCTGAATCCTGTTTAGTGTACCAATCAATTTAACTTTCCCACATGTGTATGCATCTTGTTTAAGTTTAGTATCTTTTAATCAGTGCCGTCTTTATCCTGTGAAATCATATGCTGTAATTTTCCAGCTTCCATTTCTGTTCACATTGACCCATGTTTCTATCCTGAGCTCTCTTCCACAGCGTTCCAGCAGTCAAGAGTGACCCTTCCTTCCAGAAGCCACCTGTCTTAGGTACAATCTTGGATTTTGTCTTTTTTTCTTGCAAGTGAAATTCTTCTCCGTCTTCCAGGTTCTCTCTTTTCCCCTGCCTCTCCTATTGTCCCAACGCCTCTTGTTTCCAGCCCTTGCATCTTCCAGTGTACATCTCCTCTCTTTCAGAAACTTCTAAGACATTCTTCCCTCTCAACTTAAGCTCTATATATTTAACTTCCCTAACTCTTTCATTCCATATTCTAAAATCTTGCTGTCTTCCATTCCTGTTCTACCACCTTGTGCTCTCCATCCCTTGCATTCCGGTTTCTGTAATCTCACTCTGTGCTTGTCTTCCTACCTTGCAGGCACGGCCTGCAGTCCTCCAGAGATTGCATCTTTAACCGAGCCATTGCAAGTTACACTCTGATGCTTGGTAGGGTGTGCTCTGGCGCGGCGCTAGTGCTCATACCGCTGCTTTATGACTCTGATCTTACCTCTGTGTTGTCACTGTGATGGTGGGCTGTTGAGACTGTGATTTTGTGTGAGGAAAAGAGGGGAAGGTGAGGATGAGAGGAGAGATAGAGAGAAAGATAAAGTGACAGTACACGAGTGTGCACTGAAATAACAGATAGGAAGATCATTACTAAGAAAGCTAACACTACTCACTAAGCCACTGTTACTGCCTTTTTCTGCTCATAAAGATTGTGTCAACTTGTCGTCCGGTTGTGTGGGTAGTTTTCACACGAACTACTGTGCATGCATCTCTGCATGAATGAACTTTCACTGAAATTTGATACTTTCTCTTCTCGATTACGTTAGGATAACATATATTAAACCTACATTTCTTTCATGTAATTTACATTCAGCAGTACAGAAATAGCGCCTGAGTAGTCTCTAAGAGACGAAATATATTCGCGTTATTTCTGCACTATCGAAAGTGTGTTACTTGAATGCATTACCCATACTGTCAGTGTGTGGTTCACTCCTAACATATACTTTAATTGCCAGACAGTAAAGAAGCTTCAGTAAGTGCTCAGCTCTCTCTACCTCAGTGCTTGCAAAAGGAATAGCGTAGTGTGTGGCATAAATTTCTAATGCTTCTAAATATTAACACTGAAGCTCTAAATCCAATCAGAAGAGGCATTTGCAAGTTATCACATAACAATCAATATCCCAATATCTTTAACGAAAATGATAAATTAGTAACTATACAGCCCAAATTAAGTTAGAACCTTCCAGTAAGATACATCTGCTTTGAAAGTTCACAGCCCATCAGAAGAGACTTTTCCTAGTTATCACGTAGAGACATCAAAAAATACACCAAAACTTTAAGTTTGAAGCCGTTTAGAAGTTACATTCCCAGATTATTTGCGTTGAAGTTCCGAAGTTTTGTATGTAAGTCATTATTTAATTCTTTTAATTTCTTCATCTTTCTCTATGTCTCTTCTGATCAAGCCGATCAGAAGAGACATTCTCCAATTATTGTACATAACTGCTTCATAACCCATATATCATAAGTATGACGAGAATATAATGCATACATGAAGTACGAGCCAATAGTAAACTAAAAAGGATAATACGTCGAATCCTGGGCAGGAGAAGACGCCCCGACCAACTTCCCTACACCTGCTCAGACCCAAAGTATTCGCGCCTCTCTATAAACTTTATAAAATGTGGGTTATTTGAACGTATTACCTATACGGTCAATATAGGACTCACCCAGTAGCGGAAAAGGTGACGGGGGACTGTTATGTGTCGTATCCAGGGCACAGGTCAAGAGCTTGGCTTGGGAACACCTCGAGAACTTTATCTCCCTGACACCAGTATAAAATATTGCCGACTCGGCTTCATAACACAAATTTTGAGCCATAATTTTAAGTTAAATTACTTTCAGGCCGAGGCAGTTTCCGGAAGCTCTCAGTCCTCCCTCGTGCGCTTCTTGCTATACGCTACAAGGATCCTATACACTACACTTTTGACATGCTATACACTACACTACTGGCTTGCTATACACACCTAGGCTTCTGTACACAATCGGGCTGCTGTGCACAGCACAACCAGGCTTCTATACACTCCACTATTTATCTGCTATACACTGCAGGACTACTGTACATCACTGGACTGCTGTACATCACTGGACTGCTGTACATTACCTGACGGCTATACAGTACTGGTCTACTGTATAGTACTAGACTGCTGTACAATACTGGGCTGCTGTATAATACTGAATTGCTGTACAATACAGGGCTGCTGTACAATACTGGGCTGTTGTACAATACTGGGCAATTCTACAATACTGGGCTGCTGTACAATACTGGGCAGTTGTACAATACTGGGCTATTCTACAATACTGGGCTGCTGTACAATTCTGGACTGCTGTACAAGACTAGGGTGCTGTACAATACTGGGTGGCTGTACAGTACTGGGCTGCTGTACGATACTAGGTGGCTGTACAATACTGGCCTGCTGTACATCACTGGACCACTGTACACTACACAGCTGCAGGAAGACGCTGTCATGCGTCTTTCCCTTTCCAAGGTAAAAACTGAGTCGGTTTGGCAGAAGACTGAGATACATGTCACTGTTTTCCCAGCAGCGTTCCAGAGCCCCAGCACTCTAGAGCCCTAGCACTCCAAAGCCCCAACACCCCAGAAGTCCAGCACTCCAAAGCCCCAGCAATCCAGAGCCCCAGCACTCAAGAGCATCAGCACTCAAGAGCCCCAGTACTCCAGAGCCCCAGCACTCCAGAGCCCCAGCACTCCAGAGCCCCAGCACTCCAGAGCCCCAGCACTCCAGAGCCCCAGCACTCCAGAGCCCCAGCACTCCAGAGCCCCAGCACTCCAGAGCCCCAGCACTCCAGAGCCCCAGCACTCCAGAGCCCCAGCACTCCAGAGCCCCAGCACTCCAGAGCCCCAGCACTCCAGAGCCCCAGCACTCCAGAGCCCCAGCACTCCAGAGCCCCAGCACTCCAGAGCCCCAGCACTCCAGAGCCCCAGCACTCCAGAGCCCCAGCACTCCAGAGCCCCAGCACTCCAGAGTCCGAACATTCCAAACCTGAGGCTCTCCAGAGCCCCAGCAATCCAGAGCCCCAGCACTCCAGAGCCCCAGCACTCCAGATCACCAGCACTCCAGAGCCCCAGCACTCCAGAGACCCAGCACTCCAGAGCCCCAGCACTCCAGATCACCAGCACTCCAGATCACCAGCACTCCAGATCACCAGCACTCCAGATCACCAGCACTCCAGATCACCAGCACTCCAGATCACCAGCAATCCGGATCACCAGCACTCCAGATCATCAGCACTCCAGAGCTCAAGCACTCCAGAACCCAACACTACAGAGCCCCAGCACTCCAGACCACAAGCACTATAGAGCCCCAGCACTCCAGAGTCCCAGCACTACAGAGCCCCAGCACTCCAGATCACAACCACTCCAGAACCCCAGCACTCCAGAGTCCCAGCACTACAGAATCCCAGCACTACAGAGCCCAACACTCCAGAGCCCCAGCACTCCAGAGCCCCAACACTCCAGAGCCCCAGCACTCCAGATCACCAGCACTCCAGAGCCCCAGCATTCCAGAGCCCCAGCACTGCAGAGCCCCAGTACTCCAGAGCCCCAGCACACCAGATCACCAGCACTCCAGAGCCCTAGCACTCCAGAGCCCCAGAATTCCAGAGCCCAACACTCCAGAGACCCAGCACTCCAGATCACTAGCAATCCAGATCACCAGCGCTCCAGATCACCAGCACGCCAGATCACCAGCAGTACAAAGCCCCAGCACTCCAGAGCCCAACACTCCAGTGCCCCAGCACCCCAGATCACCAGCACTCCAGAGCCCCAGTACTCCAGATTTCCAGCACTCCAGATCACCAGCAGTCCAGAGCCCCAGCATTCCAAAGCCCCAGCACTCCAGAGCCCCAGCACTCCAGAGCCCAAGCACTCCAGTGCCCCAGTACTCCAGAGCCCAAGCACACTAGATCACCAGCATTCCAGAGCCCTAGCACTCCAGAGCCCCAGAATTCCAGAGCCCACCACTCCAGAGCCCCAGCACTCCTGATCACTAGGAATCCAGATCACCAGCACTCCATATCACCAGCACGCCAGATCACCAGCAGTCCAGAGCCCCAGCACTCCAGAGCCCAACACTCCAGTGCCCCAGCACCCCAGATCACCAACACTCCAGAGCCCCAGCACTCCAGATTCCTAGCACTCCAGGTCACCAACAGTCCAGAGCCCCAGCATTCCAGAGCCCCAGCACTCCAGAGTCCCAGCACTCCAGAGCCCCAACACTCCAGAGCCCCAGCACTCCAGATCACAGCACTCCAGAGCACCAGCACTCCAGAGCCCCAGCACTCCAGAGCCCCAGCACTCCAGATCACCAGCACTCAAGAGCCCCAACACTCCAGAGCCCAAAACTCCAGAGCCCAACACTCCAGAGCCCTAACACTCCAGATCACAAGCACTCCAGAGCCCCAGCACTTCAGAGCCCCAGCACTCCAGAGCCCCAGCACTCCAGATCACCAGCGCTCCAGAGCCCCAGCACTCCAGAGCCCAGCACTCCAGAGCCCAACACTCCAGAGCCCCAGAATTCCAGAGCCCAATGTTCCAGAGCCCTAACACTCCACATCACCAGCACTCCAAAGCCCCAGTACTCCAGAGCCCAAGCACTCCAGATCACCAACACTCCAGATAACTAGCACTCCAGAGCTCCAGCACTCCACATCACCAGCACTCCAGATCACCAGCACTCCAGATCACCAGCACTCCAGAACCACAGCACTCCAGAGCCCAACACTCCAGAGCCCCTGGACTCCATATCACCAGCACTCCAGATCACCAGCACTCCAGATCATCAGCACTTCAGATCACCAGCACTCCAGAGCTCAACACTCCAGAGCCCCTGCACTCCACATCACCAGCACTCCATATCACCAGCACTCCAGATCATCAGCACTTCAGATCACCAGCAATCCATATCACCAGTACTCCAGAGCCCCAGTACTTCAGAGCACAACACTCCAGAGCCCCAGCACTCCAGATCACCAGCACTCCAGTTCACCAGCACTTCAGAGCCCCAGCTCTCCAGAGCCCCAGCACTCCAGAGCCCAACACTCCAGATCCCAAGCACTTTAGAACCCTAGCACTCCAGATCACTAGCACTCCAGAGCCCCAGCACTCCAGATCAAAAGCACTCCAGATCACCAGCACTCCAGATAACCAGCACTCCAGAGCCCCAGCACTTCAGATCACCAGCACTCCAGAGCCCCAGCACTCCAGAGCCCAACACTTCAGAGCCCCAGCACTCCAGATCACCAGCACTCTAGAGCCCCAACACTCCAGATCCTCAGCACTCCAGATCACCAGCACCCCAGATCACCAGCAATCCAGAGCCCCAGCACTCCAGAGCCCCAACACTCCAGATCACCAGCACTCCAGAGCCCCAACACTCCAGAGCCCAGAACTTCAGAGCCCAACACTCCAGATCCCTAACACTCCACATCACCAGCGCTCCAGAGCCCCAGCACTTCAGATCCCCACCACTCCTGAGCCCCAGCACTCCAGATCACCAGCGCTTCAGAGCCCCAGCAGTCCAGAGCCCAACACTCTAGAGCCCAACACTCCAGAGCCCCAGAACTCCAGGGCCCAACGCTCCAGAGCCCTAACACTCCAAATCACCAGAATTCCAGCGCCCCAGTACTCCAGAGCCCCAGCACTCCAGATCACCAACATTACAGATCGCCAGCACTCCAAAGCTGCAGCACTCCACATCACCAGCACTCCACATCACCAGCACTCCAGATCACCAGCACTCCAGAGCCACAGCACTCCAGAGCCCAACACTTTAGAGATTCTTCACTCCACATCACCAGCACTCCAGATCACCAGCACTCCAGATCACCAACACTCCAGAGCCACAGCACTCAAGAGCCCAACCCTCCAGAACCCCTGCACTCCACATCACCAGCACTCCAGATCATAAGCACTTCAGATCACCAGCACTCCAGATCACCAGCACTCAAGATCATCAGCACTTCAGATCACCAGCACTCCAGATCACCAGCAGTCCAGAGCCCCAGTACTCCAGAGCCCAACACTCCAGAGCTCCAGCACTCCAGATCACCAGCACACAAGAGCCCTAGCACTGCAGATGACCAGCACTCCAGAGCCCCAGCACTCCAGATCACAAGCACTCCAGATCACCAGTACTCCAGATCTCCAGCACTCCAGATCACCAGCACTCCAGATCACCAGCACTTCAGAGCCCCAGCACTCCATAGCCCCAGCACTCCGGATCGCCAGCACTCCAGAGCCCCAACACTCCAGATCACCAGCACTCCAGATCACCAGCATTCCAGAGCCCCAGCACTCCATAGCCCCAGCACTCCAGATCACCAGCACTCCAGAGCCCCAGCACTTCATAGCCCCAGCACTCCAGATCCCCAGCATTCCAGATCACCAGCACTCCAGAGCTTCAGCACTCCAGATCACCATCGCTCCAGGTCACCAGCACTCCAGATCCCCAGCACTCCAGAGCCAACACTCCAGAGCCCCAGCACTCCAGATCACCAGCACTCAAGAGCCCCAGCACTGCAGATGACCAGCACTCCAGATCCCCAGCACTCCAGATCACCAGCACTCCAGATCACCAGTACTCCAGATCACCAGCACTCCAGATCACCAGCACTCCAGATCACCAGCACTCCAGATCACCAGCACTCCAGAGCCCCAGCACTCCATAGCCCCTGCACTCCGGATCACCAGCACTCCAGAGCCCCAACACTCCAGATCACCAGCACTCCAGATCACCAGCACTCCAGAGGCCTAGCTCTCCATAGCCCCAGCACTCCAGAGCCCCAGCACTCCATAGCTTCAGCACTCCAGATCCCCAGCACTCCAGATCATTAGCACTGCACATCACCAGCACTCCAGAGCCCCAGCACTCCAGATCACCAGCACTCCAGAGCCCCAGAACTCCATAGCCCCAGCACTCCAGATCACCAGCATCCCAGGTCAGCAGCATTCCAGATCCCCAGCACTCCAGATCACCAGCACTCCAGAGGTTCAGCACTCCAGATCACCAGCGCTTGAGGTCACCAGCACTCCAGATCCCCAGCACTCCAGGTCACCACACTCCAGATTCCCAGCACTCCAGATCACCAGCACTGCAGATCACCAGCACTCCAGAGCCCCAGCACTCCAGATCACCAGCACTCCAGATCACCAGCTCTCCACCCCCCAGCACTCTATAGCCCCAGCACTCCAGATCACCAGCACTCCAGGTCACCAGTACTCCAGATCCCTAGCACTGCAGATCACCAACACTCCAGAAGTGCAGTCTGAGAACTTCGCCGTCCACAGTAAATTAGGTTTGATAAATCCAGCGAAAATTCTCTCCACTTATATATAGATCTGTAATGAAGACAGTATCAAATTGGGCTGTTAGTGTACAGTACAAAGACTTGATGTGACTGTACTGTGCTTATGACCAAAAGCTCTAGTTAACGGGCCATCATACGACTAATGCCATGATTTTTCAACACCCTTCCTTCATACATAAGGGGAAAGGGAGAGAGGGGGGGAGGGGTTGTCAGGAGACCCATCATTGTCTTCAAGGGGAAACATGGTAATTTCCCCAAAGTCAGTTTCTGATCAGCCAGGCTGGAGTGTCCGACGTTGAGCTGCGTGCATCTAGCTCCCCCTCCCCCAAGAACTGGTTAATCAGGTCATCCAGCGGGTGGGGCCTGGTCTGGGACCGAGCCGCGGGGACGCTTATCCCCCTCTGAACTCCCAAGTTGAACTCCCAGGTGTGACCCACTCAGGCAGCACTCGTACTGCTGCTTCCCGGATACTGTGGTACAACCTGCCTAGTGTGGAGCAACGCTGGCGTCTCCGGGGGGTTGCAAGTGCCTTAAAGAGAATGTAGTTACTGACTTTCCATCTCTTTCTTTTGGGGTCATTGTTGCCCGGCTTGCAAGTTCAATTGCAGTTAGTATAGTTGCGTTGACACTATTGTTGTTTCGGCTTTAAGATCTTCCAGCACGATTGAATCCAGGTCTTTCACATTCCGCTTCCACTCAATAGAGAAATTTGTCTTCCGCTCAGCGGAGACATTTTTCTTCCACTCACTAGAGTTCTTTGATTGTGATTTATGCCTTTTTTTTCCAGGATTCACAACATTGTTTACGTATTGCGGGGGGACTGGAATCTGTCCACGTTTAATATCGAATTGCTTCGTTTACACGTTTACTGTGAAGAATAAAACATCACAATACCGCGGATGGAACAACTCACCGAAAACCCGCACGACGTTTCAGACCGTCCTTGGATTATGACTTGACAGTGACCCACGACAGACCGAAACGTCGTCATAAGGTTTCTCTCCCAAGCGCAAGGTTTATGGTGAAATGTTTGGTGTGTGCTTGACGGGCGTCACTCTCATACAGGTTACTACTGTAACGCCACTGACACAGGATACAACACTGTGATTTATGTCTGTTTTGATATGTGAAATACACGGCTCTTCACCTTGAGTGTCTCAAATTTACTTTGCTGAATATTTTTTCTTGGTTTGTTAAGTAAAGATTCGAGTTATTTCTCCTGGGTGAATTCTGTGAGATCAAGTTATTCATTTGGGGCGAATTTTGTGTGTGGTGATATTCTCACAGTAACACTTGTGGAACGTTTTTAGAATATCTGGGTTTATTACGTTGGATTTTTTTTTTTTACTTGTTGGTTGTGCGTGCAACCCATGACGTGATGGAACAGCAGTGCACGATAATTATTATTATAATCAAGGGGGAAGCGCTAAACCCGGAGGATTATACAGCGCCTGGGGGGGGATGTGGAAGGCATTCAGGCTTAATTCGGGGAACTGGAGCACAGATCCAATTCCCTAAATCAAGAGCCCCTCACCAACATCAAGGAACCTTCCTTGAGGGGAGTGCACGATAAGCAACAGCGACTGACTCTAATTCACAATGTTCATGTATGTTTGGCTATCTTCTTAACATTCTTTCAGAGATTTTCTGAATAGTGAAGTAAAGACTCACGTTGCAGAACCAACTTTTATTGGAACAACGTTTCGCTCTAAATACAGCTTATATCGCAGAAGAAAATGTCCCCAAAGGAGAGCCTTGTCTTCAATATTTCTTTTGTTTTGAGTTCAGTTGGCAATAGGCCATGTGGATCACATTTTAAAACTGTACGATTTCACTGTCTTTTCAAATAGAGTTTTAGTAATTGCTTTAGTGCAAGCTCTGTGAAGCGAGTTTGTGTTAGTGGTTTGTATAAGATTTTGTGGGGCGATGCCTGGGCCTAGAGTCTGTGGCTATACGATATTTAACGATTGTCATATATTACATTTAAAACTAAACGTAAACATAGATTTCCAGGGTGTAAGGTTCATGAAAATTCTTGTAATGACTTCTGCAAAACTTAGCTGCGTTATTATATAATAAACTTGTGGCATAGTTTCCTTTACATTGGCTTTAAGTGTGCGTGTTTAAATTTAAAGTTCTCACTGTGCAAAAATCCTGAATCTGCCTGGATTTCCCATTCTGTTTCTGCAACATTACAAGCCCCTGATGATGTGTTGATTGCAACATGAAAGTCCTAGAGTTATCATTCAACTCTCTGTTATTATTTTGCATCTTAAAGCTATCTTATAACCATTGCTGCTGTCGGTCATATGTACGATAATGTTGGATGTCAGATTCATTATCCTGTTAAACTATTTTGAGGAAATAAAAATGCGAGCGAAATGTGAGTCAAAGGGTAAAACGATGGGCACACAGACATGTTCCCAAAGAAACACAGAAGAGGAGCAGGAAAACACGGTCAGGAAAGCAGATATGTAACTAGACGGGAGGGCAGATGGGAACGCACAGAGGCTGGCTGACAGGGCAGAAAATCAGATTGACGCATAGGTAGAGACACAGACAGGCAGGCAGATGCTCAGGCAGGCAGGTAGAGACACAGGCAGGCAGGCAGATGCTCAGGCAGGCAGGTAGAGACACAGACAGGCAAGCAGATGCTCAGGCAGGCAGGTAGAGACACAGGCAGGCAGGCAGATGCTCAGGCAGAGAAGCAGAGAGACACAGACCAGACAGCAGCTCCTCTGTGCGAGGTGTACCGGAGACCACACTAATGGACCTCCTATGTGAGGTGTAGTGGAGACCACACCAATGGACCTTCTGTATGAGGTGTAGTGGAAACCACACTAATGGACCTCCTGCGTGAAATGTAGTGGAAGGCACACTAATTGACCTTCTGCGTGAGGTGTAGTGGAGACCACGCTAATGGACCTCCTGCGCCAGCTGCAGTGAAAACCATACTAATGGACCTTCTGTATGAGGTGTAGTGGAAACCACACTAATGGACCTCCTGCGTGAGGTGTAGTGGAGACCAAGCTAATGGACCTCCTGTATGAGGTGTAATGGAGACCACACTAGTGGGCCTCCTGCGTGAGGTGTAATGGAGGCCACACTAATGGACCTCCGACTTTCAGTGCCTGGCTGGAAGACACAGGCTGTAAGGTCCATTGTTTACCAATCTCCTTAGGGCGATACGCCTTAAGGAACCATGTTGTGTAACGTATAGTCTGGCAGGAATGGACAAGATGAAGATGACGATGGAAGAGGAGAAGAAGGAAGTGGAAGAAGAAGAGGAGGAGGAGGAGGAGGAGGTGGAAGAGGAGGAGGACAAAGGTAAGATGTTCATTAATAACGACGTCAACAATGTATTCACCTAATTGTGGTTGCAGGGGTCGAGTCATACCTCCTCTGTGTGTGTGTGTGTGTGTGTGTGTGTGTGTATACTCACCTAGTTGTACTCTCATAGTTGAGGTTGCGGGGGTCGAGCTCCTGGCTCCGCCTCTTCACTGGTCGCTACTAGGTCACTCTCCCTGAACCGTGAGCTTTATCATACCTCTGCTTAAAGCTATGTATGGATCCTGCCTCCACTACATCGCTTCCCAAACTATTCCATTTCCTGACTACTCTGTGGCTGAAGAAATACTTCCTAACATCCCTTTGATTCATCTGTGTATTCAACTTCCAACTGTGTCCCCTTGTTGCTGTGTCCCATCTCTGGAACATCCTGTCTTTGTCCACCTTGTCAGTTCCTCTCAGTATTTTGTATGTCGTTATCATATCCCCCTATCTCTCCTGTCCTCCAGTGTCGTCAGGTTTATTTCCCTTAACCTCTCCTCGTAGGACATACCTCTTAGCTCTGGGACTAGTCTTGTTGCAAACCTTTGCACTTTCTCTAGTTTCTTTACGTGCTTGGCTAGGTGTGGGTTCCAAACTGGTGCCGCATACTCCAATATGGACCTAACGTACACGGTGTACAGGGTCCTGAATGATTCCTTATTAAGATGTCGGAATGCTGTTCTGAGGTTTGCTAGGCGCCCATATGCTGCAGCAGTTATTTGGTTGATGTGCGCTTCAGGAGATGTGCCTGGTGTTATACTCACCCCAAGATCTTTTTCCTTGAGTGAGGTTGTGTGTGTGTGTGTGTGTGTGTGTGTGTGTGTGTGTGTGTGTGTAATAAGCAACCACACTCTTCGCCCTGCCGTACAGGCAACCAGAGTCTCTCTTTGAACATAATAATCATTAAAATAATAATAATAATAATAATAATAATAATAATAATAGTATAGTGTAGGTGGTTAATATATTTATCAGAAAGAGCTGATTCTGACGGGTTCAGACTGCTCCTGGGGAAGAGGGGGTTATGAAGTTTGATCCAAGGAAGAGGAGGGCGGCTCCTCTTCTTTGTATCAAGATCATACAAGAGTGTATCATACAAGACTGTTTCTCATACTATTTGGTAGTATGAGTGACGTAGTGCCAGGAGCGTCGGTGCTGACAGACTCCCCTGGGCTATCAGGAGCGCCGGCCTCTGTCAGGAGCCTCTGCACTGTCAGCTTGTGGATGACTGAAGACATATACAACATAGCGAGACAGTTATTGGGGCTGTCAGATCATGGCTGGCTGCTGATACAATTATCTAGGTCACTGCTGTCAGCCTCTGGGAACTTGAAAAAGATGTGAAGGTGGTGGGTATGGATGGTGGTGGTGCTGGTTGTGTTGGTAATGGTGGTGATGGTGGTTGTGGTGATGGTGGTTGTGGTGATGCTTGTTGTGATGGTGGTTGTGATGATGGTGGTTGTGGTGATGGTGGTTGTGGTGATGGTGGTTGTGGTGATGGTGGTTGTGGTGATGGTGGTTGTGGTGATAGTGGTTGTGGTGAACAGGGTTGTGGTGGTGGTGGTTGTGGTGATGGTGATTGTGGTGAAGATGGTTGTGGCGGTGGTAGTTGCGAGGAAGGTGGTTGTGGTGATGGTGGTTGTGGTGAAGGTGGTTGTAGTGAAGGTGTTTGTAGTGAAGGTGGTGGTTGTGGTGAAGATGGTTGTGGTGAAGGTGGTTGTGGTGAAGGTGGTTGTGGTGAAGGTGGTTGTGGGGATGGTGGTTGTAGTGAAGGTGTTTGTAGTGAAGGTGGTGGTTGTGGTGAAGATGGTTGTGGTGAAGGTGGTTGTAGTGAAGGTGTTTGTAGTGAAGGTGGTGGTTGTAGTGAAGATGGTTGTGGTGAAGGTGGTTGTAGTGAAGTGTTTGTAGTGAAGGTGGTGGTTGTGGTGAAGATGGTTGTGGTGAAGATGGTTGTGATGAAGGTGGTTGTGGTGAAGGTGGTTGTGGTGAAGGTGGTTGTGGTGAAGGTGGTTGTGGGGATGGTGGTTGTGGTGATGGTGATTGTTTTGAAGGTGGTTGTGGTGAATGTGGTTGTGGTGATGGTGGTTGTGGTGAAGGTGGTTGTGGTGAAGGTGGTTGTGGTGATGGTGGTTGTGGTGAAGATGGTTGTGGTGAAGGTGGTTGTGGTGAAGGTGGTTGTAGTGAAGGTGTTTGTAGTGAAGGTGGTGGTTGTGGTGAAGATGGTTGTGGTGAAGGTGGTTGTGGTGAAGGTGGTTGTGGTGAAGGTGGTTGTGGTGAAGGTGGTTGTGGGGATGGTGGTTGTGGTGATGGTGATTGTTTTGAAGGTGGTTGTGGTGAAGGTGATTGTGGTGATGGTGGTTGTGGTGAAGGTGGTTGTGGTGAAGGTGGTTGTGGTGATGGTGGTTGTGGTGAAGGTGGTTGTGGTGAAGGTGGGTTGTGGTGAAGGTGGTTGTAGTAAAGGTAGTTGTAGTGAAGGTGGTTGTGGTGAAGATGGTTGTGGTGAAGGTGGTTGTGGTGAAGATGGTTGTGGTGATGGTGGTTGTGGTGATGGTGGTTGTGGTGATGGTGGTTGTGGTGATAGTGGTTGTGGTGAACAGGGTTGTGGTGGTGGTGGTTGTGGTGATGGTGATTGTGGTGAAGATGGTTGTGGCGGTGGTAGTTGCGAGGAAGGTGGTTGTGGTGATGGTGGTTGTGGTGAAGGTGGTTGTAGTGAAGGTGTTTGTAGTGAGGTGGTGGTTGTGGTGAAGATGGTTGTGGTGAAGGTGGTTGTGGTGAAGGTGGTTGTGGTGAAGGTGGTGGGGTGTGTGGTTGTGGTGATGGGGGTTGGGGATGGTTGGGGTAAAGGGGTTGTGGGGGAAGGTGGTTGTGGTGAGGGGGTTGTGGTTTGGTGGGTTTTGGTGATGGGGTTGTGGTGGGGGTTTGGTGAAGAGGGTTGTGGTGAAGGGGTTTTAAAGGGGGTTGTGGGAAGGGGGGGTTTTTGGGAGGTGGGGAAAAAAGTGGTTGGGGTGGGGGGTTTTGGGTGATGGGGTTTGTGTGATGGGGTTTGTGTGATGGTGGTTGGTGGGAGGGTTGTGGTAAAGGGAGGTTGGAAGGTGGTTGTGGTAAAAGGGGTTGTGGTAAAGGGGGTTGTGGTATGGGGGTTGTGGGATGGGGTTGTGGTGAGGGGTTTGTGGTGAGGTGGTTGTGGTGAGGTGGTTGGTGAAGTGGTTGTGGGGGAAGGGGTTGTGGTGAGGGGTTGGGTGATTGGTTGTGGTGATGGGGGTTTTTGGGGTGATGGTGGTTGTGGTGATGGTGGTTGGGGGTAAAGGGGTTGTGGTGAAGGTGGTTGGGGTAAAGGGGTGGTTGGGTGAGGTGGTTGGGTGATGGTGGTGTTGTGGGGGGGTTTTGGGGTGATGGTGGTTGTGGTGAAGGGGTTGGGTGAGGGGGTTGTGGTGATGGTGGTTGGGGGAAAAGGTGGTTTGGGGGAAAGGTGGTTGTGTTGGGGTTGGGTTGTGGTGAAGGGGTTTTGGGGTGAGGTGGTTGGGGGTGGGGGTTGTGGTGATGGGGGTTGTGAGTGGTTGGGTGGTTGGTTGTGGTAAAGGGTTGGGTATAGGGTTGTTGGGGGGTTTTTGGGGAAAAAAAGTGGTTGGGGTGTTTTGGTTGTGGTGATGTGGTTGTGGTGTGGGGGTTGTGTGGGGTTGTGTGTGGTGGTTGTGGTGATGAGGGTTTTGGTGTGTTGGTTGGGGTTTTGGGGGTGGTTGGGGGTTGGTTGTGGTGTGGGGTTTGTGTGTTGTTGGGTGTGGGGGGGGGTGTGTGGTTGTGGGTGTTGTTGTGGGGGTGTTGTGGTGTTGGGGGGGGGTTTGTGGTTGTGGTGTGTGGTTGTGTGTGGTTGTGGTGTGGGTGGTGGTGGGTGGTTGGGGGGGTTTTTTGGGTGTGGGGTTGTGGTGGGGTTGGGGTGTGGTTGTGAGGGTTGGGGGGGGGTGTGGTTGTGAGGTGGTTGTGGGGTGGTTTCATAAGGTTTCACTGGTTTTATGAAGGTTTTTTGGGGGTTTACAGTATAAATTTGGTTAGGGGGTAGAGGTGGTGGTAATTGACAGGGGTGATGCACAAAAAACCCGCACATAGGGAGAGAATAGTTTATACGATGTTTGGTCCCTCTTTGGGAAAATTTTAGTGTACTTGGGGATGACCCCGACTAAACCCAAGCGTCATCATAAGCTTTTCTCTCTCTCCTACTTACGACTTATTCATGTATTATTCCAGTAGCGATATTGTGCAGTTTTGTTCTTCATGGAGGATGGTGATTGAGATGGTGCTAGAAATGGAAATGTTACCACTATTTTGCTGCCTGGAAATTTATTTACGCGCTCTGGACTCTTATTTCTAATGGATTTTATTTCTGATGGCACAGAGTGCCGACTAGTATAGCAAGAGAGTTTCCAGAGCAAGTCTGTTTTGGCGACGTATCGCAAAGTGAATTTTATCATTTCATGATTCAACACTCAACTCTGAGCGAAGAGTCAGCGTTAATGTCGCTTCAGGAAAAAATGACACTATCAGCAGAGTGACTCTCAAAATTAAACACAGTGACAACGGTGACAGAAGTGTCTATTTTCTTCCACGAAAGCGCTGCAAGGGTAGGATAAGGAAATCACGTATGATCGTAAATGAGTCGGTGTTACCGACAAACCCTGCAAGAAAAAGACACTTATCTACAGCTCAGGACATTTATTGAGGCAAACGTTTCGCCATAGGACTTGATGAAGCCAGTCATGGAGAAATGTTTCCTTCAGTAAGTGCCCTGAAGTGTACACATGTACCTCTCCCTCCATAATAAAAGTGCAGTCAAGAGAAATACGCAGATATTTTAATAAGACGTTCGAACACAAAAGGGAATTTGCAACAGGTAATGATAGCAATGATATGTTCCATCACTTGCGAGGGTGACTGTGGTGGTGGATTGTTTGCCACGATTCAGGACTGGTGCCTCCGGAAACAGGTCCTTTTCAGATGACCAGTAACTGGCTCAGCATCCACTGGCTCAACCAGCTAAAAAAAAAAAAAAAAAAGAAACGATCACTACCTAATATCGTTCTAATATAGGTAGTCTGTCACATAGGAGACGAAGACCTCATTATAGAGTTTTATAAATGCGAACTAATATTTACACCTGACAATTATGTCAAAGTTGAAGCGTTGAATAAAACATCACTGTGTCAGTTCTAGACAACGATTTGTAAGTCAAATCGCTCTTGGTAACAAATTTATAATTGAATGTCGAGTAATGCAATAACTTAGTGATGTTTCTTTCTTCATTCCAGGTTTGGAGGCTGTGTGATGTACCCCATTAACGTCTCCAGGTATTTGCAATGATTTTTTACTGTCATACATACATACATACATGCAGATATCACGAACAAGAGTTACGAAATGCAAAACAACCACGGGAGGAGTTGAATGATGTCTCTAGGCCTTTCTTGTTGCAATCAACACATCATCTGGAGCTTGCAATGTTGCAGGAAAGAGAAGGTTCAAACAAATACGATCAGAGGGAACGCCCTTGCTGGATTGTAACACATACACACACAAACACACACACACACACACACACACACACACACACACACACACACACACACACACACACACACACACACACACACACACACACGTGAAGCAGTATCGCTGAATAGTGCTCCCAGGATATAGCGTTCTAGTGGCTGTCCTAAGATATTATTAGCGGTCATCGTACGTGAGTGAATCAGTGAACATACCTACAAGAGTGTAATAACTTTCAAGAGTGCGAATAATGTGATAAGATCAAGAATTTTTACAATTTAAATTTGAACGAGTGCTGAGTGAGGGAGGGTAGCAGTCAGCTGATCAGGCTGCTGGCCGCAGTGTTGACACAAAATATCCAAACAGTTAATTGGGTTAACGGTGTGATCTGAAATATTAACAAATACATATGTTAGTTGGTTATAACAGCAGTGTAGTGATAAGGTCATAAAAGAGTGATTAAGTAAATACTGAAAGTAAGAAAAAATTAGTCAATCCCCAGCTGTTGGTGTTGTGAATGTAGCTAACATCATCAGACTTGTTATGACCATAATACTGTACTAAAGAAAAAGAGGGAATACCAAGTCTTAAAAGAAAAATAAAATAAAAACTTGAATGCATGATAAAGTTCCCGAAGGAGTTACAAAATTGAAGGAGTTGATAGCAGCCGACCAGCAGGAACCTCCATTGTTGTGCAGACGACATCACTTGCCTATTTGTGGTTAATTTTGGTTAGTGTCTAAAGTCTCAGTGTCTCGCCCTGCTGGTTGTATGCTATACCATCACTCTCTCCTTATTTCAGCACCAGGAGATAGATAGTGGTAACCCTGATAATGTTTAGTAAATTATCTAAATATCTCCAGGTAAACTCCAGAAGAGTTGTGTAGCCTAGTGAACCCCCCCCCCCCTGACAGCGACAAGCTAGTAAACAAGTACGCACATACAAACACACGTGTGCACCCATAATTATTATTATAATAAACATTAGTATATATTAATAAGGAATTGAGTGAGAAAAAATAATCCTATAATCTTCAAAAAGTAAAGTAGCGTAGTGTGCGAAGATCTGGGCCGGGAGAGTACCGGTGAAACAACAACAATAACAAATAGTGTTAACGTGACCCCTCCCCCCCCCTCTCTTTCAAAGAACGACAAGCTAGTAAACACACACACACACAAACACAAGTGTACACAATTAATATTATATAGTATATATTAGTGTATATTAATAAGGAATTGATTGTGAAAATGGATATAAATTCTCTGGAAAATGTACAAAGGAGGATGACAAAGTTGATCCCATGTATCAGAAACCTTCCCTATGAGGATAGACTAAGGGCCCTGAATCTGCACTCTCTAGAAAGACGTAGAATTAGGGGGGATATGATTGAGGTGTATAAATGGAAGACAGGAATAAATAAAGGGGATGTAAATAGTGTGCTGAAAATATCTAGCCTAGACAGGACTCGCAGCAATGGTTTTAAGTTGGAAAAATTCAGATTCAGGAAGGATATAGGAAAGTACTGGTTTGGTAATAGAGTTGTGGATGAGTGGAACAAACTCCCGAGTACAGTTATAGAAGCCAGAACGTTGTGTAGCTTTAAAAATAGGTTGGATAAATACATGAGTGGATGTGGGTGGGTGTGAGTTGGACCTGATAGCTTGTGCTACCAGGTCGGTGCCGTTGTTCCTCCCTTAAGTCAATGTGACCTGACCTGACTAGGTTGGGTGCATTGGCTTAAGCCGGTAGGAGACTTGGACCTGCCTCGCATGGGCCAGTAGGCCTTCTGCAGTGTTCCTTCATTCTTATGTTCTTAAAAGAGTAGCGTAGCCAAGTGTGCGCACGCACACCCATACACCCACACACACCCACACACACCCACACACACCCACACACACCCGCACCCACCACACCCACCCACACAACCCACACACACCCACACACACCCACACACCCACACACACACACACACACACACACACACACACACACACACACACACACACACACACACACACACACACACACACATACACACACACACACAGTAGGGACAGCGAGCACGCTAGTCACGCCGTCGGTGCTCCGGGAATTTAAGTGTTTTTGAGGGCTATCTAAGTGTTCTGCAAGGGTTGCTAAGTGTGTCAGGGTAGTCAACAATCCTAGAAGTGTTTTTTTTAATTGCCTGAGCCACATAAGTGTGGGGAGAGCCACAATTTTGTAAGTGATCTGGAAAATAAAAGCGTTGTGGCGCAGGCTAGTGTGTAAGGCGGCGTTGCCAAGTATCACCCAAGAAAGGTAATAAAGTGAAACAATCGTGTGACCAGTGAAAGAAATACAGTGAATAGGGTACATTATTAACGAGAAGAAATTGAGGTGGATCTACGCCAGGACGTACATCGAGCTGAATCTACGCCAGGGACGTCACATCGGACCTGGACAATCTACAGTGCTACAGCTGCACTACAAGTACTGTATCACCTATGAGTGGTTGTTTGGGTGTGGGGTTCAGGTTCCAATTAACCGCCAAGCTGAATGTGAATGGTCTAACTCTCATAGCACGATAAAGAATAGGCACCCAAGTATTCAATAAGGTTTAGCAAATGGTAATCCATTGAACAAGGCGATTAACTCACTATAAGCAGATCGATATAGGCAACACTGTAAGGGTGGGAGTCAGGTCACAAGAGGTTGTGGACACAAGCAACAACTGAGAATCTACATTACACTCCAAGCACAAGCCACCTGCTTTTCAGACACATAATAAACCCACACATAATTCGACACATAATTACACACACACACACACACACACACACACACATACATACACAAACACACACACACACACACACACACACACACATACACACACACACACACACACACACACACACACACAACACCACATACACCCACATACACACATACACACAACACACCACACACACACACACACACACACACACAACACACACACACACCGTAAGTAAGTGCGGTAAGTCCCAGGAGGTTGGGGGTCAGGTCACAAGAAGGTATGGGCAGCCAAGGACCACTGAGACTTACCTTAAATGCACAAGCCACCTACCTTTCAGTACATAATAACCACACATAATTCCACACACAATTACACACAAAATTACACACACACAAACACACACACACACACACACACAACACACACACACACACACACACACACACACACACACACACACACACACACACACACACACATATCCAGACACACATACACTCCCCTCACCACCGACATCTCACTACTTCCCTGATCCTCCCCTCCCTCGATCACCCTCCCCTCCCCGTTCACCCTAACCCTCCCACTCAGCTCTCACATAGCCACAGTTCCTCCACACTCTGACATACACACTACTAACCTAACATACAGAACTACATAGGTTTCCCACTCTGAGGCAATCAGGATAAAACAAAAAATGGGTTGCCAGAGAGCAACAAGAAAAACCAAGGGACAGGAGGAGGAAAATGCAAAGGAAGATTGGGCAGCAGAGCTCATAAAAAGGGATCATGAATGGGAAAAGAAACTAGAAGAACTTAGCATGAGAATGGAAGAGAGGATAGATATGGAAAGCAGGAAGTGGGAGGTGCATGTCAAAGCAGCAGAAGCTAGGATACAGAGTTTAGAAGAGGAATTGAAAAATCTGAAACAGCCTAAAGAACTAAAGAACATTTTGGGATTGACAACAGAGACTGCTACCTCAGCCACAAATAAGGGGACTGTAGGGAAAGAAGGGGCACAACTGCATGGAGATGCTCTATCAGAGGAGACTGTAGCAAATGAAAGAGCTAAGCTTTATGTGGAGGTCCTAACAGACAACAACAGAGCCCAAGGAAAGCCGAGAAGGGAAAATGACAGGCCACTGAGCCCAAGTACATTAGCCAGTGAAACTGATGAAAGGAAAGCTGCAGTGGAGGAAACCAAATTAAATGAGGGGATACACAGGGATATGCAGTGGGAAAATGAAAGGGTGAGATCAGTCTTTGTGTATGGGCTCCAGGAAGTCGAAGGGGAAACATATGAAGAAAACAAGGGGAAGAAAAAGCAATTGAAAGCATCATGAAAGCAATAGGAGAAGACGATGTGACCCAGCTGGAAAATTTTCGGAGAATAGGGGGGTTTGTAAAAAAAAGAACCCGGCCAGTGAGAGTGACCTTCAAGGCAGAAGCGACTCGGACCAGGATCCTGCAGGAGAAAGCACGATTAAGGGACATGACGGCATACAGGAAGGTGTATCTCGACCGCGACAGAACACAAGAAGAAAGGAAGAAACTGAGAGAGATGGTACAAAGGCGAAAGGAGGAAAGAGAGGGGATGGAGAAGACAGACAGGAGATCCCAGACCCAAGAAGAAGATCAAATACAGCCTCCCTCACAACTTTCTATAGAAGCCTCCCAACCAGGTCAACCCCAGTGCAACCAAACACTCTAAATCAAAACACCCATGCCACATCCAATGCCCCACCCACTACATTACAAACTCCACCCCCACAGCAACAACCCATAGTTCCTTACCAGGTCTCCCACTTCCCCAACCCCAATATACTTCCCAGACCACAGTCTTAGAAAAGAAGTTGAAGGTGTGGTATACAAATGCAGATGGAATAACAAACAAGTATGAGGAGTGGCACGAAAGAATCAAGAGACATCCCCAGACATAATAGCACTCACAGAAACAAAACTCACCAGAATAATAACAGATTCAATCTTTCCATCCGGATATCAAATCCTCAGGAAAGACAGGGAGGAGAGGGGGAGAAGGAGTTGCACTGCTCATTAAAAACCAGTGGGGTTTTGAGAAAATGGAAGGAATGGATGGCATGGGCGAAAGGGACTACTTAGTAGGAACAATCCAGTCTGAGGGACATAAGGTGATAATTGCAGTAATGTACAACCCACCACAGAACTGCAGGAGGCCAAGAGAAGAATACAATGAGAGCAACAGAGCAATGATCGACACACTAGCCGAGGTGGCCAGGAGAGCACACATGGGGGGAGCAAAGTTACTAGTTATGGGTGATTTCAATCACAAGGAGATTGACTGGGAAAACCTGGAGCCCCATGGGGGTCCCGAAACATGGAGAGTCAAGATGATGGATGTGGTACTGGAGAACCTCATGCATCAACATGTTAGAGACACTACCAGAGAGAGAGGAGAGGATGAACCAGCAAGGTTGGACTTGTATTCACATGAGTAGTTCGGACATCGAGGGTATCATGTATGAAAGGCCCCTGGGAGCTAGTGATCATGTGGTTCTGTGCTTCGACTACATAGTTGAGCTCCAAGTGGGAGAGAGTAGCAGGAATAGGCTGGGAAAAACCAAACTACAAAAGGGGGAACTACTCAGGCATGAGGAACTTCCTTCAAGACATTCAGTGGGAGAGGGAATGACAGGAAAACCAGTACAAGAAATGATGGACTATGTAGCAACAAAATGCAAGGAGGCAGAGGAGAGGTTTGTTCCCAAGGGAAACAGAAATAATGGGAAGAACAGAACGAGTCCTTGGTTCACCCAAAGGTTAGGGAGGCAAAAACTAGGTGTACTAGAGAATGGAAAAGGTACAGAAGACAGAGAACTCAGGAAAATAAAAGAAATCAGCCGAAGAGCCAGAAACGAATATGCACAGATAAGAAGGGAGGCTCAGAGACAATATGAAAATGACATAGCATCAAAGTAAAGACTGACCCGAAGCTGTTGTACAGCCACATCAGGAGGAAAAACAACAGTCAAGGACAGGTAATCAGACTGAGGAAGGGTGATGGGGAATTCACAAGAAACGACCGAGAGGTATGTCAGGAGCTCAACACAAGATTTAAAGAGGTATTTACAGTGGGAAACCAGTAGGACTCCAAGAAATCAGAACAGGGGGGCACACCAGCAAGTGCTGGATGAGGTACATATAACCAAGGAGGAGGTGAGAAGCTGCTATGCGAACTTGACACCTCAAAGGCGGTGGGACCAGACAACATCTCTCCATGGGTCCTTAAAGAGGGAGCAGAGAGACTTGTGTGTACCATTAACAAAGATCTTCAACACATCATTTGAAACTGGGCAATCTCCCGAGGTATGGAAGATGGCAAATGTAGTCCAATTTTAAAAAGGGAGACAGACATGAGGCACTAAACTACAGACCTGTATCACTAACGTGTATAGTATGCAAGGTCATGGAGAAGATCATCAGGAGGAGAGTGGTGGAGCACCTGGAAAGAAACAAGTGTATAATTGACAACCAGCATGGTTTCAGGGAGGGAAAATCCTGTGTCACAAACCTATTAGAGTTTTATGACAAGGTGACAGAAGTAAGACAAAAGAGAGAGGGGGGATCGACTGCATTTTTTTGGACTGCAAGAAGGCCTTCGACACAGTTCCTCACAAGAGGTTACTGCAAAAGCTAGAGGATCAGGCACACATAACAGGAAAGGCACTGCAATGGATAAGAGAATACCTTACAGAGAGGCAACAACGAGTCATGGTACGTGACGAGGTGTCAAAGTGGGCGCCTGTGACAAGCGGGGTTCCACAGGGGTCAGTCCTAGGACCTGTGCTGTTCTTGGTATATGTGAATGACATAACGGAAGGGATAGACTCAGAAGTGTCCTTGTTTGCGGACGATGTGAAGTTAATGAGAAGAATCAAATCGGATGAGGATCAGGCAGGACTACAAAGAGACCTGGACAGGCTACAAGCCTGGTCCAGCAACTGGCTCCTTGAGTTTAACCCTGCCAAATGCAAAGTCATGAAGATTGGGGAAGGGCAAAGAAGACCGCAGACACAATATAGTTTAGATGGCCAAAGTCTGCAAACCTCACTCAAGGAAAAAGATCTGGGGGTGAGTATAACACCGAGCATATCTCCTGAGGCGCACATCAATCAGATAACTGCTGCATCATACTGGCGCCTGGCAAACCTACGGATAGCGTTCCGATACCTCAGTAAGGAGTCGTTCAAGACTCTGTATACCATTTACGTCAGGCCCATACTGGAGTATGCAGCACCAGTTTGGAATCCACACCTAGTCAAGCACGTCAAGAAATTAGAGAAAGTGCAAAGGTTTGCAACAAGACTAGTGCCAGAGCTACGGGGATTGTCCTACGAAGAAAGGTTGAGGGAAATCGGCCTGACGACACTGGAGGCCAGGAGGGTCAGGGGAGTCATGATAACGACATATAAAATACTGCGCGGAATAGACGAGGTGGACAAAGACGGGATGTTCCAGAGATGGGACACAGACACAAGAGGTCACAATTGGAAGTTGAAGACTCAGATGAATCAAAGGGATGTTAGGAAGTATTTCTTCAGTCATAGAGTAGTCAAGCCGTGGAATAACCTAGAAAGTGAAGTAGTGGAGGCGGGAACCATACATAGTTTTAAGGCGAGGTATGATAAAGCTCATGGAGCAGGGAGAGAGAGGACCTAGTAGCAATCAGTGAAGAGGCGGGGCCAGGAGCTATGACTCGACCCCTGCAACCACAAATAGGTGAGTACACACACACACACACACACACACACACACACACACACACACACACACACACTTATGTATACTCCCTCCCAGGGAACGTAATCGGAAAGTAATGAGTAAATTCGTTATTAGCTCTGTAATTACATTCTCTTCCTAGATTGTTCACGACAATAAATTTCATTCAAGATATGGGGGAAATACATTGTCAGGTGAGCAGATGGCAGAGATCATGTGTACGCAGGTGTGTGTCAGTAAGTCATCCTTATCATCAAGGCTCTCACTTGGTTCTTCACTCTCCTTTACCTTCGGATGCTACTAAGCATCTCCGTATTCCGAGATTTGCGGCGACGTCATTTTATAAGGCATCCTCAGCCAAGTCATAGCTTTTCTTCCTCCCTGGTCCTAGTATGATCGTTTTTTGCCCTAATGATAGCGTCTCACTATTTCGACATTGACTTCCT
>NC_069402.1:39260964-39293464 GCF_026875155.1 Cherax quadricarinatus
CATGAGAATCGAGCCTTAAATAGTGTCGAAGGTGAGGTGGAAGATCTCGAAGACCATGAAGGGGACGGGAATCAGTAGTAGAAGAAAGAAGGCAGGTTCCGCTGGAATCCAACCCATCTCACTCATATTTAGTAATTATGCGATGAAGTGTGGAAGATATGATTGATGGAGTGATTACATCGACTCCAGGCTGAGGGACTGATTACCTCAAACTCTTCCTGACCTTTACCATTCTTCTTTGCGTTGTATTGATGAAGCCACTATGTGTCGAAACGTTTCCCCAATAAAGACACCCAAGTGTTACACTTGTGTCTAATTTATCAACTTGTCGATTTTCTGAAACATTTATCAATATGATTTTTTCCTTATCGTCTGGTATTCCACAGGGAATATTTCGTCCATTATTTTCCTCCCTTGTATTTTTTTTCCTCCTTTTGCTGATGTTTGGATTTATTTCCATGATTTTTTTTTAAATTAACTCGGTTGCTTTGTTGGAGATTCCATCAGGCTTTGTGTACAGAACTTTGAAGCTCTCTTTGATGAACAGTGAAGTCTGGTTTTTGCGAATACCGGGCGAACTGGGGGCTGGATCAGGTCGAGGAGCTGGGAACGGAGTGTAGTGGATTTTGAGTTGGGAGATTTGGGCTAAATTTGGTGGGCGGGACGGGCAGATGTAGGTGCGGGGAAGTATTGAGTGAGTGTGTGTACTCGCCTAGTTGTGGTTGCAGGAGTCGATTCACGGCTCCTGGCCCAGCCTCTTCACTAGTCGCTACTAGGTCACTCTTCCTGTTCCATGAGCTTTATCATACTTCTTCTTAAAGCTATGTATGGATACTGCCTCCACTACATCAATTCCCAGAATATTCCACTTCCTGACAACTCTATGACTAAAGAAATACTTCCTAACATCCCTGTGATTCATCTGAGTCTTCAACTTCCAATTGTGACCCCTTGTTGCTGTTCCCATTTCTGGAACATCCTCTCTCTGTCCACCTTGTCAATTCCTCTTAGTATTTTATGTTAACATATCCCCCTATCTCTCCTGTCCTTCAGTGTCGTCAGGTCGATTTCCCCAAACCTCTCCTTGTAGGACATGCCCCATAGCTCCTGGACTAGTCTTGTTGCAAACCTTTTCACTTTCTCTAATTTCCTCACGTGCTTGGCTAGGTGTGGGTTCCAAACTGGTGCTGCATACTCCAATATAGGCCTGACATATACAGGTTTCTGAATGATTCTTTATTGATATGTGTGAATGCTATTCTTAGGTTTGCTAGGCGCCCATATTTTGCAGAAGTTATTTGGTTAATGTGCGCCTCGGGAGATGTGCTCGGTGTTATACTCACCCCAAGATCCTTTTCCTTGAGTGAGGTTTGTAGTCTTTGGCCACCCCAGACTACTCCTCCGTCTGCGGTCTTTTTTGCTCTTCCTCGATCTTCATGACTTTGTACTTGGTGGGGTTGAACTCCAGGATCCAGTTTCCGGACCAAGCTTGCAGCCTGTCCAGATCCTTTTGCAGTTCTGCCTGGTCCTCGTTCGATTGAATTCTTCTCATCAACTTCACATCATCTGCAAACAAGGACACTTCTGAGCCTATTCCTTCCGTCATGTCGTTCACACATTCCAGAAACAGCACCGGTCCTAGAACTGACTCCTGTGGAACCCCACTCGTAACAGGCGCCCACTCTGACACCTCGCCACGTACCTTGAATCGATGATGTCTTCCCGACAGGTATTCCCTGATACATTGAGGCACCTTCCCTGTTATACCTGCCTGATCCTCCAGCTTATGCACTAATCTCTTGTGTGGAACTGTCAAACGCCTTCTTACAGTCCAAGAAAACGCAATCTACCCACCCCTCTCTCTCTCTCTCTCTCGTCTTACTGCTGTCACCCTGTCATAGAACTCCAGTAGGTTTGTGACACATTATTTCCCATCCCTGAAGCCGTTTTGGTTGTCGTTGATAAGCCCATTCCTTTCTGGGTGATACACCACTTTTCTCTTGATAATCTTCCCCATGGCTTTGCATACTATACATGTCAGTGACCTGGTCTGTAGTTTAATGTTTCGTGTCTGTCTCCTTTTTTTTTTTTAAATTGGGACGGCATTTGCTGTCTTCCATACCTCAGGTAGTCGCCTTATTTCGATAGATGTGTTGAAGATTGTTGTTAGTGGTATACATAGCGCCTCTGCTGCCTCTCTCATGGAGAGAAGTTATCCGGCCCCATCGCCTCTGAGGTATTTAGCTCTCTTAGCAGCCTCTTCATTTCACTTCTTCCTCGGTTATATGTATTGTGTCTAACACTTGATGGTGTACCCCCCCCCCCCGTCTTTCCGCAGTCCCTTCTGTCTTCTCTGTGAACACTTCTTTAAATCTAATGTTGAGCTCCTCACATACATCATATGATCTCCCCTCTTTCCTTCCTCAGCCTGATTACCTGGTCCATGACTGCTGTTCTCCTCGTGATGTGGCTGTACAACAGCTTCGGGTCACATTTGGCTTTCGTTGCTACGTCATTTTCGCATTGTCGTTGGGCCTTCCTTCTTACCTGCGCATATTCATTTCTGGCTCTACGACTACTTCCCTTATTCTCCTGGGTCCTTTGCCTTCTATACTTCTTACACTCTCTATCACACTTGGTTTTAGCCTCTCTACACCTTAGGGTGAACCAAGGACTCATCCTGGCTTTCTCGTTATTTCTGTTACCCTTGGGCACAAACCTCTCCTCAACTTCCTTGCATATTGTCGTCACATATTCCATCATCTCATTTACTAACTTCCCTGCCAGTTCTTTGTCCCACTGAACCTAGTGCAGGAAATTCTTCATGCCAGTGTAGTCCCTTCTCTTGAAGTTTGCCTTCATTCGTCCTGCCTTCGGGCTTTCCTCTTCACTTGTAACTCTATGTATTCGTGTGTGTATATTCGTGTGTGTGTATGTGTGTGTGTGTGTGTGTGTGTGTGTGTGTGTGTGTGTGTGTGTGTGTGTGTGTGTGTTGTGTGTGTGGGTGTGCATGTGTGTGTGTGTGTGTGTGTGTGTGTGTGTGTGTGTGTGTGTGTGGTGTGTGTGTGTTTGTGTTGTGTGTGTGTGTGTGTGTGTGTGTGTGTGTGTGTTGTGTGTGTGTGTGTGTGTGTGTGTGTGTGTGTGTGTGCATGTGTGTGTGTGTGTGTGTATGTACGTGTGAATTCACCTAATTGTGGTTTCAGGGGTCGAGACTCAGCTCCTGGCCCCGCCTCTTCACTGAGTGCTACTAGGTCCTCTCTCTCCCTTCTACATGAGCTTTATCATACCTCATCTTAAAGCTATGTATGGTTCCTGCCTCCACTATCTCACTTGCTAGGCTATTCCACTTCCTGACTACTCTATGACTGAAGAAATACTTCATAACATTCCTTTGACTCATCTGGGTCTTCAACTTCCAATTGTGACCATTTGTTTCTGTGTCCCATCTCTGGAACAACCTGTCATCTGTCCACCTTGTCTATTCCACGCAGTATTTTGTATGTCGTTATCATATCTCCCCTAACCCTCCTGTCCTCCAGTGTCGTCAGTCCGATTTCCCTTAGCCTTTCTTTATAAGACATTCCCCTTAACTCTGGAACTAACCTTGTCGCAAACCTCTGCACTTTCTCTAATTTCTTGACATGCTTGATCAAGTGTGGGTTTCAAACAGATGCTGCCTTCTCCTGCATGGGCCTCACGTACACGGTGTACAGTGTCTTGAACGATTCCTTACTAAGGTATCGAAGCGCTATTCTCAGGTTTGAAAGGCGCCCATATGCTGCAGCAGTTATTTGGTTGATATGTGCTTCCGGAGAAGTGTTCGGTGTTGTACTCACCCCAAGATCTTTCTCCTTGAGCGAGGTTTGCAGTCTGTGTGTGTGTGTGTGTGTGTGTGTGTGTGTGTGTGTGTGTGTGTGTGTGCGTGTGTGCGTGCGTGAGTGTGTGTGTGTGTGTACTCACCTAGTTGTACTCACCTAGTTGAGGTTGCAGGGGTCGAGTCCGAGCTCCTGGCCCCGCCTCTTCACTGGTCGCTACTAGGTCATTCTCCCTGAACCGTGAGCTTTATCATACCTCTGCTTAAAGCTATGTATGGATCCTGCCTCCACTACATCGCTTCCCAAACTATTCCATTTCCTGACTACTCTGTGGCTGAAGAAATACTTCCTAACGTCCCTGTGATTCATCTGTGTCTTCAACTTCCAACTGTGTCCCCATGTTACTATGTCCAATCTCTGGAACATCCTGTCTTTGTCCACCTTGTCAATTCCTCTCAGTATTTTGTATGTCGTTATCATGTCCCCCCTATCTCTCATGTTCCCCAGTGTCGTCAGGTTGATTTCCCTTAACCTCTCCTCGTACGACATACCTCTTAGCTCTGGGACGAGTCTTGTTGCAAACCTTTGCACTTTCTCTAGTTTCTTTACGTGCTTGGCTAGGTGTGGGTTCTAAACTGGCGCCGCATACTCTAATACGGGCCAAACGTACACGGTGTACAGGGTCCTGAACGATTCCTTATTAAGATGTCGGAATGCTGTCCTGAGGTTTGCTAGGCGCGCATATGCTGCAGCCGTTATTTGGTTGATGTGCGCTTCAGGAGATGTGCCTGGTGTTATACTCACCCCAAGATCTTTTCCCTTGAGTGAGGTTTGTAGTCTCTGGCCCCCTAGACTGTGCTCCGTCTGCGGTTTTCTTTGCCCTTCCCCAATCTTCATGACTTTGCACTTGGTGGGATTGAACTCCAGGACCCAATTGCTGGACCAGGTCTGCAGCCTGTCCAGATCCCTTTGTAGTTCTGCCTGGTCTTCGATCGAGTGAATTCTTCTCATCAACTTCACGTCATTTAGAAACAGGGACACCTCGGAGTCTATTCCTTCCGTCATGTCGTTCACAAATACCAGAAACACCACTGGTCCTAGGACTGACCACTGTGGGACCTCGCTGGTCACAGGTGCCCACTCTGACACCTCGCCACGTACCATGACTCGCTGCTGTCTTCCTGACAAGTATTCCCTGATCCATTGTAGTGTCCTCCCTGTTATCCCTGCTTGGTCCTCCAGTTTTTGCACTAATCTCTTGTGTGGAACTGTGTCAAACGCCTTCTTGCAGTCCAAGAATATGCAATCCACCCACCCCTCTCTCTCTTGTCTTACTGCTGTCACCATGTCATAGAACTCCAGTAGGTTTGTGACACAGGATTTCCCGTCCCTGAAACCATGTTGGCTGCTGTTGATGAGATCATTCCTTTCTAGGTGTTCCACCACTCTTCTCTTGATAATTTTCTCCATAATTTTGCATACTATACATGTCAGTGACACTGGTCTGTAGTTTAGTGCTTCATGTCTGTCTCCATTTTTAAATATTGGGACTACATTTGCTGTCTTCCATGCCTCAGGCAATCTCCCTGTTTCGATAGATGTATTGAATATTGTTGTTAGTGGTACATATAGCGCCTCTGCTCCCTCTCTCAGGACCCATGGGGAGATGTTATCTGGCCCCATTGCCTTTGAGGTATCTAGCTCACTCAGAAGCCTCTTCACTTCTTCCTCGGTTGTGTGCACTGTGTCCAGCACTTGGTGGTGTGCCCCACCTCTCCGTCTTTCTGGAGCCCCTTCTGTCTCCTCTGTGAACGCTTCTTTGAATCTCTTGTTGAGTTCCTCACATACTTCACGGCCATTTCTTGTTGTCTCTCCTCCTTGCTTCCTTAGCCTGATTACCTGGTCCTTGACTGTTGTTTTCCTCCTGATATGGCTGTATAACAGTTTCCAGTCAGATTTGGCTTTCGCTGCTATGTCGTTTTCAAATTGTCGTTGGGCCTCCCTTCTTATCTGTGCATATTCGTTTCTGGCTTTACGACTGCTCTCCTTATTCTCCTGGGTCCTTTGCCTTCTATATTTCTTCCATTCCCTAGAACACTTGGTTTTTGCCTCCCTGCACCTTTGGGTGAACCATGGGCTCATCCTGGCTTTTTCATTATTCCTGTTACCCTTGGGTACAAACCTCTCCTCAGCCTCCTTGCACATGGTTGCTACATATTCCATCATCTCATTAACTGGCTTCCCTGCCACTTCTCTGTCCCACTGAACCCCGTTCAGGAAGTTCCTCATTCCCGTGTAGTCCCCTTTCTTGTAGTTTGGCTTCATTCGTCATGGCCTTCCTGCTTCCCTCTTCACTTGTAGCTCTACTGTGTATTCGAAGCTTAAAACCACATGATCGCTGGCCCCAAGGGGTCTTTCATATGTGATATCCTCAATATCTGCAATACTCAAGGTTAATACTAAGTCCAGTCTTGCTGGTTCATCCTCTCCTCTCTCTCTTGTAGTGTCCCTTACGTGTTGGTACATGAAGTTTTCCAGTACCACCTCCATCATCTTAGCCCTCCAGGTATCTTGGCCCTTATGTGGCTCCAAGTTCTCCCAATCGATCTCCTTGTGGTTAAAGTCACCCATGATCAGGAGCTTTGCACTGCATTCATGAGCTCTTCTGGCCACTGCAGTCAGTGTGTCAACCATTGCCCTATTGCTCTCGTCATACTCTTGCCTTTGCCTCCTGCTGTTCTGTGGTGGGTTATACATCACTGCAATTACCACCTTGGGACCTCCAGAGTGAAGCGTTCCCGCTATGTAATTACTTTCTTCTTCGCTGTCTCCTCTCTCCAGCTCATCAAAATTCCATCGGTTTTTGATCAGCAGTGCCACACCTCCACCCCCCCCTCTTCCCTCTGTCTTTCCTCAGGATCTGGTATCCCGTTGGAAAAATAGCATCTGTTATCATACCTGTAAGCTTGGTTTCTGTGAGAGCTATGACGTCCAGTGATGCCTCTTTGACTCTTTCGTGCCACTCCTCCCACTTATTTGTTATTCCATCAGCGTTTGTGTACCATACCTTCAGTTTCCTTTCCAACACTGTGGTTTGGGGGGCCTGTGAGGGTGGGAGACCTGGTAGCATACTCTGGGATTCTATAGCTCGGTGTTGGGTGGAAGCTGTAGGTATGGATTGTAGTGTGTGTTGGGATGGTGTGGTAGGTTGTGGGGTTCTGAGAATAGTTGTGTGTGTGCTTGCCCTTCCTGCTCTGTTCTGCTCTGACTGACCTCTGCTGGTTCCATCCTTGTCTCCTTTCCTAGCTCCTTTCGCTTTTTTGCCCTCTCCCTCAGCTGCTGTCCTTCTGTTTGTGTTCTGTCTCTGTCTAGGAACACCCTCTTGTACTCTTCTGAGTATTTCAACCGTGGTTTCTCTTGGAGGATCCTGTTCCGCACTGTTTCCGTCCTGAGAATCAGCTTGTGTGTGTGTGTGTGTGTGTGTGTGTGTGTGTGTGTGTGTGTGTGTGTGTGTGTGTGTGTGTGTGTTTTGTGTGTGTGTGCGTGTATGTGTGCTCAGCATATACTACAAAGAAATCCTAATTTCATTCAGAATGAGACAAAAACACTTGACGCAAACACACAAATAACGAACAAATACACAGACAAGAAAATTGAGTGCACAACGAATCATGCGATCAACGAAACACGTTATGTAATAGATAAGTAGAGAAAAGATAAAGATAATAGAGATAATTGGCGTATTTGGTGGAGGTCATCCCAGAATAACCAGAGAATACAACACTTATTCCATTCCTGCTATCTCTTCTTGTATTCTTTACTATTCTACTCCTGCTATTCATTGTATTCTTCTTTATTCCACTCTTACTATTCCTTGTTGTTTTCTTCATTATCCCACTCTTGCTATTCCTTGTATTCTTCAATATTCCATTCCTGATATTCCTTGTATTCTTCATTATTCCACTCCTGCTATTCTTTGTTGCATCTTTCATTATTCCACTCTTGTTATTCCTTGTATTCTTCATTATTCTATTCCTCCCATTCCTTGTCGAATTCTTCGTTATTCCCCTTATTCTTTATTTTATACATTACATTATTCTCTCTCTATCTCTCTCTCTCTCTTTATATATATATATGTATATATATATATGTATAATATGCAATAAGATCACAGTAAACAGGTGATTTTAAAGTGTTGTTTTGCATATATGTATATATATATATATATATATATATTATATAATATATATATATATATATTATATATATATATATATATATATATATATATATATATATCGTGCCGAATATGTAAAACTGGTCAATTAGCAAGAAAATCACTTAAAATTAAGTCTTTTCTGAAATTTTCTCTTATACGTTTATAGATATATTTTTTTTTGTTAGTGTTAATGTAAAAAATTTTAATTTTGCACCAAAAGAATCTTAGAAAACTTACCTAACCTTATTATAACAAGAACAATTTTTTTTTAGCCTAACCCAACTAAATATATTTTAGATTTGTTTACAATAATTTAATACTAAACAAACACATTGAAATATTATTTTTTTCGTTAGTTCAGAATGTTTTTTGGCGAAATTATTGCATACACAAATTTTCACTTGTCCTATATGGCAAGATGAGCGTTGCTATTTAAGCCAAGATCGCAAGTTCTGCCTATCGGCACGACATATATATATATATATATATATATATATATATATATATATATATATATATATATATATATTATATATATATATATATATATATATTATATATATATATGTTACTACACTTCAAATTCATGCAGGATCAAGAATCAGAACTCCCATAAGAAATACTTTGGCGTGTTACTTTACGTCAGCTCTTGGCTAAGTACTGCGTTTAAATAACATTATAAACAATTAATGTTTAGGTGTAAACTTGGTTTAATATTAATCAAGATTAATGTAAATCTTGTCAGATATCTGACAAAGGTTCTTGACAAATGCACTTGACATAAACCCTCAGCGGGCGAATCTTGCCAAGACAATTACCGTTCCCACTGTCTCATTGTCTCTGTCAGATGTGATTTGAAGTATTTGAGTTGAGTCTTGCGTGTGTGGGATTCTCCCAACAACCTTCTAAATTGAGCTTTTCGCGCGCGCGCGCGCGTGTGTGTGTGTGCTCACCTATTTGTGGTTGCAGGGATCGAGCCATAGCTCCTGGCCCCGCCTCTTCACTGATTGCTACTAGGCCCTCTCTCTCCCTGCTCCATGAGCTTTATCAAACCTCGTCTTAAAACTGTGTATGGCTCCCGCCTCCACTACGTCACTTTCTAGGCTATTCCACGGCCTGACAACTCTATTACTGAAGAAATACTTCCTAACATCACTTTGACTCATCTGAGTCTTCAACTTCCAACTGTGACCCCTTGTTTTTGTGTCCCCTCTATGGAACATCCTGTCTCTGTCCACCTTGTCTATTTCACGCAGTATTTTGTATGTCGTTATCATGTCTCCACTGACCCTCCTGTCCTCCAGTGTCGTCAGGCCAATTTCCCTTAACCTTTCTTAATAGGCCAATCCCATTAGCTCTGGGACTAATCTTGTTGCAAACCTTTGCACTTTCTCTAATTTCTTGACGTGCTTGACCAAGAGTGCGTGTGTGTGTGTGTGTGTGTGTGTGTGTGTGTGTGTGTGTGTGTGTGTGTGTGTGTGTGTGCGTGAGTGTGTGTGTGTGTGTGTGTGTGTACTCACCTAGTTGTACTCACCTAGTTGAGGTTGCAGGGGTCGAGTCCGAGCTCCTGGCCCCGCCTCTTCACTAGTCGCTACCAGGTCACTCTCCCTGAACCGTGAGCTTTATCATACCTCTGCTTAAAGCTATGTATGGATCCTGCCTCCACTACATCGCTTCCCAAACTATTCCACTTACTGACTGCTCTGTGGCTGAAGAAATACTTACTAACATTCCTGTGATTCATCTGTGTCTTCAACTTCCAACTGTGTCCCCTTGTTACTGTGTCCAATCTCTGGAACATCCTCTCTTTGTCCACCTTGTCAATTCCTCTCAGTATTTTGTATGTCGTTATCATGTCCCCCCTATCTCTCCTGTCCTCCAGTCTCGTCATGTTGATTTCCCTTAACCTCTCCTCGTAGGACATACCTCTTAGCTCTGGGACTAGTCTTGTTGCAAACCTTTGCACTTTCTCTAGTTTCTTTACGTGCTTGGCTAGGTGTGGGTTCCAAACTGGTGCCGCATACTCCAATATGGGCCTATGGTACACGGTGTAAAGGGTCCTGAACGATTCCTTATTAAGATGTCGGAATGCTGTTCTGAGGTTTGCTAGGCGCCCACATGCTGCAGCCGTTATTTGGTTGATGTGCGCTTAAGGACATGTGCCTGGTGTTAGTGTTATACCCACCCCAAGATCATTTTCCTTGAGTGAGACTTGTAGTCTCTGGCCCCCTAGACTGTACTCCGTCTGCGGTCTTCTTTGCCCTTCCCCAATCTTCATGACTTTGCACTTGGTGGGATTGAACTCAAGGAGCCAATTGCTGGACCAGGTCTGCAGCCTGTCCAGATCCCTTTGTAGTTCTGCCTGGTCTTCGATCGAATGAATTCTTCTCATCAACTTCACGTCATCTGCAAACAGGGACACCTCAGAGTCTATTCCTTCCGTCATGTCGTTCACAAATACCAGAAACAGCACTGGTCCTAGGACTGACCCCTGTGGGACCCCGCTGGTCACAGGTGCCCACTCTGACACCTCGCCACGTACCATGACTCGCTGCTGTCTTCCTGACAAGTATTCCCTGATCCATTGTAGTGCCTTCCCTGTTATCCCTGCTTGGTCCTCCAGTTTTTGCACCAATCTCTTGTGTGGAACTGTGTCAAACGCCTTCTTGCAGTCCAAGAATATTCACTCCACCCACCCCTCTCTCTCTTGTCTTACTGCTGTCACCATGTCATAGAACTCCAGTAGGTTTGTGACACAGGATTTCCCGTCCCTGAAACCATGTTGGCTGCTGTATGTGTGTGTGTGCGTGTGTGTGTGTGTGTGTGTGTGTGTGTGTGTGTGTGTGTGTGTGTGTGTGTGTGTGTGTGTGTATGTGTGTGTGTGCTTGTGTGTGTGTGTCCGATTCACCATGTTTCAACAGCAGGTGGAATGATTGACTGTGATATCCTTGGTGCAGGGTCAAACTGCCGATGGCTGCTCGTCTTGTGGTCTAACCCGAATGACCGCTTTAAAGGTAGGCCGGGTGGAGAAACCTTGAGAACAGTGAGGCCATCGACATATCTGTGTTATAGACTCTCCTGTAGGTAAATTTCTATCCTAGGCATGCTGAGGCTGAAGGCGCGTCACATTGAGCATTCTTCTCCCTCATTTGTGACCTGTTTTCTGTGTCCTGTTTTCTGTGACCTGCTTTCTTTGACCTGTTTTCTGTGACCTGTTTTTCTGTGATCTGTTTTCTGTGATCTGTTTTCTGTGGCCTGTTTTCTGTGGCCTGTTTTCTGTGACCTGTTTTCTGTGACCTGTTTTTCTGTGATCTGTTTTCTGTGATCTGTTTTCTGTGGCCTGTTTTCTGTGACCTGTTTTCTGTGACCTGTTTTCTGTGACCTGTTTTATGTGGCCTGTTTTTTGTGTTAGGAACTTCCTGTGTTGGGAACTTGCTGTTGGGAATTTCCTGTGTTGGGACTTCCTGTGTTGGGAACTTCCTGTGTTGGGAACTTGCTCTGTTGGTAACTTGCTGTGTTGGGAACTTACTGTGTTGGGGACTTCCTGTGTTGGGAACTTCCTGTGTTGGGAACTTCCTTTGTTGGGGACTTCCTATATTGGGAACTTCCTGTGTTGGGAACTTCCTGTGTTGGGAACTTCCTGTGTTGGGAACTTCCTGTGTTGGGAACTTGCTCTGTTGGTAACTTGCTGTGTTGGGAACTTCCTTTGTTGGGGACTTCCTATATTGGGAACTTCCTGTGTTGGGAACTTCCTGTGTTGGGAACTTCCTGTGTTGGGAACTTCCTGTATAGAAACTTCGTGTGTGAAACATTGTTAGAGTGCTCTGTTAGGGTGTTCGTTATGTTAGAACCTCGCACGCTAGGATTTTTTTTTTTTAGTAGGTTAGAAAGTTCACGAGTTAGAACATTTTTTGTCAGGACGATCATTGACTGGAAACCTCCCGGGTCAAGAACTTCGCAAACCAGAAAGCGCCACACCACACGCTAAAAGTTCTTGAACCTCATTTTCTGGATAATCCAAGCACTATAAATATCTCTCACGAAGATCCTACACAAGCATAATGAGACGGGTCATTATAACATGGCGTAATCAGCGTTATTATTTACGTATAATGAAAAGAGTCATACGACATGCTATAATCAGCAGCATCATTTACGTGTTCCATCAATCGCGCTTAACATTACAGAAACATAAAAGTTGGGAATATCTCTCTCTCACGCGAGAATGAAAGAGGGCAAAAAAAAAAAAAAAAAAGGGAAGAGAATATCTGCTTAATTGTAAAGTATGTGGTAAGAGCACGGCACACTTGGCGAAGGATGGTTTCTTTCTCACTTTTCTTTTGCGCTTACTTGCGTTCTGCTTCTCTCCTCGTTTTTATGACAGAGTTCATTCTCAGGGGGCATGACCACAGCATACAACATACTCAGAGGGCATGATCACGGCATACAACATACTCAGAGGGCATGGTTACAGCATACAACATACTCAAAAGAGATGGTCATAGTATACAACATACTCAAGGGACATGGTCATAGCATACGACATACTCAGAGGACATGATCATAACACACAATATATTCAGGGGACATGATCATGACATGAAACATACTTAAGGTATTTGATCACAACATACAACATATTTAAGGGTATAAACAAGGTGGACAAAGCCACGCTGTTCACCTGGGCGATGGAAAACATACACACACACACACAGCATATGGGCGCCTGGCAAACCTCAGAACAGCATTCCGACATCTTAATAAGGAATCGTTCAGGACCCTGTACACCGTGTACGTTAGGCCCATATTGGAGTATGCGGCACCAGTTTGGAACCCACACCTAGCCAAGCATGTAAAGAAACTAGAGAAAGTGCAAAGGTTTGCAACAAGACTAGTCCCAGAGCTAAGAGGTATGTCCTACGAGGAGAGGTTAAGGGAAATCAACCTGACGACACTGGAGGACAGGAGATAGGGGGGACATGATAACGACATACAAAATACTGAGAGGAATTGACAAGGTGGACAAAGACAGGATGTTCCAGAGATTGGACACAGTAACAAGGGGGACACAGTTGGAAGTTGAAGACACAGATGAATCACAGGGATGCTAGGAAGTATTTCTTCAGCCACAGAGTAGTCAGTAAGTGGAATAGTTTGGGAAGCGATGTAGTGGAGGCAGGATCCATACATAGCTTTAAGCAGAGGTATGATAAAGCTCACGGCTCAGGGAGAGTGACCTAGTAGCGATCAGTGAAGAGGCGGGGCCAGGAGCTCGGACTCGACCCCCGCAACCTCAACTAGGTGAGTACAACTAGGTGAGTACACACATACACACACGAAAGCTGAGTATTCACCGGGTTTCACAGATAAAAAAAAACACGTCCTTGAGTGAGAGTTTAGTGTGTGGAAATGTAAACATTACAAAATCCATACAGCCAGTGAGTCATCAAATCAGTCATGATAGATTAGGAAGGAAAGTAGGGGCGGCCCAGGAGCATGAGCTCAATCACCACAAGTAAAATTAGAATGCAGTTATCAGAATACACACTAACACTAGCAAAGACATATTGGCAAGTATAAGAACACTTCACGAACCTCAAGACGAGGTCTTCCCAGGACGCACACACCACAAAGTCAGTTTTTAGAATACACAGCACCAAGTTTGAGCTCACTGGTAGGCGAAACATCTTAATAAATATCCTAGTTACCTCATATGTGTATCTCTCACACACTTGTCGATGATCATCACCGTTCTTAATCACAGCTCACGTCTCCTCAGGTGCGATAGATAGTGTGAGAAGCTTCAGAGATTTATCAACACTATAATGACTTTAGGTAAATGAACACAGATGCAGCTAATGTGACATTTTTTTTTTGGTGGCAACGTTTCGCTTCCCAGGAGCTTCGTCAAACTGTTACAAACATTAGGCAACGGCTTGACTAAGCTAATGAAGAGCGAGATGTTGCCACAAAAAAAAACACAGTAGTTGAATCTGTGTTCATTTACGTAGCATTCTGTAGGTAATTCTATTATTACTATAATGACTATAACTATGAAGACTTGTTGAAAAATTTAACTCTCAAGACACTGCGGCGCTGGAGAAACAGGAGAGCCCAGGAGGGACACGAACTCAACAGATAATCGGGAGGTGTCAAGAAGATGGATGAAAACAAACTGTTTTAAAGGGACCGAACCAGGAGGAGTAAGGGACAGATGGAAGCTTAATACTAGAATACGCTAGAGACAAAGACAAGAAGGAATTCCTCTAGTGTCAGGAGCACTGGTCGCCGTTGCCCAGTGGTGAGAGTAGCGACTCTCATTGCTGAGGTCCAAGTAATAAACCCTGGGCATTAACATAACATCTAGTGTCAGGATGATGAGCAAGTGGAACGCACCTCGGGAGTGAAGATTAACTTCTTATGACAAGGTCGGTAAGAGGCCTCCACTTCTCTAGAAGCGGAGTCCTCGTACCGGTCGATAGATGTTTAGAAGAGGAACTAGAACTAGAATTAGAACTAGAATTAGAACTCGATTCTCTTTTAAGTGATTACAAACACGTGCACTTGGTAAGTAGCAACGTGCCATTACTTTAACTTCAATACTGCCTCCCGCAGCCTTCAAGCGCATGCCGGTCTATTGACGACTATGTACCAGTTTAGAGCACTTTATCCCGGGGTAACCTCCCTTCATATTTTCTTCTATATTTTCTGCTTCAAATTTGCTTGGTTTAATTTTGGCAGTTTTTTCCCTCCACACGTGTCAGGGGTGTGTACCTGCCTCGCAGTAGTGAATGGAGCTCGAGCTTCTCTATGTTGACTGAAGCGATCTATTACTATCGGATGGGTTTTTAAAGTTGTAGCCTGTTCTAGCTTCTACTACGTTGCTCGTCAGTCTATTTTAGTCTCCACTTCACTAAAATTATATAATTATATAATATAATTATATATTATATATTATATAATTATATAATACATATAGACCTTATATATAAATAACCCACACATAGGAGGAGCTTACGACGACATTTCAGTCCGACTTGGACCATTTACAAAGTCACACGGTCCAAGTCGGACCGAAACGTCGTGAGCTTCTCTCTCCTATGTGCGGGTTATTTATGTATTGTTCCAGTCACGGTATTGTGCCTTTTTGTTATTTATTTACATCTTCCGGATGACATTCAGAAGAGTAGTAACACTGCTGCGACTGTGATGAATATTCTACTGAGGAAACGAAATTCTTTAAAAAAGGCAACTATATAAACAAGGATATTCTGCACAATACTGGTGATACAAGCATTGCAATAGTCAGTCACATGTGTACCTAGAGATAAAGAATCCATTTCAGTGACGGTGAATTGTAAAGAGATGTTTCCAACACACACAACAGTGAAAGAGAAGAGAATCTGTTATAGCTCTTAAAATATCAAATTTTAATGAAGCCTCGAACGAAAATATCCAGCCACTTCTGAACATAGTTTTCTGAAATTTAACGAGCCATTCAGGAAGATTGTTGGCCAGCAGAGTGTGAGGCAGAGACCTCCGATATTATATTGCGAGGTTCGTCGTCCTGCGTGAGGCCAGAGTGGATCAGTAGGCCTGAGTCAGTGATCGATTTGCAATTAAGAATAGTAGTGCCCTGCATTGAGCCTACTGGCCTGCCACTCCTACAACTTTATTATAAGCCAGAAGAATCTAACTACATAGCAAATATTTGCGAAAAGTTGGTTGGTTAAATGGGCTTAATTAAAGCCTATCGACACAGGAGGGCCACTTAAGGCTTCATGTCAGCCGTTCACCACCAGTCAAGAAGACTTTAATCTCATATATAATATATATATATATATATATATATATATATATATAATAATATATATATATATATATATATATATATATATATATATATATATATTGCTTAATATTTGTAATGTTGATTATTCCAATAATAGGACCTTCATCGCACAGGTTTATCCTTATGTGTGTGAGAGAGATGAAAAGTTTTATGTTCCTATAACAAGCAAAAGTACTTAATTGGCTAGTATAGATGAATGAGTACACGCGTACAGCGAAACTTACTGAGTAAGAACTGTAGTGGAGGTTCTGAGCGTGTTGGTACCTGGGACCGTGCTGGTACCTCAGAGCGTGCTGGTACCTTTGAGCGTGCTGGTACCTCTGAGCGTGTTGGTACCTGGGACCGTGCTGGTACCTCACAGCGTGCTGGTACCTTTGAGCGTGTGGACCTCTGAGCGTGCTGGTACCTCGCGGCTGTACCGCGTGCTGGCACCTTTGAGCGTGCTGGTACCTCTGAGCGTGCTGGTACCTCTGAGCGTGCAGGTACCTCTGAGCGTGCTGGTACCTTTGAGCGTGCTGGTACCTTTGAGCGTGCTGTGCTCTGAGCATGCTGGTACCTTTGACGTGCTGGTACCTCTGAGCGTGCTGGTACCTTGAGCGTGCTGGTACCTTTGAGCGTGCTGGTACCTCTGAGCGTGCTGGTACCTCTGAGCGTGCTGGTACCTTTGAGCGTGCTGGTACCTCTGAGCGTGCTGGTACCTCTGCGTGCTGGACCTTTGACGTGCTGGTACCTCTGAGCGTGCTGGCACCTTTGAGCGTGCTGGTACCTTTGAGCATGCTGGTACCTCTGAGCGTGCTGGTACCTTTGAGCGTGCGGGTACTTTTGAGCATGCTGGTACCTGTGAGTGTGATGGTACCTTTGAGCGTGCTGGTACCTTTGAGCGTGCTGGTACCTCTGACGTGTTGGTACCTCTGAGCGTGCTGGTACCTTTGAGCGTGCTGGTACCTCTGAGCGTGTTGGTACCTCTGAGCGTGCTGGCACCTTTGAGCGTGCTGGTGCCTGTGAGTGTGCTGGTACCTCTGAGCGTGCTGGTTCCTTTGAGCGTGCTGGTACCTTTGAGTGTGCTGGTACCTCTGAGCGTGCTGGTACCTTTGAGCATGCTGGTACATCTGAGTGTGCTGGTACCTCTGAGCGTGCTGGTACCTTTGAGCGTATGGTACTTCTGAGCGTGCTGGTACCTCTGAGCGTGCTGGTACCTCTGAGCGTGCTGGTACCTCAAAGCGTGCTGGTAACTCTGAGCGTGCTGGTACCTCTGAGCGTGCTGGTACCTCTGAGCGTGCTGGTACCTTTGAGCGTGCTGGTGCCATTGTGTTGGTACCTCTGATCGTGCTGGTACCTCCGAGCGTGCTGGTACCTTTGAGTGTGCTGGTACCTTTGAGCATGCCTGGTGGCCTGGTGGCTGAAGCTCCCGCTTCACACACGGAGGGCCCGGGTTCGATTCCCGGCGGGTGGAAACATTTCGACACGTTTCCTTACACCTGTTGTCCTGTTCACCTAGCAGCAAATAGGTACCTGGGTGTTAGTCGACTGGTGTGGGTCGCATCCTGGGGGACAAGATTAAGGACCCCAATGGAAATAAGTTAGACAGTCCTCGATGACGCACTGACTTTCTTGGGTTATCCTGGGTGGCTAACCCTCCGGGGTTAAAAATCCGAACGAAATCTTATTCTCTCTCTCTTATGCTGGTACATCTGAGTGTGCTGGTACCTGTGAGCGTGCTGGTACCTTTGAGCGTATTGGTACCTCTGATCGTGCTGTACCTCTGAGCTTGCTGGTACCTCTGATCGTGCTGGTACCTCTGAGCGTGCTAGTACCTCTGTGCGTGCTGGTACATCTGAGCGTGCTGGTACCTCTGAGCGTGCTGGTACCTCTGAGCGTGCTGGTACCTCTGAGCGTGCTGGTACCTCTGAGCGTGCTGTAACCTCTGAGCGTGCTGGTACCTTTGAGCGTGTTGGTACCTCTGAGCGTGCTGGTACCTCTGAGCGTGCTGGTACCTCTGAGCGTGCTGGTACCTCTGAGCATGCTGGTACCTCTGAGCGAACTGGCACCTCTGAGCGTGCTGGTACCTCTGAGCGTGCTGGTACCTCTGAGCGTGCTGGCACCTCTGAGCGTGCTAGTACCTCTGAGCGTGCTGGTACCTTTGAGGGTGCTGGTACCTCTGATCGTGCTGGTACCTCTGAGCGTGCTGGTATCTTTGAGCGTGCTGGTACCTCTGAGCGTGCTGGTATCTCTGAGCGTGCTGGTACCTCTGAGCGTGCTGGTACCTCTGAGCGTGCTGGTACCTCTGAGCGTGCTGGTACCTTTGAGTGTGCTGGTACCTTTGAGCATGCTGGTACATCTGAGTGTGCTGGTACCTGTGAGCGTGCTGGTACCTTTGAGCGTATTGGTGCCTCTGATCGTGCTGATACCTCTGAGCGTGCTGGTACCTGTGATCGTGCTGGTACCTCTGAGCGTTCTGGTACCTCCGAGCGTGCTGGTACCTCTGTGCGTGCTGGTACATCTGAGCGTGCTGGTAACCTCTGAGCGTGCTGGTACCTCTGAGCGTGCTGGTACCTCTGAGCGTGCTGGTACATCTGAGCGTGCTGGTACCTCTGAGCGTGCTGGTACCTCTGAGCGTGCTGGTACCTCTGATGCGTGCTGTACCTCTGAGCGTGCTGGTACCTCTGAGCGTGCTGGTACATCTGAGCGTGCTGGTACCTCTGAGCGTGCTGGTACCTCTGAGCGTGCTGGTACCTCTGAGCGTGCTGGTACCTCTGTCGTGCTGGTACTCTGGCGTTCTGTATCGGCGTGCTGGTACCTCTGTGCGTGCTGGTACATCGAGTGCTGGTACTCTGAGCGTGTTGGTACCTCTGAGCGTGCTGGTACCTCTGAGCGTGCTGGTACCTCTGAGCGTGCTGGTACCTCTGAGCGTGCTGGTACATCTGAGCGTGCTGGTACCTCTGAGCGTGCTGGTACCTCTGAGCGTGCTGGTACCTCTGAGCGTCTGGTACTCTGAGCGTTGTGAACAATCTGAGCGTGTGGTACCTCTACGTGCTGGCACCTCTGAGCGTGCTGGTACTACTGAACGTGCTGGAACCTCTGACGTGCTAGTACCTCTGTTTGCTGCGGTACATCTGAGAGTGCATGGTACCTCTGAGCGTGCTGTTACTCTCGACGTGCTGGACCTCTGGCGTGCATACCTCAATTGCGTGCTGGTTACATCTGAATCTGGTACTACTGAGCTTGGCACCTCTGAGCGTGCTGGTACCTATGAGCGTGCTGGCACCTTGAGCGTGCTGGTACTCTGAGCGTGCTGGCACCTCTGACGTGTGCACCTCTAAGCTGCTGGTAACTCTGAGGTGCTGGTACCTCTAGCGTATGTACACTCTGAGCGTGCTGGACTCTGAGCGGCTTACCTCTGGCGTGCTGGTACCTGCTGACGTGTTGTAACCTCTGAGCGTTGGCACCTCTGATGCGTGCTGCACCTCTGACGTGACTGGTCTCTGAGCATTGCTGTACTCTGGCGGCTGTACCTCTTACGGCTGGCATCTACTGAGTGTGCTGTAACCTCTGACATGCTGGATACACTTCTGAGGTCTGGTACCTCTGAGCGTGCTGTACCTCTGAGTGCTGGTTTACCTCTGAGCGTGCTGTGCACCACTGTGCGGCTGGCCATCTGAGCGTGCTGGTAACTACTGAGCGTGCTGGTACCTCTGACGGCTAGGACTTAGACGTGCAGGAATACTGACGTGCTAGGTACACAGAGCGTGCATATGGTACCTTGAGCATGCTGTCACGCTGAGCGTTGCGGTACCGTCTGCGTGCTGGCACATCTGAGCGTGTTACAGCTCTGAGCGTGCTGATACCCGAGCGAAGTGGTACCTCTGACGTGCTACACATCGAGCCGTGCGGTACCTCTGAGCGTGCTGGTACCTCTGAGCATGCTGGTACCTCTGAGCGTGCTGGTACCTCTGAGCGTGCTGGCACATCTGAGCGTGCTGGTACCTCTGAGCGTGCTGGTACCTCTGAGCATGCTGGTACCTCTGAGCGTGCTGGTGAACACATCGCTCACTATGTAACCAATACTCGTGTGTTTACTGGTGGAAAAGCAAATTAATTATAATGAACAGTGGCCGAATCTGATATAAAAACTGTTTACCACTAGCTATGTAAACAATGGTTATTAGCAGTGTGTTTGCTCAACACGTATGATATCATCCTTCAATATACCTGTTTATATGAAATAAAATTATATATATAATATATTATATATATATAAAAAATATATATATATTAATATATAAATTAATATATTAAATAAATATATATATATATATAAATATATTTTGCTGAAAATTCGTAATGAACGAATGTAATAATTTGATGACGGTCAAGTAACCCTAGTACACGGGTTCGATTCCCGATTATTCCCTCGAATTATTACATTCGTGCTTTACGGAATTTTAAACATATTGACCATTAGCTTAGAAGAGACATACTTCTTAGTTCATGGACTAATCTTGTACCAAAATTTTACATTTTCTCCATTTTCTTGACGTTTTTGACCACGTGTGGGCTCCATACTGGTGCCGAATACTGCAATATAGTCAGACGTAGAGAACAAAGATGCAGAATAACATGACTGCTACAATACACAGATAACCTGCATATAGGAGAGAGAAGTTCACGGCGACGTTTCGGTCCGTCTTCGATTATTTACAAAGTCACACTAACACGAAAGATAGATTCAGTGTACATAGGCGAGCAGACAGTGACGGAACCAAGAGAGGTATTAGTGGTAGAGGTAAGGCTGGAAATGGAGGTAGTAGTAGTAGTAGTAGTATTAGTAGTAGTAGTAGTAGTAGTAGTAGTAGTGGTGGTGGCGGTGGTAGTGGTGGTGGTGGTGGTGGTTGTGGTAGTATAAAGTAGGGAGAGTGGTATGTGTGGGAGAAGATATAGAAAGAGGGAGTGAAGGGAGACAAAAGTAGTGGCAATGGGAGTAGGAAAGGACTCTGTCAATGATCCAAGACAAACCAAAACATCGCCATAAGCTTCTCTCTTCTATGTGCAGGTTATTTGTGTATTTGTGTATGAGCCTGACGTACACGGTGTACGGTGTTATGAATGACTCCTTAGGTGCCGAAATATTATTTTAAGGTTTAGTCAGGCGCCCATATACTGCAGCAGTTATTTGGTTGATGTGCGCCTCAGGGGACGTGCCACAATAAAATGTCACATTAGTTGCACTTGTGTCCTTTTACTTTACAAATCCAACTCTGACCCACCCACAGCCACTCATATTGTCGATAATTCTACCAACATTAATACACTTACGTATTTGTCTAACCTAATTTTAAAGCCTAACAGCAATTTAGCTTCAATGACGCTACCCGGGAGTTTGTTCCACTCATCCACAATTCTGTTGCCAAAGAAATGATTTTCTATATCCTTCCTAAATCTAAATATTTCCAACTTGAACCCATTGCTGCGAGTCCTGTCTGGTTAAATATTTTCAGTACATTATTTACATTCCCTTTATTTATTCCTCTTTACCATTGATACACCTCAATTTATGCAACTTGTGGATGTTGCTATAGAACGTAAGGATAGAGGTTATGCGTCGTAATACAGATTCACGCAATTAACGCGAGATAAAACTCACTAATTAAAAGCACAGCAAAATTAAAATCATCCTGTCAAAAAAACATTTGTAAATGTAAAACGCTAAAAAACTTCGCCATAAATTAAAAAAAAAAATCAGAATCAAGACAGTCTGAGGTTTCTAGAGATATCCCGGTAATTATTAAATTCCCGTCTAAGCCGAAAATGTCGAAGCTCTGACCATGCTTCGTAAATGTGGAAGAATGAGACACTTGTGCAAGTTGCATAAGTGTCTCATTCTTCAGCTTGTCGGTTTTTTAAACCATTACATCACTTCGTAAATGTACAGTCACAGCGGCACGTCACACATGAACAAGTTACACTGTACATATACAGTGACAGGTTACATTAACCATTGGTTTAGTGTTAAACCTTGGAAAGTACGTACATTTATGAGCACTTGAGGCAACACCAGTCCTCCGTCATCTTCAGAAACTTCAGAAAAACGACTATCATTCCTCACCAGTTTGATACAATGTAAAGATTGAACATTAAAATGGTATAAAATACCAACAGGTTGTTAGGTACGACACATATGCAACAGCTAGGTATCTTTATTTCGAAACGTTTCCCCTACACAGTAGGCTTCTTCAGTCGGGTACAGAAAAGTTGATAGAAGCAGAAGATACTTGAAGACGATGTAATCAGTCCATCACCCTTGAAGTTTTGAGGTGGTCAGCCCCTCAGTCTGGAGAAGAATATTGTTCCATAGTCTGAAACAATATGGAGTTGAAGTGACAGGATGGAGCCTTATATAACGCCAGGAGGTGAGATGTAGGCTCAATCCTGTCACTTCAACTCCACATTGTTTCAGACTATGGAACAATATTCTTCTCCAGACTGAGGGACTGACCACCTCAAAACTTCAAGGGTGATGGACTGATTACATCGTCTTCAAGTATCTTCTGCTTCTATCAACTTTTCTGTACCCGACTGAAGAAGTCTACTGTGTAGGGGAAACGTTTCGAAATAAAGATACCTAGCTGTTGCATATGTAACAATGTAAAGATTCATATGTGGACAGCAGTTCCAAGAACTGCGAGGACGTAGCACGGTGGAGAATAAAAAAGCACAATACTGTGACTGGAACAATACACTAACCCACACATAGGAGACTGAAACTATGACGACGTTTCAGTCCGATCTGGACTAGTAACTGGTCACTAGTGACTAGTTAAAAGCCCAAGTCGGACCGAAACGTCGTCGAAGTCCCAGTCTCCTATGTGAGGGCTATTGTTTATAAAGCACATTGATTAAATTACCTGGAAAAGGAACGCAAAAGAGTTTTGCCCAAAAGTGTAATCAGTTCTTTGAACTGTACGAAAACTATGTTTCGTTGTTGAACTAAATAGCTGAACAGTTCATCACTAGATCTACGCTGAATATCTCATGCAAAAATGACCAGATGTAAATGATTTAGAAAACCCGACGAATTGAAGAATGGGAAGTTTATGTAGATTTCTATATACTGTACAAATGTCTCATTCTCCAAAAAATGACGAGGAGCATGAATCATGGAGACGGATTTGTTTAGCATTGGTGCTGTTATTCTCTTTTCTGATCTTGGCTCCTTGAAACAAACTGAGGAATTCCAAAACAGATCTGGTTATTTAAGAAGGACTTGCCTTGTATGGGCCAATAGTCCTGCTGCAGTGTTCCTCCATTCTTATGTTCTTAAGAGGTGCCACCTGTGGCACAAGCAAATAAATCGGAGAGCACAACAAAAAGAATATATTTAATTGGCTATTACATTTCCTAGAGTTATGTTCATGGAATGTAAACTAAAAGAAGGTGTCAGCAAGCAGAAGCTGCACACTCTGATGCAGCTGGAGAGGTTTTCCATCCAGTAGTAGAAATATCCTTCCCAGGACTTAATAATGAACATATTGAATAATCACTGCGAGCACCTCGTCCGTATACTTAGCGTGTGTGTGTGTGTGTGGTGTGTGTGTGTGTGTGTGTGTGTGTGTGTGTGTGTACTCACCTAGTTGTACTCACCTAGTTGTACTCACCTAGTTGAGGTTGCAGGGGTCGAGTCCAAGCTCCTGGCCCCGCCTCTTCACTGGTCGCTACTAGATCACTCTCCCTGAACCATGAGCTTTATCGTACCTCTGCTTAAAGCTATGTATGGATCCTGCCTCCACTACATCGCTTCCCAAACTATTCCACTTCCTGACTACTCTGTGGCTGAAGAAATGCTTCCTAACATCCCTTTGATTCATCTGTGTCTTTAGCTTCCAACTGTGACCCGTGTTGCTGTGTCCAGTCTCTGGAACATCCTGTCTTTGTCCACCTTGTCAATTCCTCTCAGTATTTTGTAAGTCGTTATCATGTCCCCCCTATCTCTCCTGTCCTCCAGTGTCGTCAGGTTGATTTCCCTTAACCTCTCCTCATAGGACATACCTCTTAACTCTGGGACTAGTCTTGTTGCAAACCTTTGCACTTTCTCTAGTTTCTTTACATGCTTGGCTAGGTGTGGGTTCCAAACTGGTGTGTGTGTGTGTGTGTGTGTGGTGTGTGTGTGTGTGCGTGTGTGTGTGTGTGTGTGTGTGTGTGTGTGTGTGTGTTTGGACAGATTCAGATGATACATAAAATAAAGGTAGCTGACCAAGTCTTTGGTTTTAAAACTGACTTTCACAGACACGAACACCGACGGCGCAGCAGCATTTTTCAGATGTTTACGTATTCTGATGCATGAAGTTACTGGTGCTGAAGTATTCTGATGTATTACCATATGTAAAGGTTCTGTTATCTTACGTATTCTGACACTTAAGAGTTCAACTACACATGAACATACAGATGTAAGTAGAGTCGCAGCTACATCGTATTAGAGTTGATATAACATTTCGAAGTCAGATCTATTGGTACCTAGAATATTAGTACCTAGAATATTGGTACCTAAATATTGGGCATATTTGATTTCGCAACAAAAATACTCGTCTTGGTGGTATAATATTTGGTCTGTGAAAAAGAAAATGTATGAAGGTTCATCGTTATTTTGCACTGAAATAATTCCTAGCCATTTTAAAATCTGTTCAGTCTTTTCGACTCTATGAAGGTATGAGAGAGAGAGAGAGAGAGAGAGAGAGAGAGAGAGAGAGAGAGAGAGAGAGAGAGAGATAATAAGCAATGTTTGTTTTGATATTTTTCAGTATCAAGAAAAATTAGAGATTTGAACACGTAATGAGTGACTAAAATGTTTTATAGAAATAAAAAATTAAATAATTCTTAAAAATAGAAATTCTTACTTTTGAATCGGAGTAAAATTTTAACGTGAAATAAAAATAACAACAACAACAACAACAACAACAACAACAACAACAACAACAACAAACAATAACAATAATAATAATAATAATAATAATAATAATAATAATAATAATAACAATAATAATAATTATTATTATTATTATTATTCGACTCTCGTAATTCACCAAAAGCAGACAATAAATAAACTAAGGAAGAAGGAAGTTAGAGTGAGATATAAGCAACTTTTGGCAGAAAGGTGGACCAGTGCAGGTAGGGTAGTGGGGGGGGGTGAAGAGGGTTGGAATAGTTTTAAAAATGCAGTATTAGAATGTGGGGCAGAAGTTTGTGGTTATAGGAGGGTGGGGCAGGAGGAAAGAGGAGTGATTGGTGGAATGATGAAGTAAAGGGTGTGATAAAAGAGAAAAAGTTAGCTTATGAGAGGTTTTTACAAAGCAGAAGTGGTATAAGAAAGGCATAGTATATGGAGAGTAAAAGAAAGGTGAAGATAGTGGTGAGACAATGCAAAAGGAGAGCAGATGATAGAGTGGGAGAGGAATTGTCAGCTAATTTTGCTGAGAATAAGAAACAATTTTGTAGAGAAATAAAAAGGTTAAGAAATCCTAGGGAACGAATGGATTTGTCAGTTAAAAATAGAGTAGGGGAGTTAGTAGATGGAGATCTGGAGGTATTGGGTAGATGGCGGGAATATTTTGAGAAACTTTTAAATGTCGATGAAGAAAAGGAGGCGGTAATTTCATGCACTGGCCACAGAGGTATAACATCTTTTAGGAGTGAAGAAGAGCAGGATGTGAGTGTGGGGGAGATGCGTGAGGCATTACGTAGAATGAAAGGGGGTAAAGCGGTTGGACGGGATCATGACAGAAATGTTAAAAGCAGGGGAAGATATAGTGTTGGAGTGGTTGGTATTTTTGTTTAATGAAAAACTGTAAGGAAATAAGTTTGCTGTGTATACCAGGTAACGTGTATGGTAGGGTTATTATTACAAGAATTAGAGGCAAGACAGAGAGCAGGATTGTAGATAAACAAGGAGGCTTTAGAAACAGTAGGGGATGTGTAGATCAAGTGTTTACATTGAAGCATATATGTGACCAGTATTTAGATAAAGGTAGGGAAGTTTTCATTGCATTATGGATTTAGAAAAGGCATATGATAGATTGGATAGGGGAGCAATGTGGCAGATGTTACAAGTGTATGGAATAGGTAGTAAGTTACTAAATGCTGTAAAGAGTTTTTATTATGATAGTGAGGCTCAGGTTAGTGTTTGTAGGAGAGAGAGGGAGACTACTTCCCGGTAAAAGTAGGTCTTAGACAAGGATGTGTAATGTCACCATGGTTGTTTAATATATTTATAGTTGGAGTTGTAAAAGAAATAAATGCTAGGGTGTTGGGGATAACGGTGGGATTAAATTGTGGGTTATCAAATGCAAAATAAATGGTAGCTGACACAGTTGCTTTTTTGCTGATGATACTGTGCTTTTGGGAGATTCTAAAGAAAAGTTGCAAAGGTTAGTGGACGCGTTTGGGTAGAAAATTGAAAGTGAACATAGATAAGAGTAAGGTGATGAGAGTATCAAACGATTAAGATAAAAAAAAATTGGATATCACTTTGGAGGGAGGGAGTATGGAAGACGTGAATGTTTTCAGATATTTGGGAGTTGACGTGTCAGCGGATGGGCTTATGAAGGATAGGGTTAATCATAGAATGGATGAAGGAAAAAAGGTGAGTGGTGCATTGAGGTATCTGTGGAGACAAAAAAATGTTATGCATGGAGGCAAAGAAAGGAATGTACGAAAGTATAGTGGTACCAACACTCTTATGTGTGTGAAGCTTGGGTTGTAAATGCTGCAGCGAGCAGGCGGCTGGAGGCAGTGAAGATGTCGTGTCTAAGGGCAATGTGTGGTGTAAATATTATGCAGAGAATTCGTAGTGTGGAAATTAGAAGGAGGTGTGGAGTTACTAAAAGTACTAACCAGGGGGCTTAATTGGGGTTGTTGAGGTGGTTTGGTCGTTTAGAGAGAATGGAACAAAGTAGAATAACTTGGAGAGCTTATAAATCTGTAGGGGAAAGAAGGCGAGGTAGGGGTCGTCCTCGAAAGGTTGGAGGGAGGGGGCAAAGGAGGTTTTATGGACCAGGGGCTGGGACTTCCAGCAAGCGTGCATGAGCGTCTTAGATAGGAGTGAATGGAGGCGAATGGTTTTTGGGACCTGACGAGCTGTTGGAGTATGAGCAGGGTAATATTTTGTGAAGGGATTCGGGGAAACCGAATGGGAAGTACAATGCCTGCACTTTAAAGGAAGGGGTTGGGATATTGGCAGTTTGAAAGGATGTCTAAACTGTCGTATCTGAGAGCCTCTGCAAAGACATTGATTATGTACGAGTGATGGTGGAAGTGTTGAATGTTGAAGATTTTTTTTTTCTTTTTTGGGGGGTTTTTCTGTCTTTATGGGTCACCTGCCTCGATGGGAAATGGTCGATGTGTTAGAAAAAAAATCATCAATTTAATTAAAGCAAAACTTTAGGCGAGAGCACCTCTTGTGAGCCAGCTCTAGCTACCACCACTACCACCATCACCACTACCACTACCACCATCACCACTACCACCACAACCACCACTACTACCACCACCACTACCACTACCACCACTACCACTACCACCGCTACCACCACTATCGCTATCACCACTACCACCACTGCCACCACTACCATCACCACCACCACTACTACTACCACCACTATCATACCACCACACACCACCACCATCACCACTACCACCACTATCACTAATACCGCCACCACCACTCTCATTACATTCCACTACCACACTACACTACCACCACACTACACCATTTCACACACTCTACCACCACTACCACCACCACTACCATCACTATTACCACTGCATCACTACCAACACTACATCACCACCACCACTATCATTACTTCCACCACCACTATCACCATTACCACCACCACTACCACCATCACTCCCACCACTAATACCACCACTATCACTACTACCACAACTACCAATACCACCACTATCACCACTACCACCACCACTATCACCATTACCACTATCACCACTACACTACTACCACTACCACCTATCATTGCTTCCACTACCACCACTATCACACTACTACCAACTACCAATACCACCACTAATCACCACTACCACCACCACTATCACCATTACCACTATCACCACCACTACCACCACTAACACCACTACCACCTGTATCATTACTTCCACTACCACCACAGTCATTACTTCCTCTACCACCATACCACTACTCTCACCACTAACACCACTATCATTAGTTTTACTACCATCACTGCCACCACCTCTACCACCACTATCACCAGTAACCACCATTTTCCACCATCTATCATCAATACTACCACTATCACCACTACCACCACTATCATTAACTTCCCTATGATCCGTAAAACTACTATCACCATTATCATTACCACCGTTACCAATATTACCATTACCACCACTACCACTAAAACCGCTATCACTATCACCACTGCCACTGTCACTACTGCCAACACTCATACCCCTAGAAACATTATCATTACTTCCACTATCATTACTACCACTACCACCACTACCACCACTACCACTACCACCACTACCACCTACCACCACACCCACCCACTACCACTACCACCACTACCACCACTACCACCACTACACCACTACCACCACTACCACCACTACCACACTACCACCACTACCACCACTACCACCACTACCACCACTACCCACCACTACCACTACCACTACCACCACTACCACCACTACCACCCACTACCACCTCACCATAACCACCACTACCACACTACCACCACTACCACCACTCACCACTACCACCACTACACTACCACCACTAACCACCACACTACCCACCACTACACCACTACCACCACTACCACCACTACCACCACTACCACCACTACCAACCACCACTACCACCACTACCACACTACCACCACTACCACCCACTACCACCACTACCCACCACCATACCACCACTACCACCACTACCACCACTTCACTACCACCACTACCACACAACCACCTACCAAACACCACTACCAACCACCATACCACCACTACCACACACTACCACATCCACTACCACCACTACCACCACTACCACCCTACCACCACCACTACCCCACTACCACTACCACCACAACCACCCTACCACCACTACCACCACCTACCAACCACTACCACCTACCACCACTACCAACCACCTACCTCACCATACCACCACTACCACCAACCCTACCCACCCCTCACTACCACCACTACCCCACTACACCACACCACCCACCACACACCACACCACCACCCTACCACCCTACCACCACTACCCACACCCCACTACCACTACCACCACTACCACCCTACCACTGACCATCCACTACCACCTACCGCACCCTACCACCCTACCACTCACCACACCACACCTACCCTCACCACCCACCTACCCTCACCATACCACCCTACCCCTACACCAACCACACTACCCCTCACCACACCACTCCTACCCTACCACCAACCACCCTACCCCCACCAACCACCCTACCCTCACCACCACTACCACTACCACTACCACCACCACCTAGCCCCACCAACCACCTACCCTCACCAACCACCTACCCTCACCCAACCACCACCACCAACTCACCTACCCTCACTACAACTACCTCCCATCACCACTACCACCTAGCCCGTCACCACACCACCTAGCCCGTCACCAACCACCTAGCCCGTCACCAACCACCTAGCCCGTCACCAACCACCTAGCCCGTCACACCACCTACCCGTCACCAACCACAACTAGCCCGTCACACAACCACCTAGCCCGTCACCAACCACCTAGCCCGTCACCAACCACCTAGCCCGTCACCAACCACCTAGCCCGTCAGCACCACCTAGCCCGTCACCAACCACCTAGCCCGTCACCAACCACCTAGCCCGTCACCAATCACCTAGCCCGTCACCAACCACCTAGCCCGTCACCAACCACCTAGCCCGTCACCAACCACCTAGCCCGTCAGCACCACCTAGCCCGTCACAATCACCTAGCCCGTCACCAGCCACCGAGCCCGTCACCAACCACCTAGCCCGTCACCAACCACCTAGCCCGTCACCAACCACCTAGCCCGTCACAATCACCTAGCCCGTCACCAACCACCTAGCCCGTCACCAACCACCTAGCCCGTCAGCACCACCTAGCCCGTCACAATCAATTAGCCCGTCACCAACCACCTAGCCCATCACCAACCACCTATCCAATCACCAGCCACCTAGCCCGTCACAACCACCTAGCCCGTCACCAACCACCTAGCCAGTCACCAGCCACCTAGCCCGTCACAACCACCTAGCCCGTCACCAACCACCTAGCCAGTCAACAATCACCTAACCCGTCACAACCACCTCATCCCTCCCCTTTACCACCATCACCCTCCACAGTCCCCCAGAACCACCAGCAGCTTCACCACTCCGTATCTATTATTACTCCCACCAATACGTAAAGAAACAAGGTTATTTTATTCTCTAAAATATAGAATAAAAAAGCTTTACATATATACATATATATATATATATATATATATATATATATATATATATATATATATATATATATTATATATATATATATGTGTGTGTGTGTGTGTGTGTGTGTGTGTGTGTGTGTGTGTGTGTCGTAACGAATAGGTAAAACTTGCTATTTTGGCTTAAATAGCAACGCTTTTCTTGCCGAATAAGGCAAGCGAAAAATTGTGTATGCAATAATTTCACAAAAATCATTCTGAACCTAACGAGAAAAATATATTTCATTGTGTTTGTGTATTTTTAAATTTTTGTAAAGTTATCTAAAATATATTTAGTTGAATTAGACTAAATTAAATTGCCCTTTTTATAATAAGATTTGGCAAGTTTTCTAAGGTTCTTTTGGTGCATTTTTTTTTAATTTTTACATTAACATAAATAAAAAAATATATCTTTAAACGTATAAGAGAAAATTTTAGAAAGGACTTAATTTTCAACGAGGTCTCAGTAACTGACCAGTTTTACCTATTCGGCACGACGGGTATATATATATATATATATATATATATATATATATATATATATATATATATATAAAATATTATAATATGTGTGTGTGTTGTGTGTGCGTGTGTGCGTGTGTGCGTGTGTGCGTGTGTGCTTGCGTTTGCATTTGTGCGTGTGTGTATTGTTAAAATTTAACACATTCGTTTTATAATGTTCAACTGTAAATAAAGAAAATAGGAGGAAATTCGAGAACAAACTTTTAAATTCGTTGACACTTGCTTATAAAATTCACGAGGACAAACTTTCGTTGCGCCAGAAATGCCGCTTGTAACTTATGATTCCAATTACCATGCTTAGGCGACTTGTAGAGTAGCGATCCACTTACCTACACTAAGGTAACGGGTTGATTACCGAGTTATTAAAACATGCTAAGGTAATTCGACGAGTGATAATGCACTTACCCATAACGTAAAGGAAGATGAACATGGTGTAAGCGCTCCTTGTCTCTCTCTCTCAGTCGTGTGGTCACCAGATATTATGATTAGCCGTGGTTACATCGAGTCACTCACCAGCACAAGTCAGGTTTACATTGCAGGTCACCGGAATAGTCACCAGAGCAGGGTCTCCATCACATGTTACCGGTTAACTTCACTACAACAGTTCTCCATCACAGTTCATCACCATAAGAGACTAGCATTCCAATCTCGCTCGGGTTCTTCCACTGAACGACTTACTACCAGATCCGGTTGCTATGGGCTGTGGATGTCGTCACTGCAGCCTCCCTGCGACTGTTTTCTAGTTCGTCTTTCCGGTCATGTCAGTGTTGCTCGACCCGGATCAGGGGAATAAAAAGAGATGAAACTTTCAGACATGAGACCATTTAGAATGTTAGTGATGGTAGGAAAGTTCTGCGTGCTCAATAATCATTACCTCCACCTCGACGAAGTTTGAGCTGCTCGGTAGTCATATCCACCACCAACACCACCACTACCACCACCACCACTACCACCACCACCACCACCACCACTACCACCACCACTACAAAAATTACTTAAACTTTTCAGCAACCCGCTTCACCGAGAACTTCAAAAGAAAACTAACTCCCATTTCAGAGGTTTTCCACAACATCTGTGCATTTCTAAAGTCTCTAAGAGTCCAGTAAAGGAGAGTCAGAATATTGTGGTCGAACTTAAAACAACTGTACTAGACCATAAAGTTTAATAAGTGAAAGAAATTGATATAAGATATTTTTACGTGTCAGTCACTTGAGCCCATGATTATTCATTACAATCCACGAGTGCTCAGTCTGAACCATGATTGCACCGTCCAAGGTTTATCACCATCTAGAAAACGTCCCAAGTCAAAATACCGATAAAATTACTTAAATCTCTGCGAACCCATTCACCAAATTTCCATTTCAGGCTCTGACAGTACATACATAAGGCGAAACCCACCCTGGCCGCAAACACCCATACGAAGAAGTTAGATCATCGTGTCTTCACGGAAACCAACTTTGCGGTCACAGCGATGCATTGCGAGCGGGAAAAACACACCATCAGAACTGTCACGGGGATGGAACACACCGCGGGGAAACGTTGGAAAGCTCTTTTGCCTTCGTTA
>NC_069402.1:39310368-39320368 GCF_026875155.1 Cherax quadricarinatus
AGTTACTCTTGTGTTTGTGAATTTCGTTAACCGTGTGGGTCCAGGTCTTGCAGGAGATTTATATTGAAGTCACCTTGAGGTAGGTAAGTGATCTTTGTTCATGCGTGCTCAGTTATCATACTATCCTAGGTTTGACTAAATGGGCTAATGTTTGACTGTGGAACTCTGCTAGATGTTTATCAATGTGTGAGGTTTTTGTAGGTATTTGGATTTGAAACTTTAGCTATTATAAAATTCCCCATGTTCATCCCTTAGTACCAAGTATTAGTGATACATTCTAGGTTGGTCTGAGTAGTATATAGCAGTGCAACCCCTTGGTTGGTCTGGCCTACCGGTTGTGTATGGCTGTTGTACCAGGATGGCATAGACATCTGTAGTATCAGGGTTTAGCCAGGTTTCAGTTTGTGTAATGATGGGACATATTGCATGCAAGAATTTAGTAATGCTAGGAGGTCATAGTAATGCAGGCTTAAAGATTTGATATTGTAGTTAAGGATAGTTATGTTGGTTGTTGGCTCTGAGAAGTGCCTTTGTTGTTCTATAAATATTAGTCTCCTACATTGCGGGTTTAGTATGTGTATTTCCATCATGGTGTTGTGCTTTAATTCTCTTTGCATAATTACTTAACATTGTAACGTGAGGAACGAAGATGAATTATAAAATTGCCTTAATTTTTAATGGAATAAGGATATTTTTGAAGACACCGACATGTTTATATATATATATATATATATATTTTTAATATATTATATATATTTATTACATATATATATATATATATATTATTATATATATATATTTATATACATGTTTGTGTCTTCGCAAAAAATATATATATATTATATATATATATATATATAATATATATATATATTATATATATATATATTTATATATATATTAATATATATATATGTCGTGCCCAATGGTAAATAATTGCCAGTTTAGGCTTAAATGCAACGCTCTTCTTGACGATAAGACAAGCCGAAATTTGTTCAGTAATTTCGCAAAAAAATCATTTGAGCCTAACGAAAAAATATATTTCATTGTATGTTTGTTTATACTTAACTTATTGTAATCTATCTATAAATATATTAGTTGGGATTAGGCTAAATTAATTGCGGCTTGGTATTATATAGGTTAAGTAGTTTTCTAAGGTTCTTTTGGGTACAAAATTCTTATTAATATTTTACATTAAACTGTGCTTGCTGATTAATTATTTGATCTTAAAGAAAAGAGAGCAGTGTACTTTAAGTGCCACCAAATGTAAATGCACGTGTGTAGCTGAACTGAAATGAGTTAGGATGATTATCTAATTGTAGTGTGATGTGGCGGCGTGCCGTGGATTGATGCTGGAGTTTGTACTTGCACGAACAACTGTTGTGTGCCTGAGGTGACGCCTCAGGCGTTGATAACAGTCAGTTTAAGAAGGAGTTTAATAAGCCTGTAAAGCTCAGTAATTAGATTCGTTCAGCATCACAAAAGAGTTGATATAGGTGTCATTTCCCAGGCTGGGCAAGAAGGGGCGGTCTTAACAATGGTGAAGGGGTCTTGGTCAAAAGAAGTAGAGCTACGCTCCCCTTCCTTGCATCATACCTAAATACCTGAAATTCCTTAGGCGTGTAAGACCCCCCATGCGTCAAGACTCGTTGTAGAAGATACTACTTGTGCGCTTAAGATAATGATGAGGTTGAGACTCATTTACATAACACCTGGCCATGGTAAGCGCTAGTGGAATCACCTTGAAAATAAATTTTAATAAATGACAGAATTAGAGTGAACACTACAGCACGGAAATGAGAAACAGGATAGATTAAATTTATATTCATAGCCAATGTCATTGTACAATACATTTTTAAGTCTGAAACAACATAAGGAAGGGGGGGGGGAGGGAAACTGAAATTAAAAGAGTCTAGATACTTCCCCTCCACCGTTACAGCATCAGCCTCTGGCCAGAAAATATAACAATATATAGAGGGCGATAATAACGCTCTCGTACAGTCAGCCATGATTGCAAATAGCATTCGTGAAAGTAATTATAAATATGGAGGGTTTTTTTAAATATCGGGAATACAGAACTGGTAGGACTAAAGATTCCAAATGGTAGGAACAACAGCGTGCGCATACTAGTCAGTGAATGTTACAGTAGTGCGCCTAAGAAATAATAAAATGAAACATTATAAGAAATACGGAGTGAATGGGACAATATCAACGAAAAAAAAGTACAACAGAGATAGAACATGAATGTCCAACAACTAGGAAGAGAAAGAGGAGACCACTTAAGAGATGCATAACTACTCTCATGTAGAACACCCCAAAACTTCCGCCACAACCACATCAACAGACAAAAACGCGCTCAAACCAGAAGGCAATCATATCTTGAAAAATGATTGGCATTGGTTTTGGAAAAATTTTAAAGCGAGGCAAGAAATGCAATATGAAAAACTCAAAGGAATTTTTAAACAAATTAGAGAGAATACCAAACCTGGAAAATGGATCGAGTGAGAGGAGAGAATTCCAGACTGGGTGTTGAAAGAAATATGTTATTAGAGACAGCAAGTGACCAGAGCTCCCAGAGTTACCAAAGTTACCAGGAGTTACCAGGGGTTTCAGAGTTTACCAGAGTTACCAGAGATACTAGAGATTACAGAAGGACAACTGTAATAAAGGTACTCCAGAAAGCGGAGACAAGTAGCACTGACCTTTACATCTGAATCCCTGATATGAAGACTTTATGTATGATCTTAATTTGTAAACGTTTTCGCCATCCGTGGCGCCTTATATCCAGTACAAATTAAAGGACATGATATTTTTATTAATAAAAGGCACCTATGGGTAACGTCTACAAAGAAAAGATACCAAGATGTTGATATGTGTCCTTAAAAAAAAACATTATTGATGTCGTTTGAAGATGGATATATTTGAACGAAAGGGACGTTAGATGCCTTCTCTGAGAGGTCAAGCGAGGATTCACAGCGCGAAAACTTTAGGTTTTAATCATAGAAACATAAAAGGGGACCGCCATTCCTAAATGTTATCACCAAAGCTTTTGATGTATTACCCCACAGAGGCCAGATCCACAAAATAAGAAAAAAAAGCAAACTGTGAGATGTTATGAGATTGCTCCATATGGGTAAGAGGGTAAATTGAAGTGCAGAAAGTGAGATAAGGGAGATGATCTCCTAGGAGGAAAAAACAATACTATTTAAGAAGTTATGTGAGAAGGGAAAACGGATATATTTCATTACATGTGGCCAGTGTAGTCGGGTCACTAGCAAGTGCTAAGGATAACCGTAGAGTGGTATAGGAGACAAGTGAGGCCGGTGATTCTATGTTGTGTGTGAGGAGGGAGAAACAAAACCTGGAGTTTACCTGGAGAGAGTTCGGGTTCAACGCCCCGCGGCCCCGGTCTGAGACCAGGCCTCCCGGTGTGGATCAGAGCCTGATCAACAGGCTGTTGCTGCTGCTGCACGCAAACAACGTACGAGCCACAGCCCGGCTGAATCAGGAACTGACTTTAGGTTTGCTTGTCCAGTGCCAGCTTGAAGACTGCCAGGGGTCTGTTGAGTAATCTCCTTATGTGTGCTGGGAGGCAGTTTGAACCAGTGTCTCGGGCCTCTGAATTATTGTATGGTCTCTTGAACGGCTTAAAGTTGACACCCCTGCTTTTCATTGGGGGGATTGGTGCTCGTTCTACCAAGTCTTTTGCTTTCGTAGGGAGTGAGTGATTTTCGTGTGCAAGTTCGAGTACTAGTCCTCTAGAATTTTCAGTTGTATATAAATCAAGTATCTCTCCCTCTGCGTCCAGGGGTATACAGGTTTAGGAAAACCTCAGCGCTCCCAATATTCCGAAAAGCATTGAAAAAAAAGACCTACGGGAGGATATCACATTAACTATATCACCTGAGTACACATAATACGCCACTTTGAGGTACAGTCAAATAGCGCCTGCTCGATTATACGAATACACGCCAGTTCGAGTTGCTGTAAAAATTTTCTCACACTGAAAAGAAACACCGAAAAATATCACTTAGATAGACTAAGTCAAAATCACCAAAAGGCCAAAAACTAAGCACCATTGGAGTGAAGCACAAACATCATACTTGTAAACCAACGGAGTCTCCTGAAGTTATATCAATTTATAATGCCTGAATTCCTTGAGGACCTATCACCGAAGGTACACGCAAATTCTCAGTCAGTATATGAAACAGCGGCCTTACATAACACCATCCTTCAGGAAATTATCAACTGTGTGTCCTTCAGAACTTGTACACACAATATATGATGAGGAAAATAGGTGAGTTACTCTGAGCCTGCATGGAAGCCAGCGTTTATCAAGTTATTATTACAAATGCTGAATAACTTGTTCGGAGGATTGAAGCCAGGGATGTATGGTGAAGGAACAGACACTAACAGGTAGCCAGAAAAATAACACTGCAAGTTAACTCGGGGGCATAAACATGGTAGACAGTGACCACTTTTCACTTCAAATGTGATAAAGATAGGGAAAGAAGCTTTTCACTGTTGAGGGTTTGAGAGTGTGTGTAAACCCAGGTGAAGGCAAGCAGTGTGTGGTAACACCCAGGTGAGGCAGCAGAGTGTGTGGAACACCCCAGGTGAGGCAGGCAGTGTGTGGAACACCAGGTGAGGCAGCAGTGTTGTGGAACACCCCAGGTGAGGGCTGCTGTGTGTGAAACCCACCCAGTGTGAGGGCTCAGCAGTGTGTGGGAACACCCCAGGTGAGGCAGCTAGTGTGGTTGAACCACCCAGGTGAGCAAGCAGTTTGTGTGAACACCCAGGTGAGGCTGCAGTGTGTTGGAACACCCATGTGATGCAGCAGTGTGTGGAACACCCCGGTGAGGAGCAAGGAGTGTTGTGGAACACCCAGGTGACGGGCAGCAGTGTGTGTAACACCCCCGGGAGGAGCAGTGTGTGTGGAACACCCCAGGTGAGGCAAGCAGTGCGTGGAACACCCCAGGTGAAGGCCCAGCAGTGTGTGGAAAAAACCCCAGGTGACGGCAGCAGTGTGTGTAACACCCAGGGGAGGCAGCAGTGTGTGGAACACCCCCAGGTGAGGCAGACATGTTGTGTGGAACTCCCCCAAGGTGAAGGCAAGCAGTGTGTGGAAACACCCCAGGTGAGGCTGGCTCTCAGGTGTGTGTAACACCCCAGGTGAGGTCAGCAGTGTGTGGAACACCCAAGGTGACGGCAGCAGTGCTGTGGAACACCCAGCGTGAGCAGCAGTGTGTGGAACACCCCAGGTGAGGTTAGGTAGCAGTTGTGTGGAACACCCCAGGTGATTTGGCAGCAGTGTGTGTGGAACACCCCAGGTGAGGCAGCAGTGTGTGGAAACCCCAGTTGAGGCGCCAGTGTGTGTAAACATCCCAGGTGAGGTAGCAGTGTGTGGAACATCCCAGGTGAACGGCAGCAGTGGTGGATCACCCCACGGTGAGGCAGCAGCAGTGTATGTGTGGAGAACACACTAAGGTGACGGCAGCAGTGTGTGTAACATCCAGGTGAGGTTGCAGTGTGTGGTACATCCCAGGTGAGGCCCCTCAGCAGATGTGTGTTAACACCCAGGTGAGCAGCAGGAGCAGGGTGTGGAAACACCCCAGGTGGAGCAGCAGTTTGTGTAACATCCCAGGTGAGGTAGCAGTGTGTGGAACATCCCAGGTTGAGCTAGCAGCAGATGTGTGGAAACAATCCCAGGTGAGGCTAGCAGTGTGTGGAACACCCCAGGTGTGTTCGGCAGGGGGGGCCCCCCCCCCCCCCCCCGGGGGGGGGGGCAGCAGTTTGTGGAAACACCCCAGGTGAGTGCAGCAGTGTGTGTAACATCCCAGGTGAGGTAAGCAGTGTGTGGAACTATCCCAGGTGAGGTCAAGCAGTGTGGGAACACCCCAGGTGATGGCAGCTCGAGTGTGTGGAACACCCCAGGTGACGGGCCGCAGTGTGTGTAACATTCCAGGTGACTGTAGCGTGTGTGGAACATCCCAGGTGAGGCAGCAGTGTGTGTAACACCCCAGGTGATGGGCAGCAGTGTGCGGAAACCCAGGTGAGGGCAGCAGTGTGTGTTACGTCCCAGGTGAGGTAGCAGTTGCATGTGGATCATCCCAGGTGAGGCAGCAGTGTGTGGAACTTCCATGGTGAGGCAGCGTGTGTGGAACACCCCAGGTGGGCGCAGTGTGTGGAACACCCCGGGTGAGGACAGCCAGTGTGTGGAAACCGCCAGGTGAGGCAGATGCAGTGTGTGGGAAAACCCCCAGGTGAGGGCGCAGTGTATGTAACCACCCCAGGTGAGAAAGCAGTGTAGTGTAACTACCCCAGGTTGAGGCCAGCAGTGTGTGTTACACCCCAGGTGAGGCAAGCAGTGTGTGTAACAACTCCAGGTGAGTGCTAGAAGTGTGTGGAACACCCCAGATGAGGCAAGCAGTGTGTGCAACCACCCAGGTGAGGCAGAAGTGTGTGGAATCACCCCAGGTGAGGCTAGCAGTGTGTGGAAACACCCAGGTGATGGAGGGCTAGTGTTTGCTCCTCTATCCGGCGGCAGCAGTGTGTGTAACACCCCAGGTGAGGTGCAGAGTGTGGAACTTCCAGGTGAGGCTGCAGTTGTTGGTGGAACATCCCAGTGAGCAGCAGTGTGTGGATGGGAATACCCCAGGTGTTGCAGCCAGTGTGGTAGTACACACCCCAGGTGATGGCAGCATGTGTGTAACACCCAGGTGAGGCGTGCAGGTGATGTGTATAACACACCCAGGTGAGGCTCGGGAGTGTGTGTAACCACCACCAGGGGAGGCAGCAGTGTGTGTAAGCACAGTGAGGCAGCGGTGTGTGTTGTAACACCCCAGGTGATGGCGAGCAGTGTGTTAGAAACCCCCAGGTGAGGCAGCAGTGTGTAACACCACAGGTGACTGGCAGCAGTGTGTTGAACAGCCCAGGTGAGGCATTCAGTGTATGTAAACACCCCAGGTGAGGCAGCAGTGTGTGGAACACCCCGGGTGAGGACAGAGCTGTGTGTGGAACACCCTAGGTGGTCAGCAGTGTGTGGAACACCCAGTAATGCAGCAGTGTGTGTAACACCCGAGATGAGGCAAGCAAGTGTGTGTAAAACCTGCCAGGTGATGGCCAGCAGTTGTGTGAACACCCCAGGTGGAGGGCCAGCAGTGTGTGGAACACCCAAGGTGAAGCAGCAGTGTCTGGAACTCACCTAGTGAGGCAAGCAGTGTGTGGAAACACCCGGGTGAGGGCAGCATGTGTGTTGGAACACCCCAGGTGAGGCAGCGTGAGTGGAAAACCCCAGGGTGAGGCAGCAGTGTGTGTACCACCCCAGTGAGACAGCAGTGTGTGTAAAACACCACAGGTGAGGCAGTGTGATGTGTAACACCCCAGGTGAGGCGCAGTGTGTGTAACACCTCAGGGAGGCAGGCAGTGTGTGGAACACCCAGTGAGGGCACCAGTGTGTGCAGCACCCAAGGAGCGGCCGCAGTGTGTGGGCACCCAGGTGAGGCAGCAGTGGTGGAAAGCACCCAGGTGCCCAGGTGATGGCAAGCAGTGTGGTAAACACCCAGGTGTGGTAGCAGTGTGTGGAACATCCCAGGTGAGGCAGCAGTGTGTGGAACATCCCAGGTGAGGCAGCAGTGTGTGGAACTCCCAGGGTGAGGCAGCAGTGTGTGGAACACCCCAGGTGAGGCAGCAGTGTGTGTAACACCCCAGGTGAGGCAGCAGTGTGTGTAACACCCCAGGTGAGGCAGCTGTGTGTGGAACAACCATGTGAAGGCAGCGCAGTGTGTGTAGCACCCAGGTGAGGCAGCTGGCGTGTGTGTGTAACACCCCGAGGTGATTGGCAGCACGTGTGTTAGAACCACCCCAGGTGAGGCAAGCAGAGTGTAACACCCCAAGGTGAAGGCGACGCAGTGTGTAGAACATCAGGTTGAGGCTGCAGTGTATGTAACCACCCCAGGTGGGGCAGCAGTGTTGTGGAACATCCGGGTGAGGCAGCAGTGTGTGGGAACACCCCATGTGTCGGCAGCAGTGTGTGGAGCACCCCAGGTAAGGCAGCAGTGTGTGGAACACCCCCAGATGAGGCAGCAGTGTGTGGAAACACCCCAGGTGAGGCAGCAGTGTGTGTACCACCTCAGGTGAGGCAAGCAGTGTGTGTAACATCCAGTGAGGGCACAGCTGTGTGTGGAACACTCACGTGAGGCAGCAGTGGTGGAACACCCCAGGTGAGGCGAGTGTGTGGAAACCCCTGGGATGCAGATCAGTGTGTGGAATACACCCCAAGGTGAGCAGCAGTGTGTGGAACACCCAGTGAGGCAGCAGTGTTTGTAACACCCCAGGTGAGGCAGCAGTTTGTATGGACACCCCAGGTGAGGCAGCAGTGTGTGGAAACCCAGGTGAGCAGCAGTGTATGGGAAACACCCCAGGTGAGGCAGCAGTGTGTGGTGAACACCCAGGTGAGTCGCAGCAGTGTGTGGAACACCCCAGGTGAGGCAGCGTGTGTGGAAAACCCAGCGTGAGGCAGCAGTGTGTGTAACACCCCAGTTGACTGGCACGCAGTGTGTGGTAACACCCGTGTGAGGCAGCAGTGTGTGGAATACCATGGTGAGGCCAGCTGTGTGTGGAACACACAAGGTTAGAGGCCGCAGTGTGTGTAACACCCAGGTGAGGCTGCAGTTGTGAAGGGAGAACACCCCAGGTGAGGCAGCAGAGTGTGTAACACTAGGTGAGGCGCAGTGTGTGTAAACATCTCAGGTGAGACCCGGCAATGTGTGGAACACCAGGTGACAGGCAGCAGTTTGTGGAACACCCCAGGTGAGGCAGCAGTGTGTGGCGCACCCCAGGTGAGGGCAGCAGTGTGTTGGAAACACCCCAGTGAGCAGCAAGTGTGTGGAACACCCCAGGTGAGGCAAGCAGTGTGTGTGTAACACCCCAGGTGAGGCAGCAGTGTGTGGAACACAGCTCAGGTGAGGGGCAGCAGTGTGTGGAACACGTCAGGTGAGGCAGCAAGTGGTGTGTAACACCAAGGTGAGCAGCTGTGTGTGAGAACACCCAGGTGAGGAGCTGTGTATGGATCACCCAGGTGAGGCGCAGCAGTGTGTGTAACACCAGGTGAGGCAGCAGAGTGTGGAACACCCCAGGTGAGGCAGCAGTGTATGGAACACCCACAGGTGGGCGCAGCAGTGTTGTGGAACTCCCCTGGTGGGCAGCAGTGTGTGGACACCCAGGGTGAGGCCAAGCACGTGTTGTGTGGAACGTACCCCAGGTGAGGCAGCAGTGTGTGGTAAACAACCCCAGGTGAGGCAGCAGGTTGTGGAACAACCCCAGGTGAGGCAGCAGTGTATGGAACACCCCAGGATAGAGGCAGGCAGTCGTGTGTAACACCCCAGGATGAGGCTGCAAGTGTGTGGAAACACCCCAGGTGAGGTCAGCAGTGTATGGAACACCACTGGTGATGGCAGCAGTGTGTTGGAAACACCCCAGGTGAGGCGCAGCAGTGTGTGTGGAACACCCCAGGTGAGGCGCTAGTGATGTGGAACACCCTCAGGTGTAGAGGCCAGCAGTGTGTGGAAACCCCAGGTGGAGGCTGAGCAGTTTGTGTGTAACACCCCAGGTTGAGGCTAGGCAGTGTGTGGACACCCCAGTGTGAGGCAGCAGTGTGTGTAACTACCCTAGGTGAGGCAGCAGTGGATGGGAACACCCCAGGGGAGCAGCCAGTGTGTGGAATCACCCAGCGTTGAGGCAGCAGTGTGTGTATCACCCAGGTGATGGGCAGCAGTGTGTGGACACCCAGGTGAGGCAAGCAGTGTGTGTACACCCCAGTGAGGCAGCACCTATATGTACACCCAGGTGGGCAAGCAGTGTGTGGAAACCCAGATGAGGCTAGCAGTGTGTGGAACACCCCAGGGGTGAGGCAGCCGTGTGCACCCTATGAAACACCCAGGTGAGGCAGCAAGGTGTGTAGAACACCCCATGGTGGAGGCATGCAGTGTTGTGGTACACC
>NC_069402.1:39327868-39352868 GCF_026875155.1 Cherax quadricarinatus
GGCTTGGTATTATATAGGTTAAGTAGTTTTCTAAGGTTCTTTTGGGTACAAAATTCTTATTAATATTTTACATTAAACTGTGCTTGCTGATTAATTATTTGATCTTAAAGAAAAGAGAGCAGTGTACTTTAAGTGCCACCAAATGTAAATGCACGTGTGTAGCTGAACCTGAAATGAGTTAGGATGAATATCTATTGTAGGTGATGAGGCGGCGTGCCGTGGATGATGCTGGAGTTTCGTACTTGCACGAACAACAGTTGTGTGCCTGAGGGTGACGCCTCAGGCGTTGATAACAGTCAGTTTAAGAAGGAGTTTAATAAGCCTGTAAAGCTCAGTAATTAGATTCGTTCAGCTCACAAACAGAAGTAGATATAAGGTGTCATTCCCAGGCTGGGCAAGAAGGGGCGGTCTTAACACTGGTGAAGGGGTCTTGGTCAAAAGAAGTAGAGCTACGCTCCCCTTCCTTGCATCATACCTAAATACCTGAAATTCCTTAGGCGTTGTAAGACCCCCCATGCGTCAAGACTCGTTGTAGAAGATACTACTTGTAGCGCTTAAGATAATGATGAGGTTGAGACGCATTACAAACACCTGGCCATAGGGAAGCGCTAGTGGAATCACCTTGAAAATAATTTAATAATGACAGAATAGAGTGAACACTACAGCACGGAAATGAGAACAGGATAGATTAATTTATTCATAGCCAAATGTCATTGTACAATACATTTTTAAGTCTGAAACAACATAAGGAAGGGGGGGGAGGGAACTGAAATTAAAATGAGTCTTAGATACTTCCCCTCCCCCGTACAGCATCAGCCTCTGGCCAGAAAATATAACAATATATAGAGGGCGATAATAACGCTCTCGTACAGTCAGCCATGATTGCAAATAGCATTCGTGAAAGTAATTATAAATATGGAGGGTTTTTTTAAATATCGGGAATACAGAACTGGTAGGACTAAAGATTCCAAATGGTAGGAACAACAGCGTGCGCATACTAGTCAGTGAATGTTACAGTAGTGCGCCTAAGAAATAATAAAATGAAACATTATAAGAAATACGGAGTGAATGGGACAATATCAACGAAAAAAAAGTACAACAGAGATAGAACATGAATGTCCAACAACTAGGAAGAGAAAGAGGAGACCACTTAAGAGATGCATAACTACTCTCATGTAGAACACCCCAAAACTTCCGCCACAACCACATCAACAGACAAAAACGCGCTCAAACCAGAAGGCAATCATATCTTGAAAAATGATTGGCATTGGTTTTGGAAAAATTTTAAAGCGAGGCAAGAAATGCAATATGAAAAACTCAAAGGAATTTTTAAACAAATTAGAGAGAATACCAAACCTGGAAAATGGATCGAGTGAGAGGAGAGAATTCCAGACTGGGTGTTGAAAGAAATATGTTATTAGAGACAGCAAGTGACCAGAGCTCCCAGAGTTACCAAAGTTACCAGGAGTTACCAGGGGTTTCAGAGTTTACCAGAGTTACCAGAGATACTAGAGATTACAGAAGGACAACTGTAATAAAGGTACTCCAGAAAGCGGAGACAAGTAGCACTGACCTTTACATCTGAATCCCTGATATGAAGACTTTATGTATGATCTTAATTTGTAAACGTTTTCGCCATCCGTGGCGCCTTATATCCAGTACAAATTAAAGGACATGATATTTTTATTAATAAAAGGCACCTATGGGTAACGTCTACAAAGAAAAGATACCAAGATGTTGATATGTGTCCTTAAAAAAAAACATTATTGATGTCGTTTGAAGATGGATATATTTGAACGAAAGGGACGTTAGATGCCTTCTCTGAGAGGTCAAGCGAGGATTCACAGCGCGAAAACTTTAGGTTTTAATCATAGAAACATAAAAGGGGACCGCCATTCCTAAATGTTATCACCAAAGCTTTTGATGTATTACCCCACAGAGGCCAGATCCACAAAATAAGAAAAAAAAGCAAACTGTGAGATGTTATGAGATTGCTCCATATGGGTAAGAGGGTAAATTGAAGTGCAGAAAGTGAGATAAGGGAGATGATCTCCTAGGAGGAAAAAACAATACTATTTAAGAAGTTATGTGAGAAGGGAAAACGGATATATTTCATTACATGTGGCCAGTGTAGTCGGGTCACTAGCAAGTGCTAAGGATAACCGTAGAGTGGTATAGGAGACAAGTGAGGCCGGTGATTCTATGTTGTGTGTGAGGAGGGAGAAACAAAACCTGGAGTTTACCTGGAGAGAGTTCGGGTTCAACGCCCCGCGGCCCCGGTCTGAGACCAGGCCTCCCGGTGTGGATCAGAGCCTGATCAACAGGCTGTTGCTGCTGCTGCACGCAAACAACGTACGAGCCACAGCCCGGCTGAATCAGGAACTGACTTTAGGTTTGCTTGTCCAGTGCCAGCTTGAAGACTGCCAGGGGTCTGTTGAGTAATCTCCTTATGTGTGCTGGGAGGCAGTTTGAACCAGTGTCTCGGGCCTCTGAATTATTGTATGGTCTCTTGAACGGCTTAAAGTTGACACCCCTGCTTTTCATTGGGGGGATTGGTGCTCGTTCTACCAAGTCTTTTGCTTTCGTAGGGAGTGAGTGATTTTCGTGTGCAAGTTCGAGTACTAGTCCTCTAGAATTTTCAGTTGTATATAAATCAAGTATCTCTCCCTCTGCGTCCAGGGGTATACAGGTTTAGGAAAACCTCAGCGCTCCCAATATTCCGAAAAGCATTGAAAAAAAAGACCTACGGGAGGATATCACATTAACTATATCACCTGAGTACACATAATACGCCACTTTGAGGTACAGTCAAATAGCGCCTGCTCGATTATACGAATACACGCCAGTTCGAGTTGCTGTAAAAATTTTCTCACACTGAAAAGAAACACCGAAAAATATCACTTAGATAGACTAAGTCAAAATCACCAAAAGGCCAAAAACTAAGCACCATTGGAGTGAAGCACAAACATCATACTTGTAAACCAACGGAGTCTCCTGAAGTTATATCAATTTATAATGCCTGAATTCCTTGAGGACCTATCACCGAAGGTACACGCAAATTCTCAGTCAGTATATGAAACAGCGGCCTTACATAACACCATCCTTCAGGAAATTATCAACTGTGTGTCCTTCAGAACTTGTACACACAATATATGATGAGGAAAATAGGTGAGTTACTCTGAGCCTGCATGGAAGCCAGCGTTTATCAAGTTATTATTACAAATGCTGAATAACTTGTTCGGAGGATTGAAGCCAGGGATGTATGGTGAAGGAACAGACACTAACAGGTAGCCAGAAAAATAACACTGCAAGTTAACTCGGGGGCATAAACATGGTAGACAGTGACCACTTTTCACTTCAAATGTGATAAAGATAGGGAAAGAAGCTTTTCACTGTTGAGGGTTTGAGAGTGTGTGTAAACCCAGGTGAAGGCAAGCAGTGTGTGGTAACACCCAGGTGAGGCAGCAGAGTGTGTGGAACACCCCAGGTGAGGCAGGCAGTGTGTGGAACACCAGGTGAGGCAGCAGTGTTGTGGAACACCCCAGGTGAGGGCTGCTGTGTGTGAAACCCACCCAGTGTGAGGGCTCAGCAGTGTGTGGGAACACCCCAGGTGAGGCAGCTAGTGTGGTTGAACCACCCAGGTGAGCAAGCAGTTTGTGTGAACACCCAGGTGAGGCTGCAGTGTGTTGGAACACCCATGTGATGCAGCAGTGTGTGGAACACCCCGGTGAGGAGCAAGGAGTGTTGTGGAACACCCAGGTGACGGGCAGCAGTGTGTGTAACACCCCCGGGAGGAGCAGTGTGTGTGGAACACCCCAGGTGAGGCAAGCAGTGCGTGGAACACCCCAGGTGAAGGCCCAGCAGTGTGTGGAAAAAACCCCAGGTGACGGCAGCAGTGTGTGTAACACCCAGGGGAGGCAGCAGTGTGTGGAACACCCCCAGGTGAGGCAGACATGTTGTGTGGAACTCCCCCAAGGTGAAGGCAAGCAGTGTGTGGAAACACCCCAGGTGAGGCTGGCTCTCAGGTGTGTGTAACACCCCAGGTGAGGTCAGCAGTGTGTGGAACACCCAAGGTGACGGCAGCAGTGCTGTGGAACACCCAGCGTGAGCAGCAGTGTGTGGAACACCCCAGGTGAGGTTAGGTAGCAGTTGTGTGGAACACCCCAGGTGATTTGGCAGCAGTGTGTGTGGAACACCCCAGGTGAGGCAGCAGTGTGTGGAAACCCCAGTTGAGGCGCCAGTGTGTGTAAACATCCCAGGTGAGGTAGCAGTGTGTGGAACATCCCAGGTGAACGGCAGCAGTGGTGGATCACCCCACGGTGAGGCAGCAGCAGTGTATGTGTGGAGAACACACTAAGGTGACGGCAGCAGTGTGTGTAACATCCAGGTGAGGTTGCAGTGTGTGGTACATCCCAGGTGAGGCCCCTCAGCAGATGTGTGTTAACACCCAGGTGAGCAGCAGGAGCAGGGTGTGGAAACACCCCAGGTGGAGCAGCAGTTTGTGTAACATCCCAGGTGAGGTAGCAGTGTGTGGAACATCCCAGGTTGAGCTAGCAGCAGATGTGTGGAAACAATCCCAGGTGAGGCTAGCAGTGTGTGGAACACCCCAGGTGTGTTCGGCAGGGGGGGCCCCCCCCCCCCCCCCCGGGGGGGGGGGCAGCAGTTTGTGGAAACACCCCAGGTGAGTGCAGCAGTGTGTGTAACATCCCAGGTGAGGTAAGCAGTGTGTGGAACTATCCCAGGTGAGGTCAAGCAGTGTGGGAACACCCCAGGTGATGGCAGCTCGAGTGTGTGGAACACCCCAGGTGACGGGCCGCAGTGTGTGTAACATTCCAGGTGACTGTAGCGTGTGTGGAACATCCCAGGTGAGGCAGCAGTGTGTGTAACACCCCAGGTGATGGGCAGCAGTGTGCGGAAACCCAGGTGAGGGCAGCAGTGTGTGTTACGTCCCAGGTGAGGTAGCAGTTGCATGTGGATCATCCCAGGTGAGGCAGCAGTGTGTGGAACTTCCATGGTGAGGCAGCGTGTGTGGAACACCCCAGGTGGGCGCAGTGTGTGGAACACCCCGGGTGAGGACAGCCAGTGTGTGGAAACCGCCAGGTGAGGCAGATGCAGTGTGTGGGAAAACCCCCAGGTGAGGGCGCAGTGTATGTAACCACCCCAGGTGAGAAAGCAGTGTAGTGTAACTACCCCAGGTTGAGGCCAGCAGTGTGTGTTACACCCCAGGTGAGGCAAGCAGTGTGTGTAACAACTCCAGGTGAGTGCTAGAAGTGTGTGGAACACCCCAGATGAGGCAAGCAGTGTGTGCAACCACCCAGGTGAGGCAGAAGTGTGTGGAATCACCCCAGGTGAGGCTAGCAGTGTGTGGAAACACCCAGGTGATGGAGGGCTAGTGTTTGCTCCTCTATCCGGCGGCAGCAGTGTGTGTAACACCCCAGGTGAGGTGCAGAGTGTGGAACTTCCAGGTGAGGCTGCAGTTGTTGGTGGAACATCCCAGTGAGCAGCAGTGTGTGGATGGGAATACCCCAGGTGTTGCAGCCAGTGTGGTAGTACACACCCCAGGTGATGGCAGCATGTGTGTAACACCCAGGTGAGGCGTGCAGGTGATGTGTATAACACACCCAGGTGAGGCTCGGGAGTGTGTGTAACCACCACCAGGGGAGGCAGCAGTGTGTGTAAGCACAGTGAGGCAGCGGTGTGTGTTGTAACACCCCAGGTGATGGCGAGCAGTGTGTTAGAAACCCCCAGGTGAGGCAGCAGTGTGTAACACCACAGGTGACTGGCAGCAGTGTGTTGAACAGCCCAGGTGAGGCATTCAGTGTATGTAAACACCCCAGGTGAGGCAGCAGTGTGTGGAACACCCCGGGTGAGGACAGAGCTGTGTGTGGAACACCCTAGGTGGTCAGCAGTGTGTGGAACACCCAGTAATGCAGCAGTGTGTGTAACACCCGAGATGAGGCAAGCAAGTGTGTGTAAAACCTGCCAGGTGATGGCCAGCAGTTGTGTGAACACCCCAGGTGGAGGGCCAGCAGTGTGTGGAACACCCAAGGTGAAGCAGCAGTGTCTGGAACTCACCTAGTGAGGCAAGCAGTGTGTGGAAACACCCGGGTGAGGGCAGCATGTGTGTTGGAACACCCCAGGTGAGGCAGCGTGAGTGGAAAACCCCAGGGTGAGGCAGCAGTGTGTGTACCACCCCAGTGAGACAGCAGTGTGTGTAAAACACCACAGGTGAGGCAGTGTGATGTGTAACACCCCAGGTGAGGCGCAGTGTGTGTAACACCTCAGGGAGGCAGGCAGTGTGTGGAACACCCAGTGAGGGCACCAGTGTGTGCAGCACCCAAGGAGCGGCCGCAGTGTGTGGGCACCCAGGTGAGGCAGCAGTGGTGGAAAGCACCCAGGTGCCCAGGTGATGGCAAGCAGTGTGGTGAACATCCCAGGTGAGGTAGCAGTGTGTGGAACATCCCAGGTGAGGCAGCAGTGTGTGGAACATCCCAGGTGAGGCAGCAGTGTGTGGAACACCCCGGGTGAGGCAGCAGTGTGTGGAACACCCCAGGTGAGGCAGCAGTGTGTGTAACACCCCAGGTGAGGCAGCAGTGTGTATAACATCCCAGGTGAGGCTAGCTGTGTGTGGAACAACCATGTGAAGGCAGCGCAGTGTGTGTAGCACCCAGGTGAGGCAGCTGGCGTGTGTGTGTAACACCCCGAGGTGATTGGCAGCACGTGTGTTAGAACCACCCCAGGTGAGGCAAGCAGAGTGTAACACCCCAAGGTGAAGGCGACGCAGTGTGTAGAACATCAGGTTGAGGCTGCAGTGTATGTAACCACCCCAGGTGGGGCAGCAGTGTTGTGGAACATCCGGGTGAGGCAGCAGTGTGTGGGAACACCCCATGTGTCGGCAGCAGTGTGTGGAGCACCCCAGGTAAGGCAGCAGTGTGTGGAACACCCCCAGATGAGGCAGCAGTGTGTGGAAACACCCCAGGTGAGGCAGCAGTGTGTGTACCACCTCAGGTGAGGCAAGCAGTGTGTGTAACATCCAGTGAGGGCACAGCTGTGTGTGGAACACTCACGTGAGGCAGCAGTGGTGGAACACCCCAGGTGAGGCGAGTGTGTGGAAACCCCTGGGATGCAGATCAGTGTGTGGAATACACCCCAAGGTGAGCAGCAGTGTGTGGAACACCCAGTGAGGCAGCAGTGTTTGTAACACCCCAGGTGAGGCAGCAGTTTGTATGGACACCCCAGGTGAGGCAGCAGTGTGTGGAAACCCAGGTGAGCAGCAGTGTATGGGAAACACCCCAGGTGAGGCAGCAGTGTGTGGTGAACACCCAGGTGAGTCGCAGCAGTGTGTGGAACACCCCAGGTGAGGCAGCGTGTGTGGAAAACCCAGCGTGAGGCAGCAGTGTGTGTAACACCCCAGTTGACTGGCACGCAGTGTGTGGTAACACCCGTGTGAGGCAGCAGTGTGTGGAATACCATGGTGAGGCCAGCTGTGTGTGGAACACACAAGGTTAGAGGCCGCAGTGTGTGTAACACCCAGGTGAGGCTGCAGTTGTGAAGGGAGAACACCCCAGGTGAGGCAGCAGAGTGTGTAACACTAGGTGAGGCGCAGTGTGTGTAAACATCTCAGGTGAGACCCGGCAATGTGTGGAACACCAGGTGACAGGCAGCAGTTTGTGGAACACCCCAGGTGAGGCAGCAGTGTGTGGCGCACCCCAGGTGAGGGCAGCAGTGTGTTGGAAACACCCCAGTGAGCAGCAAGTGTGTGGAACACCCCAGGTGAGGCAAGCAGTGTGTGTGTAACACCCCAGGTGAGGCAGCAGTGTGTGGAACACAGCTCAGGTGAGGGGCAGCAGTGTGTGGAACACGTCAGGTGAGGCAGCAAGTGGTGTGTAACACCAAGGTGAGCAGCTGTGTGTGAGAACACCCAGGTGAGGAGCTGTGTATGGATCACCCAGGTGAGGCGCAGCAGTGTGTGTAACACCAGGTGAGGCAGCAGAGTGTGGAACACCCCAGGTGAGGCAGCAGTGTATGGAACACCCACAGGTGGGCGCAGCAGTGTTGTGGAACTCCCCTGGTGGGCAGCAGTGTGTGGACACCCAGGGTGAGGCCAAGCACGTGTTGTGTGGAACGTACCCCAGGTGAGGCAGCAGTGTGTGGTAAACAACCCCAGGTGAGGCAGCAGGTTGTGGAACAACCCCAGGTGAGGCAGCAGTGTATGGAACACCCCAGGATAGAGGCAGGCAGTCGTGTGTAACACCCCAGGATGAGGCTGCAAGTGTGTGGAAACACCCCAGGTGAGGTCAGCAGTGTATGGAACACCACTGGTGATGGCAGCAGTGTGTTGGAAACACCCCAGGTGAGGCGCAGCAGTGTGTGTGGAACACCCCAGGTGAGGCGCTAGTGATGTGGAACACCCTCAGGTGTAGAGGCCAGCAGTGTGTGGAAACCCCAGGTGGAGGCTGAGCAGTTTGTGTGTAACACCCCAGGTTGAGGCTAGGCAGTGTGTGGACACCCCAGTGTGAGGCAGCAGTGTGTGTAACTACCCTAGGTGAGGCAGCAGTGGATGGGAACACCCCAGGGGAGCAGCCAGTGTGTGGAATCACCCAGCGTTGAGGCAGCAGTGTGTGTATCACCCAGGTGATGGGCAGCAGTGTGTGGACACCCAGGTGAGGCAAGCAGTGTGTGTACACCCCAGTGAGGCAGCACCTATATGTACACCCAGGTGGGCAAGCAGTGTGTGGAAACCCAGATGAGGCTAGCAGTGTGTGGAACACCCCAGGGGTGAGGCAGCCGTGTGCACCCTATGAAACACCCAGGTGAGGCAGCAAGGTGTGTAGAACACCCCATGGTGGAGGCATGCAGTGTTGTGGTACACCCCAGGTGAGGCAGCAGTGTGTGGAACACCCCATGTGTGGCAGCAGTGTGTGTAGACACCCCAGGGTGAGGCAGCAGTGTGTGGAACACCCCATGTGAGGGCAGCAGTGTGTGGAAAACCCAGGTGAATGTGCAGCAGTGTGGAACACCGCCAGGTGAGGCCCCAGCAGTGTGTGGAACACCCCAGGTGAGGCAGCAGTGTGTGGAAACACCCCGGTGAGGCAGCAGTGTGTGTAACATTCCAGGTGAGGCAGAGTGTGTGGGAAACATCCAGGGTGAGGGTAGCAGTGTGTGTGAACTTCCCAGGTGTTGGTCAGCAGTGTGTGTAACACTCCCCAGGTGATCGGCAGCAGTGTTGTGGAGGAACACCCAGGTGAACGGCAGGCAGTGTGTGTAACATTCCCAGTGACGTTGCAGTGTGTGGAACCATCCCAGGTGAGTGGTAGCAGTGGTAGTGTGTAACAGCCCAGGTGAGGCAGCAGTGTGTGTAACATCCGGTGATGGCAGCAGTGTTGTGGAACTCAACCCCCAGGTGAGGGCAAGCAGTGTGTAGTAACATCCCAGGTGAGGTAGCAGTGTGTGGAAATCCAGGTGAGGCGAGCAGTGTGTGTACATCCCCAGGTGAGGCCGCAGTTGTGTGGAACACCCCTGGTGGGCAGCGCAGTGTGTTGTAACATACCCAGGGAGGGTAGCAGTGTGTGTAAATCCAGGTAGATGGCAGCAGTGTGTGTAACCACCCCTCAGTGGGAAGGCAGCAGTGTGTGTAACACCCCAGGGAGGCAGCTAGTGTGGTGTAACATTCCCAGGGTGAGGCAAGCAGTGGTGTGTAACAGTCCAGAGTGATGCAGCAGTGTGTGTAACACCCCAGGTGAGGCAGCAGTGTGTGTAACACCCCAGGTGAGGCAGCAGTGTGTGTAACATCCCAGGTGAGGCAGCCAGTGTGTGTATACAGTCCAAGGGGTGATGGTGTAGACAGATCGTGTGTAACATCCAGGTGGAGGCTGTAGCAGTGCACGTGTGTGTAAACATCCCAGGTGCAGGCAGCGAGTGTGTGTAACATCCTCCAGGTGAGAGGCAGCAGTGTGTGTAAATTCCCAGGTGAGGAGCGTGTGTGTAACACTCCCAGGTGATGGAGCAGTGTGTGAACTCACCCCAGGGTGACGGCATCAGTGTGTGAGAACACCCCAGGTGTGGCAGCAGTGTGTTGTGTCAGATAAAAATATTCAGCATCTATTAGAATACTGTAACTGAGTCATCAGCACAATAGTCAAATTTTTGACATGTGTATAGATGAGTTAAATATAAGTAAGTACATACAGCTGAACACATACAGATGAGTCATACGATGAGTACATAGAAGAGAGTTCACAGGAGCTTTATCTAACACCAGGACCAAAATTCTCTTATATAATCCTCTCCTCTCCCTAAAAAATCTGCTGAAATTCAATATAACGCAGCCAGGAGACTTTTTATGTGTAACACTCCATTTATTTTCTTTTCTCTTTTTTGCACATCACGTAACTGCGTTTTCTCACATTGCATTTTCATTTTATTTCCTTCGTCGTTAAATCTAGTTTTAAAACAGGAAACGGAATTACACCAAAAATGCTCGGAGTTTTATTTTTGTCCGTGAGCGTAACGCCAGTCCGTGATTTAATGGTGTGTGTGTGTGTGTGTGTGTGTACTCACCTATTTGTACTCACCTATTTGTGGTTGCAGGGTCGTCGAGTCATAGATCCTGGCCCCGCCTCTTCACTAGAGTGCTACTAGGTCCTCTCTCTCCCTGCGCACCGCTTGACTGTTATCATACCTCGCCTTAAAAAACTATGTATGGTTCCGGCCTCCCATCTACTTCACTTTCTAGGGCTATTCCACGGCTTGACTACTCTATTGACTGAAGATAATTACTTTCCTACATCCCCTTTGTTCATCTGAATCTTCAACTTCCAATTGTTGACGCTCTTGTGGTCTGTGTCCATCTCTGGAACATCCCGTCTTTGTCCACCTCGTCTATTCCGCGCAGTATTTTATATGTCGTTATCATGTCTCCCCTGACTCTCCTGTCCTCCAGTGTCGTCAGGCCGATTTCCCTCAACCTTTCTTCATAGGACAATCCCCGTAGCTCTGGGACTAGTCTTGTTGCAAACCTTTGCATTTCTCTAATTTCTTGACGTGCCTTTGACTAGGTGTGGATTCCAAACTGGTGCTGCATACTCCAGTATGGGCCTGACGTAAATGGTATACAGAGTCTTGAACGAATCCTTACTGAGATATCGGAACGCTATCCGTAGGTTTTCCAGGCGCCCGTATGCTGCAGCAGTTATCTGACTGATGTGCGCCTCGGGAGATATGCTCAGTGTTATACTCACCCCCAGATCTTTTTCCTTGAGTGAGGTTTGCAGACTTTGGCCGTCTAAACTATATTGTGTCTGCGGTCTTCTTTGCCCTTCCCCAATCTTCAGGACTTTGCATTTGGCAGGGTTAAACTCAAGGAGCCAGTTGCTGGACCAGGGTTGTAGCCTGTCCAGGTCTCTTTGTAGTCCTGCCTGATCCTCATCCGATTTGATTCTTCTCATTAACTTCACATCGTCCGCAAACAAGGACACTTCTGTGTCTATCCCTTCCGTTATGTCATTCACATATACCAAGAACAGCACAGGTCATAGAACTGACCCCTGTGGAACCCCGCTTGTCACAGGCGCCCACTCTGACACCTCGTCACGTACCATGACTCGTTGCCTCCCTGTCAGGTATTCTCTGATCCATTGCAGTGCCTTTCCTGTTATGTGTGCCTGATCCTCTAGCTTTTGCAGTAACCTCTTGTGAGGAACTGTGTCGAAGGCCTTCTTGCAGTCCAAAAAATGCAGTCGATCCACCCCTCTCTCTCTTGTCTTACCTCTGTCATCTTGTCATAAAACTCTAGTAGGTTTGTGACACAGGATTTTCCCTCCCTGAAACCGTGCTGGTTGTCAATTATACACTTGTTTCTTTCCAGGTGCTCCACCACTCTCCTCCTGATGATCTCCTCCATGACCTTGCATACTATACACGTTAGTGATACAGGTCTGTAGTTTAGTGCCTCATGTCTGTCTCCCTTTTTAAAAATTGGGACTACATTTGCCATCTTCCATACCTCGGTGAGTTGCCCAGTTTCAAATGATGTGTTGAAGATCTTTGTTAACGGCACACACAATATCTGCTCCCTTTTTAAGGACCCACGGAGGATGTTGTCTGGTCCACCGCCTTTGAGGTGTCAAGTTCGCATAGCAGCTTCTTCACCTCCTCCTTGGTTATATGTACCTCATCCAGCACTTGCTGGTGCACCCCCCTGCTCTGATTTCCTGGAGTCCTACTGGTTTCCACTGTAAATACTTCTTTAAATCTTGTGTTGAGCTCCTGACATACCTCCCGGTCGTTTTTTGTGAATTCCCCATCACCTTCCTCAGTCTGATTACCTGGTCCTTGACTGTTGTTTTCCTCCTGATGTGGCTGTACAACAGCTTCGGGTCAGTCTTGACTTTCGATGCTATGTCATTTTCGTATTGCCGCTGAGCCTCCCTTCTTATCTGTGCATATTCGTTTCTGGCTCTTCGGCTAATCTCTTTATTTTCCTGAGTTCTCTGTCTTCTGTACCTTTTCCATTCTCTAGTACACCTAGTTTTTGCCTCCCTACACCTTTGGGTGAACCAAGGACTCGTTCTTTTCTTCCCATTATTTCTGTTTCCCTTGCGAACAAACCTCTCCTCTGCCTCCTTGCATTTTGTTGCCACATAGTCCATCATTTCTTGTACTGGTTTTCCTGTCAGTTCCCTCTCCCACTGAATGTCTTGAAAGAAGTTCCTCAAGCCTGAGTAGTTCCCCCTTTTGTAGTTTGGTTTTTTCCCACCCTATTCCTGCTGCTCTCTCCACTTGGAGCTCAACTATGTAATCGAAGCACAGAACCACATGATCACTAGCTCCCAGGGGCCTTTCATACATGATATCCTCGATGTCAGAACTACTCAAGGTGAATACAAGGTCCAGTCTTGCTGGTTCATCCTCTCCTCTCTCTCTCTGGTAGTGTCTCTAACATGTTGATGCATGAGGTTTTCCAGTACCACATCCATCATCTTGGCTCTCCATGTTTCGGGACCCCCATGGGGCTCCAGGTTTTCCCAGTCAATCTCCTTGTGATTGAAATCACCCATAACTAGTAACTTTGCTCCCCCCATGTGTGCTCTCCTGGCCACCTCGGCTAGTGTGTCGACCATTTCTCTGTTGCTCTCATCGTATTCTTCTCTTGGCCTCCTGCAGTTCTGTGGTGGGTTGTACATTAATGCAATTATCACCTTATGTCCCTCAGACTGGATTGTTCCTACTAAGTAGTCCCTTTCGCCCGTGCCATCCATTCCTTCCATTTTCTCAAACCCCCACTGGTTTTTAATAAGCAGTGCAACTCCTCCTCCCCCTCTCCTCCCTCTGTCTTTCCTGAGGATTTGATATCCGGATGGAAAGATTGAATCTGTTATTATTCTGGTGAGTTTTGTTTCTGTGAGTGCTATTATGTCTGGGGATGTCTCCTTGATTCTTTCATGCCACTCCTCATACTTATTTGTTATTCCATCTGCATTTGTATACCACACCTTCAACTTCTTTTCTAAGATTGTGGTCTGGGAGGTGTATTGGGGTTGAGGAAGTGGGAGACCTGATAAGGAACTATGGGTGGTTGCTGTGGGGGTGGAGTTTGTAATGCAGTGGGTGGGGGCACTGAATGTGGCATGGGTGTTTTGGTTTAGAGTGTTTGGTTGCACTGGGGTTGACCTGGTTGGGAGGCTTCTATAGGAAGTTGTGAGGGAGGCTGTATTTGATCTTCCTGAGTGTGGGATCTCCTGTCTGTCTTCTCCGTCCCCTCTCTTTCCTCCTTTCGCCTTTGTACAATCTCTCTCTGTTTCTGCCTTTCTGCTTTCTCCTGCAGGATCCTGTTCCGAGTCGATTCTGCCTTGAAGGTCACTTTCACTGGCCGGGTTCTTTTTTTTACAAACCCCCCTATTCTCCGAAAATTTTCCAGCTGGGTCATGTCGTCTTCTCCTATTGCTTTCATGATGCTTTCAATTGCTTTTTTTCCCCCTTGTTTTCTTGCTTCATATGTTTCCCCTTCAACTTCCTGGAGCCCATACACAAAGACTGACCTCACCCTTTCATTCTCCCACTGCATATCCCTGTGCATCCCCTCATTCAATTTGATTTCCTCCACTGCTGCTTTCCTTTCTTCAGTTTCACTAGCTAATGTACTTGGGCTCAGTGGCCTGTCATTTTTCCCTTCTCGGCTTTCCCTGGGCTGTGCTGTGGTCTGTTAGGGCCTCCACATGTAGCTTAGCTCTTTCATTTACTACAGTTTCCACTGATTGAGCATCTACCTGCAGTTTTGCTCCTTCTTTCCCTACAGTCCCCTTATTTGTGGCTGAGGTAGCAGTCTCTGTTGTCAATCCCAAAATGTTCTTTAGTTCTTTAGGCTGTTTCAGATTTTTCAGTTCCTCTTCAAAACTCTGTATCCTAGCCTCTGCTGCTTTGACTTGCACCTCCCACTTCCTGCTTTCCATGTCTATCCTCTTTTCCATTCTCATGCTAAGTTCTTCTAGTTTCTTTTCCCATTCATGTTCCCTTTTTGTGAGCTGTGCTGCCCAATCTTCCTTTGCGGTTTCCTCCTCCTGTCCCTTGGCTTTTCTTGTTGCTCTCTGGCAACCCATTTTTGTTTTATCCTGATTGCCTCAGAGTGGGAAACCTATTTAATTCTGTATGTTAGGTTAGTATTGTGTATGTCAGAGTGTGGGGAGGGGAGGTAGTGGAGAAACTGTGGCTATGTGGGAGAGTAGTGGGGAGGGGGGAGTGGGAAGGAGGGAGAAGCAAGTGGGTGAGTGGGAGAGGGAGAGGGGAAGGAGGGAGAGGTGGGGAGGGGGAGGGTGAAAGAGGGAGGGGAGGGATCAGGTGAAGGAGTGAGATGTCGGTGGGGAGGGGGGGAGTGTATGTGTGAGTCTGGCAATGTGTGTGTGTGTGTGTGTATGTTGTGTGTGTGTGGTGTGTGTGTTGTTGGTGGTTTCGTGTGTGTGTGTGTGTGTGTGTGTGTGTGTGTGTGTGTGGTGTGTGTGTGTGTTTTGTGTGTGTGTGTGTGTGTGTGTGTGTGTGTGTGTGTGGGTGTGGGTACACGCGCGCGCGTGTACGTATGTGATTTTTTTTTCGTGTTTACGTTTGCAGTTTTTCCTGGTATGTACTCAGCAATTTACAAGGCATCTCCAAAGTGGAATCTTTAAGTGGGTTTCCTGCATATTTTATTTTTCTCTTCCTCCAACTTTTCGATTTTCTTTCGCTCAAAACTCGAGGACGCCTCATCCAACCAGCTTCAAATTTCCAACTCCCGTGTGCGGTACTGAAGAAAAGATTCATGGAACAATCGACATGTTCACGCTACCTTTGACCAGAGTTACTGAACCCATTCCAGCATCCTGGAATGGCTCGAATATCTTCTAAAACCTCAATGACGTAGCTTCAAGCGTTCAAAAAACTGCCTCCTATTACGACGATGGTGGAGAGTGAAATTCAGATGTGTAGGTGCAAATTTAGCTATTTTATGTGTATAATAGGGTGACATTTTTATTCCCATTAAACCACTGATCTTCTTCAATATTTAGTGGGAGATGCAGCTTAGTATCAGGACAGTGCCCATTAAGTTTTGTGTGCGTGCAAGCAGAGTTGTTTATGTAGCAAAAGTATTAAATAAATGTGAATTGGAAACTTCGGCAGCCGTGCTATAACTGGAGAATGACTCATCTGATCGACTTCAAACTTTCCCAAACACAAGGTTCTCGCTGCTGTTGGATAAATAGAGACATTTATTTTATTCTAATGAATATTTCTTCTGACTGGCTTCAATATACTACTGACGATATATTCTATAAGAATATATCGTTAATAATGTGCAGTATCATCCTTCTTTAAGAAGTATCATCCTTCTCTAAGAAGTATCATCCTTCTTTAAGAAGTATAATCCTTCTCTAAGAACTATAATCCTTCTCTAAGAAGTATCATCCTTCTCTAAGAAGTATAATCCTTCTCTAAGAACTATAATCCTTCTCTAAGAAGTATCATCCTTCTCTAAGAAGTATAATGCTTCTCTAAGAAGTATAATCCTTCTCTAAGAAGTATCATCCTTCTCTAAGAAGTATAATGCTTCTCTAAGAAGTATAATCCTTCTCTAAGAAATATCATCCCTCTGTAAGAAATATCATCCTTCTCTAAGTAGTAACATTCTTCTACCAGAAACATGATGCCCAGAAGTTCAGTCCTAGTGGTTGCAAATTAATTTTTTAACAAAATAGTTGAAGAAAGTGGAATGATCTGGTCTGGTCAATGCCTGGAGAATGTCTCCGCTGGTCGTCTTCAAACTTTTACTAAAGCAAAACTCGTCAATCAATTTGAGCTATATAAATTTAAATTTTCCAATTTTATTAAGTAAATTGGTTCCAATATAACTAAAGAATATTTCTTCTGATCGGCTTCAAACCCGAAATGCTGGTGTACCTTAATTGAAAGTATTTTTGTATAAATTTTGAACTGTGTGGGTTCCAATCTGGCAATTTTTTTTTTGCCAGTGTTATCAAAATGGATTTTTTTTAGAGATGAAAATCGAGTATATTTTCATGCAGGATTGTAAAGAAATTTCTAATTGAATATAAATGAGGGAAGACAACTGGAATATATATATATATATATATATATATATATATATATATATATATATATATATATATATATATATATATATATATATATATAAATTCATCTTCTTATAGCTTTGATAAGTTTAACGAGGACAAACTTCTCTATTTTACGAAACATTTTCAGCAACATTTTCCTTTGCTTTCACACAAATTTTCGGTTATCGCTGGAGAAGCCTCATTCGCTTGTGTATTGTATCTTGGGCAAGATTCATGGAACTATTTGCATGCGCAGGGCGCACTGTGCACAACGCTACATAGGCCATTCTCTATTTTTTTCCCCCGTGTGATAGATGGAGACAAGCTCCTCTGACCGACTTGAGAATTTCACCACTGGAGTATCCTACTTACAAAGAGGTTTGTTATATTTAATGAAGTGTGTAGATGCCATCTTGCCACTTGAATTTATTGCATTATTTTTACTATGATGCTGGTGAGGTGCTCTTGCTCCAAGGAACTCGATTTACTACCCTTGCTTGGATCGAATTTGAATGCCTCCCATTCCACAGGTTCTGTGGCTCCCCGGGTTCTGATTAAAATATAACGATTGTGAAGGGCGTCAGTTTTTCAATGGCTGATGCGCTGTATGAAATGGATGGAACGTTTTATGGGTTTAGGCTGTGTAGGCACAGTAATTGAAAATTCCATCTTCTGATCAACTTTGAACTTTTAATGCTGATGTGTTTTCCTCGAGGGAGACAATCTCTTGATGTTAGTTTTGTAAGTTATCATGTGTTGATTTTATTAATCAAATTGGTTTCTGTGATATAACTGGAGAATGTCTTTTCCGATCAGAAGTAATTCACAGTATCTTGGTACAGACATCTTCCATCGCGTAGTTGCCAGTTATGAGTGAGAAGGGTTGGATTCCAGAGGGACCAGCCTTCTTACTTCTACTAGTGAATCCCGTCCCCTGCAACGTCTTCGACCTCACCTTCGACAGGATTTAAGACTTCATTCCCATGCTTCAGCTTCATATCATTCCAGACCATGAAACTGAACACTTTTCCAGGCTGAGGGACTGACCATCTCACATCTCTAAGGTTGAGGAACTGATTACATCATTTTCATTTCATTACTACACCTGCTACCCCTATATTTGACTGAAGAAGCCTACTATGTAAACGAAACGTTCCAACAATAAAGATACCCGACTGCTGCACATGTGTTTTAATCATCATTCCACGTTAAATCAACTTAATATTATACTATGTGCCCATAACATTTATGTGCTCTCGAAAACATTGTTAAAATTTATGATGCTATGTACAGTAAGCTTGGATTAAACTTAATGCTTACTTAAAAGTTGATCAATCATAATTAGGGAAAAGTTTGGACTGGTTTTGGCCTGAATAGGAACCAACTTGCTATTGTTATGGGAGAAATTGGAAAAATTAAGTACTGATTTTCACGCGATAATTTCTGAGTGTTGCATCTGATTCGCTTGAATACTTCCTTGCTGATACCTTGATATTGCAACTTTTGACCGGCTTCAAACTTTACGTGCTTGTGTAATTTACGATATATTGATCTCATTATAGTCTTTGAATGGTCTAAATTTGATTTGGACTGTGTATATATACTATTCTCATAAGAAAAATATTGGATATTAATTTCCATAAGACGGTTTGTGAAGGCTTCTGATTTCCATCAGATATTGAACGCTACTATTTAAATACATTATCAGCTTACGCCGCACTCTGCACTATTCCAGTAGCGTGCACTGAGGCACGGGGCAACTGGGTTATGGAATACGGGGAGATACCGTCCATGGATCACGCAGCGTTGCTGGGAGAGAATGCAATAGTTTTGCTGTTTGCTAGGATAATGTGTCTTAAGTTCATATACAGTGTAGTGACATTGTTCAGAGACAAACAGTGTAGTGACAGTGTTCAAACACACACAGTGTAGTGACATTGATCAGAGACACACAGTGTAGTGACAGTGTTCAGAAACAGTGTAGTGACAGTGTTCAGACACACACACAGTACAGAGACAGTGTTCAGACACATACAGTGTAGTGACAGTGTTCAGACACATACAGTGTAGTGACAGTGTTCAGACACATACAGTGTTGTGACAGTGTTCAGACACACACAGTATAGAGACAGTGTTCAGACACACACAGTATAGTGACAGTGTTCAGACACATACAGTGTAGTGACAGTGTTCAGACACACACATTATAGTAACAGTGTTCAGAGACACACAGTGCAGAAACAGTGTTTAGACACACACAGTGTAGTGACAGTGTTCAGACACACACAGTATAGTGAGTGTTCAGACACACACAGTGTAGTAACAGTGTTCAGACACACACAGTGTAGTAGCAGTGTTCAGACACACAGTATAGTGACAGTGTTCAGACACACACAGTGTAGTGAGAGTGTTCAGACACACACAGTGTAGTAACAGTGTTCAGACACACAGTATTGTGACAGTGTTCACACACATACAGTGTAGTGACAGTGTTCAGACACATACAGTGTAGTGACAGTGTTCAGACACACACAGCAAAGAGACAGTCTTCAGACACATACAGTGTAGTGACAGTGTTCAGACACATACAGTGTAGTGACAGTGTTCAGAAACATACAGTGTAGTGACAGTGTTCAGATACACACAGTGTAGTGACAGTGTTCAGACACACACAGTATACTGACAGTGTTCAGACACACACAGTATAGTGACAGTGTTCAGACACACACAGTGTAGTGACAGTGTTCAGCCACACACAGTGTAGTGACAGTGTTCAGCCACACAGTGTAGTGGCAGTGTTCAGACACACACAGTGTAGTGACAGCGTTCAGCCGCACACAGTGTAGTGACAGTGCTCAGACACACACTGTGTAATGACAGTGTTCAGACACATACAGTGTAGTGACAGTGTTCAGACACACACAGTGTAGCGACAGTGTTCAGCCACACACAGTGTAGAGACAGTGTTCAGCACACACAGTGTAGTGTCAGTGTTCAGACACATACAGTGTAGTGACAGTGCTCAGACACACAGTGTAGTGAGAGTGTTCAGAAACATACAGTGTAGTGACAGTGTTCAGATACACACAGTGTAGTGACAGTGTTCAGACACACACAGTATACTGACAGTGTTCAGACACACACAGTATAGTGACAGTGTTCAGACACACACAGTGTAGTGACAGTGTTCAGACACACACAGTATAGTAACAGTGTTCATACACACACAGTGTAATGACAGTGTTCAGACACACACAGTATAGTGACAGTGTTCAGACACACACAGTGCAGTAACAGTGTTCAGACACACACAGTATACTGACAGTGTTCAGACACACACAGTATAGTGACAGTGTTCAGACACACACAGTGTAGTGCCAGTGTTCAGACACACACAGTATAGTAACAGTGTTCAGACACACACAGTATAGTAGCAGTGTTCAGACACACACAGTGTAGTAACAGTGTTCAGACACACACAGTGTAGTGACAGTGTTCAGACACACACAGTATAGTAACTGTTCAGTTACACACAGTATAGTGACAGTGTTCAGACACACACAGTATAGTGACAGTGTTCAGACACGCACAGTGTAGTGACAGTGTTCAGACACACACAGTGTAGTGACAGGGTTCAGACACACGGAGTGTAGTGACAGTGTTCAGCCACACACATTGTAGTGAGAGTGTTCAGACACACACAGTATAGTAACAGTGTTCAGAGACGCACAGTGTAGTGACAGTGTTCAGACAGAGTGTAGTGACAGTGTTCAGACTCAGTGTAGTGACAATGTTCAGACACATACAGTGTAGTGACAGTGTTCAGACACAGTGCAGTGACAGTGTTCAGACACATACAGTGTAGTGACAGTGTTCAGACACATACAGTGTAGTGACAGTGTTCAGACAGAGTGTAGTGACAGTGTTCAGACAGAGTGTAGTGACAGTGTTCAGACACAGTCTAGTAACAGTGTTCAGACACATACAGTGTAGTGACAGTGTTCAGACACAGTGTAGTGACAGTGTTAAGACACATACAGTGTAGCGACAGTGTTCAGACACACACAGCGTAGTGACAGTGTTCAGACATACACAGTGCAGTGACAGTGTTCAGCCACACACAGTGTATTGACAGTGTTCAGACACACACAGTGCAGTGACAGTGTTCAGAAACACACAGTGTAGTGACAGTGTTCAGCCACACACAGTGTAGTGACAGTGTTCAGCCACACACAGTGTGGTGACAGTGTTAAGACACACACAGTATAGTAACAGTGTTCAGAGACTCACAGTGTAGTGACAGTGTTCAGACAGAGTGTAGTGACAGTGTTCAGACTCAGTGTAGTGACAGTGTTCAGACACATACAGTGTAGTGACAGTGTTCAGACACATACAGTGTAGTAACAGTGTTCAGACACACACAGTGTAGTGACAGTGTTCAGACACACACAGTATAGTAACTGTTCAGTCACACACAGTATAGTGACAGTGTTCAGACACACACAGTATAGTGACAGTGTTCAGACACACACAGTGTAGTGACAGTTTTCAGACACACACAGTATAGTAACAGTGTTCAGAGACACACAGTGTAGTGACGGTGTTCAGACAGAGTGTAGTGACAGTGTTCAGACAGAGTGTAGTGACAGTGTATTGACAGTGTTCAGACACACACAGTGCAGTGACAGTGTTCAGAAACACACAGTGTAGTGACAGTGTTCAGGCACATACAGTGTAGGGACAGTGTTGAGACACAGTGTAGTGACAGTGTTCAGACAAATACAGTGTAGTGACAGTGTTCAGACACAGTGTAGTGACAGTGTTCAGACACAGTGTAGTGACAGTGTTCAGACACAGTGTAGTGACAGTGTTCAGACACATACAATGTAGTGGCAGTGTTCAGACACATACAGTGTAGTGACAGTGTTCAGACATATACAGTGTAGTGACAGTGTTCAGACACATACAATGTAGTGACAGTGTTCAGACACATACAATGTAGTGACAGTGTTCAGACACATACAGTGTAGTGATAGCGTTCAGACACACACAGTATAGTAACAGTGTTCAGACACACAGTATAGTGACAGTGTTCAGACACATACAGTGTAGTGACAGTGTTCAGACACAGACAGTGTAATGACAGTGTTCAGACACATACAGTATGGTGACAGTGTTCAGATAAACACAGTGTAGTGACAGTGTTAAGCCACACACAGTGTAGTGAGAGTGTTCAGACACACACAGTGTAGTAACAGTGTTCAGCCACACACAGTGTAGTGACAGTGTTCAGACACACAGAATGTAGTGGCAGTGTTCAGCCACACACAGTGTAGTGTCAGTGTTCAGACGCACACAGTGTAGTGACAGTGTTCAGACACACACAGTGTAGTGAATGTGTTCAGACACACACACAGTGTAGAGACAGTTATCAGACACATACAGTGTAGTGACAGTGCTCAGCCACACCGTGTAGTGACAGTGTTCAGCCATGCACAGTGTAGTAACAGTGATCATACACACACAGTGTAGTGACAGTGTTCAGACACACACACAGTGTAGAGACAGTGTTCAGCCACACACAGTGTAGTGACAGTGTTCAGCCACACACATTGTAGTGACAGTGTTCAGACACATACAGTGTAGTGACAGTGTTCAGACATACAGCGTAGTGACAGCGTTTAGACACACACAGTGTAGTGACAGTGTTCAACCACACACAGTGTAGTGACAGTGTTCAGACACACACAGTGTAGTGACAGTGTTCAGACACTCACAGTGTAATGACAATGTTCAGATACATGCAGTGTAGTGACAGTGTTCAGACACACACAGTGTAGTGACAGTGTTCAGCCACACACAGTGTAGTGACAGTGTTCAGCCACACAGTGTAGTGGCAGTGTTCAGACACATACAGTGTAGTGACAGTGTTCAAACACACACAGTGTAGTGACAGTGTTCAGACACACAGTGTAGTGACAGTGTTCAGATACACACAGTGTAGTGACAGTGTTCAGACACACACAGTGTAGTGACAGTGTTCAGCCACACACAGTGTAGTGACAGTGTTCAGAAACACACAGTGTTGAGACAGTGTTCAACCACACACAGTGTAGTGACAGTGTTCAGCCACACACAGTGTAGTGACAGTGCTCAGCCACACACATTGTAGTGACAGTGTTCAGACACATACAGTGTAGTGACAGTTTTCAGACACACAGCGTAGTGGCAGTGTTCAGACACACACAGTGTAGTGACAGTGTTCAGCCACACACAGTGTAGTGACAGTGCTCAGACACACACTGTGTAATGACAGTGTTCAGACACATACAGTGTAGTGACAGTGTTAAGACACACACAGTGTAGCGACAGTGTTCAGCCACACACAGTGTAGAGACAGTGTTCAGCACACACAGTGTAGTGTCAGTGTTCAGACACATACAGTGTAGTGACAGTGCTCAGACACACAGTGTAGTGAGAGTGTTCAGACACACAATGTAGTGACAGTGTTCTGATACACACAGTGTAGTGACAGTGTTTAGCCACACATAGTGTAGTGACAGTGTTCAGACACATACAGTGTAGTGACAGTGTTCAGACACACAGTGTAGTGACAGTGTTCAGTTACACACAGTGTAGTGACAGTGTTCATACACACACAGTGTAGTGACAGTGTTCAGACACTCACAGTGTAGTGACAGTGTTCAGACACACACAGTGTAATGACAGTGTTCGGACACACACAGTGTAATGACAGTGTTCAGACACACACAGTGTAGCAACGGTGTTCAAACACACACAGTGTAGTGACAGTGTTCAGACACACACAGTGTAGTGAAAGTGTTCAGACACACACAGTGTAGCGACGGTGTTCAAACACACACACAGTGTAGTGACAGTGTTCAGACACACCCAGTGTAGTGACAGTGTTCAGACACACACAGTGTAGTGACAGGTTTCAGACACACACAGTGTAGTGACAGTGTTCAGACACACACAGTATAGTGACAGTGTTCAGACACACACAGTGTAGTGACAGTGTTCAGACACACACAGTGTAGTGACAGTGTTCAGACACACACAGTGTAGTAAGTGTTCAGACACACACAGTGTAGTGACAGTGTTCAGACACACACAGTGTAGTGACAGTATTCAGACACATACAGTGTAGTGACAGTGTTTAGACACACACAGTGTAGTAACAGTGTTCAGACACACACAGTGTAGTGACAGTGTTCAGACACACACAGTGTAGTGACAGTGTTCAGACACACACAGTGTAGTAACAGTGTTCAGACACACACAGTGTAGTGACAGTGTTCAGACACACACAGTGTAGTATCAGTGTTCAGACACACACAGTGTAGTGACAGTGTTCAGACACACACAGTGTAGTGACAGTGTTCAGACACACACAGTGTAGTGACAGTGTTCAGACACACACAGTGTAGTGACAGTGTTCAGATACACACAGTGTTGTGACAGTGTTCAGACACACACAGTGTAGTATCAGTGTTCAGACACACACAGTGTAGTGACTGTTCAGACACACACAGTGTAGTGACAGTGTTCAGAGACACAGTGTAGTGACAGTGTTCAGACACACACAGTGTAGTGACAGTGTTCAGACACACACAGTGTAGTGACTGTTCAGACACATTACTGGAGTAATGATTTATCAGTTTCTTACCGGCTTCCATTATATTACTCACATTCGTATTACTGATGTTGATCGTGTGTTCATGGCGATGCGCTAAACCCGTGAGAGGTAATTAAAAAAACCATCACCTCTTTTGAGAGCTCTGTGAGAGAAGGGGGGCTACAAAAAGTTAAATAGAAAAATTGTTACTACTACTCTTTTATTATTATTATTATTATTATTATTATTATTATTATTATTATTATTATTTTTATTATTATTCATTACATCTCCCATCCTGCCCCATTCACACCAGATGTTCCCTCAGCCACACTGATAAACAACGAAGATTTTTTTCACACGCGTTTCAGTTCCTTAAAACTTGGGCGCCATTAGGTGGTCTGAGAGCGATGATAACTATCGCTGTTTTTACCCTCGTCCCCAGATCTTAATGCACCAGCGTCGAGCAACTTACCATTATTGCCCTGCTTAAGTGGCAAGGCTCTAAGTCCTCTTCATATTAAAAGGCCTCTTGTAGACCCTTGATGTCCTTGTGGTGTCATACTCAATTTCTACCGTATTTACATCTTTTTTTCCCTCTACGAAGGAGGGAGAAAGTGAGTGAGAGAGAGAGAGAGAGAGAAATGACACCAGAGTGTATACTTCAGAGTCTTTCCGCCAGAGATTCGACCATTAACCTGATTAACTCGTGTTTGTGCTGCCACACACCTGCACACACACATACACGCACACACACACA
>NC_069402.1:39357868-39360368 GCF_026875155.1 Cherax quadricarinatus
GGGAAGCCACACAAACACAGGGGTACACTGGGAAGTCACACAAACACAGGGGTACACTGGGAAGCCACACAAACACAGGGGTACACTGGGAGCCACACAAACACAGGGGTACACTGGGAAGCCACACAAACACAGGGGTACACTGGGAAGCCACACAAACACAGGGGTACACTGGGGAGCTACACAAACACAGGGGTACACTGGGGAGCCACACAAACACAGGGGTACACTGGGAAGCCACACAAACGCAGGGTGTACACTGGGAAGCCACACCAAACACAGGGGTACACTGGGAGCCACACAAACACAGGGGTACACTGGGGAGCCACACAAACACAGGGTACACTGTGAAGCCACACAAACACAGGGGTACACTGGGAGCTACACAAACACAGGGGTACACTGGGGAGCCACACAAACACAGGGGTACACTGGGAGCCACACAAACACAGGGGTACACTGGGAAAGCCACACAAACACAGGGGTACACTGGGAGCCACACAAACACAGGGGTACACTAGGAAGCCACACAAACACAGTGGTACACTGGGAAGCCACAGAAACACAGGGGTACACTGGGAAGCCACACAAACACAGGGGTACACTGGGAAGCCACACAAACACAGGGGTACACTGGGAGCCACACAAACACAAACAGGCGTGCACTGGGAAGCCACACAAACACAGGGGTACACAGGGGAGCCACACAAACACAGGGGTACACTGGGGAGCCACACAAACACAGGGGTACACTGGGGAGCCACACAAACACAGGGGTACACTGGGAAGCCACACAAACACAGGGGTACACTGGGAAGCCACACAAACACAGGGGTACACTGGGAAGCCACACAAAACAGGGGTACACAGGGGAGCCAAACAAACACAGGGGGTACACTGGGGAGCCACACAAACACAGGGGTACACTGGGAGCTATACAAACACAGGTGTACACTGAGGAGCCACACAAACACAGGGGTACACTGGAAAGCCACACAAACACAGGGGTACACTGGGAGCCACACAAACACAGGGGTACACTGGGAGCCACACAAACACAGGGGTACACTGGGGAGCCACACAAACACAGGGGTACACTGGGAGCCACACAAACACAGGGGTACACTGGGGAGCCACACAAACACAGGGGTGGAAATCCCGACGCTGTTACGGTGAAAGCAATTTCATGTTACTTTGCGGCCCAATTAAATCTAGGCACTCACAGAAGCCGGTGAACAACGTTCTGACAAGCAACGTGAATTCAAAGCCGTTTCGAGGAAAGGACAACCCCCTATGCGATGTTACAACCCACACATGGGCGAAACATCTTACAGGTGTCCATGGGAAAAAGTTTGAACACTGTTGTAAGCATGAAGACACTCTCCTGATACTGATTGAGAGATAAGCTTAAAAAGTTTGTAGGAAGGCTACATATGCCTTTATCAGGACTGGCTGCTGAAGAACATTACACAGATTCCGCTATAAAATATCAGAGGGCAGTGACCTAACAACTCTTCCGTGCATGGAGGAATGAAAATGGGTGAACGGACCTACATACAACTTCCGCGCCATGGAGGAATGACAAGGAGTGAGACGACCTAGCATACTCTTCCGTCCGCCATGGAGGAATGAAGATGGAGTGAGACGACCTAGCATACTCTTCCGTCCGCCATGGAGGAATGAAGATGGAGTGATACGACCTAGTATACTCTACCGTCCCCATGAGGTGAAGAGGAGTAGACGAACCTACATACTCTTCCGTCCGCCAGAGGAAAGAAGATGGGTGTACGACTAGCATGATAAATTAACACATGTGGCAACACTTGGTCATCTTTATGAGAAACGTATCGCGGGCACACAGTGGTGTCCATCAGTCCAATACAAAGGAGAACGTTGAAGAACAGGGGAGTTTGAGGTAATCAGTCCACTCAGGCTTGAGTCGATTGGTCAGTCCATCATCATGAAAGAAAACAGCAGAGTGTGAAGAAGTAGCTATAACTGTAGCGGAGAGGTGCAGCAGTCGTAGGTGGTATCACATTTGTCCAATGTGGAAGTAGGTCGTGCCCAAGGTTACAAGTGAAGAATTCCGTGTAGTAAGATCCCAGGTGTTGCGTGTCAGACAGGAATGTAGATGATGTTCAGACTCAAGGCTGTGGACTGATTACCGCGAAACTCGCCCTATCTTCAACATGCTCCTTTGTATGTACTGATGAAGCCACGGTGGCGAAACGGTTGTCATAAAGATACAAGTAGCACATGTGTCTAAATTATCAACTTGCCGTTCTCTGACCATTCATCACAGCCGCTATGCATTTACTCTTCCGTCTGAAATGGGAATGAACTGGATAGACGATGCCTAGAGGAAAATTAATCGCCACTTTTAGGCAGCAGCAGTATGACATGCCCAAGGTTGAATTTGTTTGGATTTATAAGCATTAAACAATTAGTTAGTGCTATTTGCTTCTAGATCAAATGTATAAAGTAACATTTTAACGATTCA
>NC_069402.1:39365368-39372164 GCF_026875155.1 Cherax quadricarinatus
CCAGGTGCTCCCCCACTCCCCTCCTGATATCTTCCATAATTTGCATACTAAACCTCAAAAAACCAGGTCTATAGTTTAGTGCCCCTTTTTTCTGTCCCTTTTTGAAAAGGGGGAATACTTTGCGGTTTTCCATATCAGTAGTTGCCCTTTTCCAGGGAGTGTTGAAGGGGGTAAAGTGGTACGCAAAACATACTGCTCCCTCTCTAAGGACCAGGGAAGGATGTTGCCCGGCCCCATTGCTTTGAGGTTTCGATGTCCCTAGCTTTTCTTACCTCCTCCTCATCTGTTGTATGTCGCCCAACACTTTTTGGTGATTCCTTTTTGGGTGTCCCCATTGGCTGTCCCCCCAAGTCCTTCCTGCTCTACTGTAAAATTTCCCTTTAAATCTCGTGTTGAGCCCTCCTACCTCTTTATCGTTTTTGTGAGTTCCCCACCTTTTTTTCCCCAGCCTTATCACCTGGTCCTTGACTGTTTCTTTTTCCTAATGTGGGGTATACGCAGTTTGGGTCAGATTTTACTTTCGATGCTATGTCGTTTTCATACTGTCTCTGGGCCCCTCCTTATCTGCGCTACTCGTTTTTGGGTCTTTTTCTAAACTCCTTTTTTTCCCGGGGCCCATGCCCCCTGTACCTTTTCCATTCTTGTTGCACTTAGTTTTGCCTCCCTACCCTTCGGGTAAACCCAAGACTCGTTTGGTCTTCCCATTATTTGTTTCCCTTGGGGAAAAAAAACTTTCCTCTGCCCCTTGCACTTTTTTGCCCATATTCCATCATCTCTTTATGATTTTCCTACCATTTCTCTGTCCCACTGAACCCCCTGCAGGGAATTTTCCATACCCGTGTAGTCCCCCCTTTTATGTTTGGCCTGCCCCCTTTAGTTTCCCGTTACCTTTTCACTTGTAATCACTATTTTGTCAAAAAATCGAAAAATGTGTGTGTGTGTGTGTGTGTGTGTGTGTGGGTGTGTGTGTTGTGTGTGGGGGGGTGGGTGGGGGTGGGGGGGGGGGGGGGGGGGGTGGGGGGGGTGGGGGGTGGGGGGGTGTGGGTGTGGTGGTGGGGGTGGTTTGTGGGGGGGGGTGGGGGGGGGGTGGTGTTGGGGGTGGGGGGTGTGGTTGGGGGGTTGGGGTGTGTGTGTGTGGTGTGTGTGTGTGTGTGTGGTGTGTGTGTGGGGGTGTGTGGTGTGTGTGTGTGGTGTGTGTGTTGTGTGTGTGGTGGTGTGGTGTGTTGTGTGGTGTGTGTGTGTGTGTGTGGGTGGTGTGTGGTGTGTGTGTGTGTGTGTGTGTGTGTGTGTGTGTGTGTGTGTGTGTGGTGGTGTTGTGTGTGTGTGTGTGTGTGTGTGTGTGTGTGTGTGTGTGTGTGTGTGTGTGTGTGTGTGTGTGTGTGTGTGTGTGTGTGTGTAAGTAATAATCCTGCCATCATATTCACATCCATCACATTCACCAAGTTTTCTAATGGGCAACGGAAAACGAAATGTTCAACGAGGACAAATTTTAACTTCTCCGTTATGGAAAAACTGGAGGAAATAGCTAGAACTGAATATACTACAAACTCTAACCACATGACAGAGCGAAAAAGTAGTGTGAAGGATTTGGGAGTGTTAATGTCAGAGGATCTCACCTTCAAGGATCACAAGTGTCACTATCACATCTGCGAGGAAAATAATAGGATGGATAATGAGAATCTTCAATACAAAGAAGGTCATACCAATGATGATTCATTTTAAATTACTTGTTCTCACTAGGCTGAAAATTGTACACTAACAACTCCATTCAAGACAGGTCAAATATTAGATCTATAGAATATAGTGAGAACCTTCACTTCACATTTAAGTTCCGTCAAGCACCTTAATTGGAAATAAATGGTATAAAATACCGACACAATGGAAATATAAACACAAATGCAGTATAATGTGATCCTTTATTGACAACGTTTCACCCACACAGTGGGCTTTTTCAAGTCACACACGGATCTACCTGGGTTTGGAAGGTACGAGAGTATTTATAGTCATGTTCAGAATGTTGAGGTCAAGTGGAGAATGTTGCATCTGATGATCTACCGGGTGGGGTTATAGAGTCTTGGGTAGCTTGGCAGGGGTATTGGACAAGTTGTAGACCTTCTGCAGTGTTCTATGTTCTTATGTGGGATAGCGATGAAGAAGTTTCTTGGCGAGTGGTTCAGATATGTTATAGAAGCCATTGTTCTGGTTGAAATTGTTGGTTATAGAGATAAGCGATGATTCCAGGATTCTTCTGTATTGAGTGTTGTTTTCTGTGGCTATAAGTCTTGAGTTTCTGTAGTTAATTAAATGGTTGTGTGAATTGCGATGTTGTACACAGGCATTCCTTGTATCGTCAGTCCTGCTTGCATATTGGTGTTCTGAAATGCGTGTTTGGAGGTCTCTTGATGTTTCGTCCACATATAATTTGTTGCAGTCATTACAAGGGATTATGTATACCCCTGCAGAGGATGGAGGCTTGTCCTGTCTACTACTGGTGATGTCCTTGATGGTCGTGGTTGTGGAGGTAGATACTTGGAATGATGTTTTGGTAAAGATGTTGGAAACATGTTTGGCAATGGAGTTGTTGGGGAGGACTATGTATCTCTTCTCGGCAGTGTCTTCTCTGGGTGTGTTGAAGATGTTTAATGCCCGCCGTCTGCAGTCTCTGATGAAGTGACGAGGATAGTGGAGTTTAGAAAATACTTGTTCAATTATAGTGCATTCTTCCTCAAGGAACTCATTGCTGCAGATTCTGAGTGCACGTAGGAAGAAGCCTATAATCACACCACGTTTGGTTTTGGTGTCGTGGTGGAGTAGAAGTGGAGAAGATCGTTTTGGTTGGTGGGTTTTCGATAGACTTTAAAACGAAGTTCGTGGTCAGCTTTGCAGCAGAACATCAAATAAAGGAAGAGTGTTGTCGACTTCTTCTTCAAGTGTGAACTGGATTGAAGGCTCGACCTGGTTGAGCTCTCCAAGACAAGCTCAACCAGGTCGAGCCTTCAATCCAGTTCACACTTGAAGAAGAAGTCGACAACACTCTTCCTTTCTTGATGTTCTGCTCTGCAAAGCTGACCACGAACTTCGTTTTAAAGTCTATCGAAAACCCACCAACCAAAACGATCTTCTCCACTTCTACTCTCACCACGACACCAAAACCAAACGTGGTGTGATTATAGGCTTCTTCCTACGTGCACTCAGAATCTGCAGCAATGAGTTCCTTGAGGAAGAATGCACTATAATTGAACAAGTATTTTCTAAACTCCACTATCCTCGTCACTTCATCAGAGACTGCAGACGGCGGGCATTAAACATCTTCAACACACCCAGAGAAGACACTGCCGAGAAGAGATACATAGTCCTCCCCAACAACTCCATTGCCAAACATGTTTCCAACATCTTTACCAAAACATCATTCCAAGTATCTACCCACAACCACGACCATCAAGGACATAACCAGTAGTAGACAGGACAAGCCTCCATCTCTGCAGGGGTATACATAATCCCTTGTAATGACTGCAACAAATTATATGTGGGCGAAACATCAAGAGACCTCCAACACGCATTTCAGAACACCAAAATGCAGCAGGACTGCGATACAAGGATGCCTGTGTACACTCGCAATTCACACAACATTTAATTAACTACAGAAACTCAAGACTTATAGCCACAGAAAAACAACTCAATACAGAAGAATCCTGGAATCATCGCTTATCTCTATAACCAACAATTTCAACCAGAACAATGGTTTCTATAACATAGCTGAACCACTCGCCAAGAAACTTCTTCATCGCTATCCCACATAAGAACATAGAACACTGCAGAAGGTCTACAACTTGTCCAATACCCCTGCCAAGCTACCCAAGACTCTATACCCCAACCCGGTAGATCATCAGATGCAACATTCTCCACCTGACCTCAACATTCTGAACATGACTATAAATACTCTCGTACCTTCCAAACCCAGGTAGATCCGTGTGTGACTTGAAAAAGCCCACTGTGTGGGTGAAACGTTGTCAATAAAGGATCACATTATACTGCATTTGTGTTTATATTTCCAAGCACCTTAATTACTGGGAACGCTTGGAGTCACTTTCCTGTACAATCTGGAGCGAGGGCGAGATACGTCATAATCTACATCTGGAAAATCCTAGAGGGACTGGTCCCAAATCCGCAGACAGAAATCACTCCCTACAAAAGCAAAAGACTGGGTAGACAGTGCAACATATCCCTTGTAAAAACTAGGGGCGTCGTTAGTACCCTAAGAGAAAACAGTGTCTGGGATCCAAGACTGTTTAACAACCTCCCACCAGGCATACTAACAAACCCCTGGCTAGGGGAATTGCCAATAAACCCCTGGCTGCTTCAAGAGAAAGCTGGACAGATACCTAAAGTCAGTGCCGGATCAGCCGGGCTGTGGCTCGTACGTTGGACTGCGTGCGGCCAGCAGTAACAGCCTGGTTGGTCAGGCCCCGATTCATTGGGAGGCCTGGTCAAGGTCTGGGCCGCGAGGGCGTTGAACCCTGGAACACCCTCCAGGTAGACTATAAATATGCTTTCACATACAGTACTGCTGTGTCACCATCAGCCTGGCACTGCCACACGCGGATATCCTTGGCACTCCAGCAATGGGGCTACACTATACTAGGTACCTCCCTGACTTAACACAGCAATGCCAAGGCATGGCTGCTAGTGACACAGATACACACACACACACACACACACACACACACACACACACACACACACACACACACACACACACACACACACACACACACACGTCTTAATACAAGCCACAAACCTACACAGAGTTTCTGCTTCTGTATTATATTTATATCATAGAGTGTGTCAGAAAGAACGCAGCTTTAACAAGGTAAGCAAGAGCCAACTGAGAACTTGTATGCGACGCCAGCACTTAGCCCACATCCGATAAAGTGCGTAAAGAGATTGGAGAAAGTGCAAAGCTTTGCAACCGAGACTAGTCCCAGAGGCCGGTGGAATGAGCTATGAGGAAAGACTTTAAGGAATCTCATGACAGCAGCGTTCTTCAAAGATTTCTCTCGACCAAGTGCAATAATTTCGCATGACCTCGCGTCCATATTCGATTGTTCAGTCTAAGAAAATGTTCGTTATCTACTTTAACCACTATCAATGTCATATAATGAGAAACTAAATTATCCAGACTCGGGGATTTTAGAACAAATGAAGACTAGTGAACAAATACGACGTACAAGATATTCAAGAATAAATGAATGTATTGAGCCAGACCGTTTGACATGAGTGAGCCACGGACAAGATGACAAAAATAGAATTTAAGCTACAGGGGCACTAAAGATTACTTTTTTCCCCCGCAGTCTTAGGGTAGTAGGGAAGTAGAGAGAACTAGAGGTGAAAATGGTAGACGCAAATAACATTGACCTTTAGAGCAGGAGTGCAAGAAATAAAGGACTCGACCCCCTTGGAAGACACATTGGGAGTACCAGAGTGTACACAAACAAAACTATTCACAGGGCACAGAGTGTACAAATCCCAAATCAATTTCAGTGTAGTCTTTCTCCCGTAAATACTGCTACGCATTATTCAGGTCTAGTAAATACTAATCTTCCTCCAGGTCCTACTAGTCTTCATGGTTCTGGTCATGGTCCTGCCCCGACCCCCTGACACATACAGGTGTAATTTACACAAGAATCACCCAACTGGTCACAACGCGGCAGGATTTGTCGCTCTGCTTTGAAAAACTGCCACTATATTACACCGCCGCCCCTTCCCTTCCTCCACCCACAACATCCCGATTTTCCCCTCCCCTACCTATCCCTCCATCCCCTCCCCTGACTCCAACCAGAGCACCATGCCACCATCTCTCCCATCCCTCCCATCCCTCCCCTCCTCCCATCACGCCAACGTAAAAATTATATATATATATATATATATATATATATTATATATATATATATATATATATATATATATATATATATATATATATATATATATATATATATATATATATATATATATAATATATATATATATATATAATATATATATTATATATATATATATATATATATATATATATATATATATATATATATATATATATATAATATATATATATTTATATTTATTTATTTATTTATACATATATATATCAGAGCCACTCCCCCGGAAATTTCAAATGATTTTGTTTATTTCGCAACGGGTGTGCCGCGATATTTATTTAAAAAAAGCAACAGTGAAGGTATTCTAGTTGTGTGATCGTACATTGGCAGGAGAGACAGAGAGACCGGAACATATTTTGCGCTGTATTATTGCTTCTAGTGTCCTCTCTCTCTCTCTCTCTCTCTCTCTCTCTCTCTCTCTCTCTGTGTGTGTGTGTGTGTGTGTGTGTGTGTGTGTGTGTGTGTAAATGTACATACTGTGTAGTTCAGACAATCAGATTAGTAGAGGAGGACACTTGAGTGAATTGAATACACGGAAATCATTGCGTACATAAAATATATTGAGTACAAAAACTACACAGTACGTTAACTAAGTTGAGAACATTCCGTTCACTGAGTACATTGTAATAACAGATATGAGACTGTTCAGTCTGTATCAAAATCTTATGTGTTGGAAATGGATGTACAGATATTCTTTGGAAAATGTAAATATGCTGTCGTATCAGATGAGGGAAAAATAGAGATGCGCGTGGCTCTCTATCCACCTTCGTATCAGATGAGGAAAATATAGAAATGTGCAAGGCTCTCGTCCCACCCTCCATTCCACACCACAAAAAAAGCTGTAACACTGAGATGTA
>NC_069402.1:39377664-39385164 GCF_026875155.1 Cherax quadricarinatus
GTAATATTTAGTGAAGGGATTCAGAGAAACCGGTTATTTTATATAACCAGACTTGAATCCTGGAAATTGGAAGTACAATGCCTGCACTCTAAAGGAGGGGTTTGGGATATTGGCAGTTTTGGAGAGATATATTGTGTATTTTTATACGTATATACTTCTAAGCTGTTGTATTCTGGGCACCTCTGCAAAAACAGTGATTATGTGTGAGTGAGGTGAAAGTGTTGAATAATAATGAAAGTGTTTTCTTTTTGGGGATTTTCTTTCTCTTTGGGTCACCCTGCCTCGGGGGAGACGGCCGACTTGTCGAAAATATTATATATAATATATATATATATATATATAATATATATATAATATATATATATATATATATAATTATATATATATAATATATATAATACACACATATATATATATATAATATATATATATATATATAAATATATATATATATATATATACATACTTGTATATATCAACTGAAGAGAGTAGTAGGAATAAGGATGAGAATGGCAGAGTAACAGATGTGTAGAGAGAGAAACACAATATAAAGCAGACTGTGGTAGAGGTGGCGCCTCTACAGCGAAGGTGTCATGGAGGATGTGTTGGTCTGGAAACTGCAGCCGAGGGTGAGAATTTCCAGCAACCTAGATAAAAATGATATTGAATGTGAATGACAGAGTTTCTGAGGAAGAAAAAAAAAGAGGCTGCCTTGGAATAGCACTGTTAAAGCGTGTTAAGGCTGGTGTTGTGCATACTGATTTGTATCTGCGGGGGGTCGAGACTCAGCCCCTAGGCCCGATTCCTAAATTACTTTGATCGGCTTAATCACGTCTTTCATGGCTAATATTCTTCCTCAGAACACTAATCGCCAATCAGTCTCGCCCTCTCTTAAAAAAAAAAAAAACAGAATCCGCATTTGTATTAATCCATTTTCCATACACATTTTACCATCAACAGTTCCTACCTCTCCTTTATTTCTTCCTCCTTTGTAGTTCATGTCCTCCCCTGCTTGTTCTTCCAGCCTGAAAGCAGTTAGAGAATATTCTTTCCCGTGTTGCCTCGTATACATTTCCAGCTCTCCTCAGTAGCCTTGCTGTTTCCCAAGTAAATTTTGCCACTGTCTCGTTCTGTGATTATAACTGTCTTTTTTCTCCTCTCACCCCCACCAAAAAAATCTCGTGAATACACTAAACTCACTTTCACGTTTGCACCACTTTCACCCTAACATTAGTAGGGGAATACCGTTGGTAGAGTCCGTTTTTACGGTTACTTCGAATTATCTACCTCCAGCGGTTACCTTCAGCGGTTACCTTCAGCGGTTACCTACAGCGGTTACCTACAGCGATTACCTTCAGCAGTTACCTTCAGCGGTTACCTACAGCAGTTACCTACAGCGATTACCTTCAGCAGTCAGTTGATTACCTACAGCGGTTACCTACAGCAGTTACCACCTACAGCAGTTACCTACAGCGGTTACCTACAGCGGTTTCCTCCCCCCCCTCCCGACAAACGGAAAATAAAAGAGAAAGATAGGCAGGAAACAAATATCATCCATTTTTGTACTCGTACACATCCATGTTAGTGAAGGTGTCAGAATTATGAGAATGCACAAGGTGGTGCGTACGAGGTTAGAAGATGACCTGGCTTAATTACCGAAACAGACGAAGAAGTATTCACTAGAGTTCAACCTAACCAATTACAGGTTAGTAAAACAAGGAGATGCTAGAAGACAACAAGAGGCAGAACCAGCCGGGCAAAAGTGGACTGTGTTAAACACAGAAATATTAAAAAAAAAAGACTTAGGAATAAATATATGACCAGACCAATACTCTGAAGTGTACTGGAACAAACAATTACATATATGTAGTTTCAGAAAGAACAACAAATCTCCATATGATTTATTTTAGGAAAATCATAATACACATGAGACCATTACTGGAATCTGCAGCGCCAGTGTGGAACCCACACGACAACCACGTGAAAAATATTGAAATGATCTAGAGATTTCCCACAAGGATAGTTAGCCGTTGAGGCAAAGACATTGAAATATATATAATTTACACTATGTTAAGAACAAAGACCCAGGAGAGACATGGTCACATCCTACAAGATACTTGTAAGTGATGACGAGGATGACAAAGCCCTTGTGCCACCGCAGATATACTAGGTCACACTGTGTTCGCAGCGCGACACCTGCAAGTGCACTGTTAATCAACTTGCCAAAAAGCCTGCAGCACCAAGAACACTACTGCAAGAGTTCAGCGCGGTCAACATATCTCAGCCGCGTCTAGACAGCAAGATGCCATTCAGTACCAAATTTCGATACCTCGTTGCAGAAGGTGCAGAGTTAAGGCAGCTTCAGATGAATAATAAAAGCAGTGTAAGTCTATGAACTAACTACCCTGAGAGAAAGAGGCTATTTCACCATCTTGCTGAAATACTGAACGAGTCTGAGGGATAAAGTCGGCAGATATAGACGGTAAATAAAGCTGATTTGTGGAGAACAAAGATTTATTTTATCAGCAATACCAGCGTATGTCGGGATGTTTGACTAGCAGTCAGTCAGTCTGCTTTGTGAAATACGATCACGTTTTTCCTCTCGACTTTTTATGAATTATATATTGTCATGCATAGAAAACACTAAGCACAGGCGTGGAGTGGCGACGAGAGGTCAAATTTAAGGCGATCGGTAAATTTTAAAGCAGTGTGTGTGAGTTGCGTCAGCGCCTGGCCTCTCCCCACGAGCCTGAAGAGCCAGTCTAGTGACATTGTTGACCTCCACGTGTGTAATTCAACCGATCATTTTACATATTGTCCCATGTCAGTCAAGAGTCCTGGTAAGGCAGGTCACTCCTTATATTCTTTTAAGTATTTACATACAGAAATTTTACAGTCTTGTGCTTATAACAATCTCCCAAAGAACTCTTAGAGAGATCGTAACCTGAGCCTTTAAACCTATCACATTACCAGCCACTTCGAGGAGAGATTATAGGTAATGCACCCAGTTCTCATATTTATATGATAGCTCGGGTAGTGGTAAGTCCCGGGTTTAAATCCTCCATCATTTCTTATTGGGAGACTGTTACATTCACGATGTTGAAAAGTTGGCGAGTTACTAGAGCAGTTAAGTAGCAATGTGTGAAATGTACAAGAATGGTATACAATACCGACAAGATGAAATTAAGACACATGTGCAACATCTGGGTATCCACGACTACGGTGCTCTTCGCACCTACTCCTAGGTTGAGGGACTGATTACCTCATCTTCTGTACATAGTTCTACTGTCTTCAAGTTATGTCCTGGAATTTGTATTGATAAAGCCACTGGATGGCGAAACGTCTACAATAAAGATACCAAGATGTTGCACATGTGTCTTAATTTCACAATGTGTGAAATGCAGAGTGACATGAGGCGTCGAATGCTCTTACGATAACCTGACCAATCGCATAAATAAGAGGAATGAATGCATTGTTTACCCCTTGTGGCCCTTGTTCATGATGTGGTTGTTGGTGGAGTGGAGATCCACGTTGGAGGCCTGGGTTCTTAACTAAATACTATTTCATGCCCTTTCCACTGCCAGAAGTTAATGCCACTCTGCTGTGGGGATGAAATCAGTTTTAATTATAATAAATAGAAGAATTGGGAGAGTCAGTCATAAGAACTGAGCCACCCGGGTTATGATACTAACAACAACTTTTGTCCTGGAAATGTCTTCTGAAGTCTTGGTAGTATGAGAGGTGCTGATGCTGAGCTAACACCTGTACAGAGGGTATGGTTACATTCAGCGGTGTAGTGATGCACTACGCTAGTTAACCGAGCTATGAGTAAGTGCGTGTGTACTCACCTAGTTGTACTCACCTAGCTGTGGTTGCAGGGGTCGAATCCCAGCTCCTGGCCCCGACTCTTCACTGGTCGCTATTAGGTCACTCTCCCTGAGCCGTGAGCTTTATCATACCTGTGCTTAAAGCTATGTATGGATCCTGCCTTCACTACATCGCTTCCCAAACTATTCCACTTCCTGACTACTCTGTGGCTGAAGAAATACTTCCTAACATCCCTGTGATTCATCTGTGCCTTCAACTTCCAACTGTGTCCCCTTGTTGCTGTGTCCCATCTCTGGAACATTCTGTCTTTGTCCACCTTGTCATTTCCTCTCAGTATTTTGTAAGTCGTTATCATGTCCCCCCTATCTCTCCTTTCCTCCACTGTCGTCAGGTCGATTTCCCTTAACCTCTCCTCGTAGGACATACCCCTTAGCTCTGGGGCTAGTCTTGTTGCAAACCTTTGCACTTTCTCTAGTTTCTTCACGTGCTTGGTTAGGTGTGGGTTCCAAACTGGTGCCGCATACTCCTATATGGGCCTAACGTACACGGTGTACAGGGTTCTGAACGATTCCTTATTAAGATGTCGGAATGCTGTTCTGAGGTTTGCTAGGCACCCATATGCGGCAGCAGTTATTTGGTTGATGTGTGCCTCAGGAGATGTGCCTGGTGTTATACTCACCCCAAGATCTTTTTCCTTGAATGAGGTTTGTAGTCTCTGCACCCCTAGACTGTACTCCGTCTGCGGTCTTCTTTGCCCTTCCCCAATCTTCATGACTTTGCACTTGGTGGGATTGAACTCCAGGAGCCAATTGCTGGACCAGGTCTGCAAACTGTCCAGATCCCTTTGTAGTTCTGCCTGGTCTTCGACCGAATGAATTCTTCTTATCAACTTCGCGTCATCTGCAAACAGGGACACTTCGGAGTCTATTTCATCCGTCATGTCGTTCACAAATACCAGAAACAGCACTGGTCCTAGGACTGACCCCTGTGGGACCCCGCTGGTCACAGGCGCCCACTCTGACACCTCGCCACGTACCATGACTTGCTGTTGTCTTCTTGACAAGTATTCCCTGATCCATCGTAGTGTGTGTGTGTGTGTGTGTGTGTGTGTGTGTGTGTGTGTGTGTTTGTGTGTGCGTGTGTGTGGACGGTCAAATCTGAGTTTGTGTGTGGATGGTCAGGCCTGTGAGTTTGTGCGTGGATGGTCAGGCCTGTGAGTTTGTGCGTGGATGGTCAGGCCTGTGAGTTTGTGTGTGGATGGTCAGGTCTATGAGTTTGTGTGTGGATGGTCAGGCCTGTGAGTTTGTGTGTGGATGGTCAGGCCTGTGAGTTTGTGCGTGGATGGTTAGGCCTGTGAGTTTGTATGTGGACAGTCAGGCCTGTGAGTTTGTGTGTGGATGGTCAGGTTTGTGAGTTTGTGTGTGGATGGTCAGGTCTGTGAGTTTGTGTGTGGATGGTCAGACCTGTGAGTTTGTGTGTGGATAGTCAGGCCTGTGAGTTTGTGTGTGGATGGTCAGGCCTGTGAGTTTGTGTGTGGATGGTCAGGCCTGTGAGTTTGTGTGTGGATGGTCAGGCCTGTGAGTTTGTGTGTGGATAGTCAGGCCTGTGAGTTCGTGTGTGGATAGTCAGGCCTGTGAGTTTGTGTGTGGGTTGTCAGGCCTGTGAGTTTGTGTGTGGATAGTCAGGCCTGTGAGTTTGTGGTGGATGGTCAGCCTGTGAGTTTGTGTGTGGATAGTCAGGCCTGTGAGTTTGTGTGTGGATGGTCAGGCCTGTGAGTTTGTGTGTGGATAGTCAGGCCTGTGAGTTTGTGTGTGGATGGTCAGGCCTGTGAGTTTGTGTGTGGATGGTCAGGCCTGTGAGTTTGTGTGTGGATAGTCAGGCCTGTGAGTTTGTGTGTGGATAGTCAGGCCTGTGAGTTTGTGTGTGGGTGGTCAGGCCTGTGAGTTTTGTGTGTGGATGGTCAGGCCTGTGAGTTTGTGTGTGGATAGTCAGGCCTGTGAGTTTGTGTGTGGGTGGTCAGGCCTGTGAGTTTGTGTGTGGATGGTCAGGCCTGTGAGTTTGTGTGTGGATGGTCAGGCCTGTGAGTTTGTGTGTGGATGGTCAGGCCTGTGAGTTTGTGTGTGGATGGTCAGGCCTGTGAGTTTGCTGATGATTAAGACACATATGCAGCAATTAGGTACCTTTATTGTTGAAACGTATCGCCTACACAGTAGGTTTTTTCAGTCAAATACAAAGGCAGCAGGTGTCATAGTGAAATGAAGATGATGTAATCAGTCCACCAACCTTGGAGAAAAAGTTTTTGAGATTGTCCGTCCCTCAGCCTGGAAAATAGTTAAACTCAATGGCCTGGAACGATATGAATGGGAATGGTCCTGAATCTGCACACAGAAATCACTCCATACGAAAGTAAAAGACTGGGAAGGCGGTGCAAAATACCCCAATGAAAAGTTGGTACACTAAAACACCATAATTGTCCGGGGAACAAGACTGTTCAACAGCCCCCCCAGACATAAGGGGAATTACCAATAGGCCCCTGGCTGCCTTCAAGAGGGAGCTGGACAGATACTTGAAGTCGGTGCCGGATCAGCAGTCCTGTGGTTTGTACGTTGGACTACGTGCGGCCAGCAATAACAGCCTGGTTGATCAGGCCCTGATCCTCCGGGAGGCCTGGTCATGGACCAGGCCGCGGGGGCGTTGATCTCCCCGAATACCATGCAGATAGAAGCATGAGAATGGAGCCTTAAATAGTGTCGAAGGTGAGTTAGAAAATCTCGAAGACAATGAAGGGGACGGAATCACTAGTAGAAGTAAGAAGGCAGGTTCCTCTGGAAGTGTGGAAGATGTCCTCTGTACCAAGATACCGTTGTGATCTAGTGTCTGACTGTCGTGCAGTGTCTGACTATTTGTGTTGCAGTGTCTGACTGTTAATGGTCAGACACTGGATGACAACGGTATCTTGGTACAGAGGACATCTTCCACACTTCACCTAACTATTAGTTATGAGTGAGAAGAGTTGGATTCCAGAGGGACCTGCCTTCTTACTTCTACTAGTGATTCCCGTCTCCTTCATCGTCTTCGAGATCTTCCACCTCACCTTCGACACTATTTAAGACTCCATTCTCATGCTTCAGCTTCATATCGTTCCAGACCATGGAGTTGAACTCTTCTCCAGGCTGTGGGACTGACAATCTCAAAAACTTTTTCTCCAAGGTTGGTGGACTGATTACATCTTCATTTCACTACTACACTGCTGCATTTCTATTTGACTGAAGAAACCTACTGTGTAGGCTAAATATTTCAACAATAAAGATACCTACCTTTTGCACTTGTGTCTTACTCGATAAAAATAAAATAAAAGCGTTTGCTGCGCCATCTGAGTTTCACCCTCGTAGTTAGTCAGCCCCGCTTCGCGTTCTACAAACTGTAACATTGTTTTAACAACATCTAAGTCAGAGGCCTAAACTAATTTTTTCATCCCTTTGTTTCAAGCCTGTGCGGCCCTCTCATATACTTATGCAAATTACTTTATGCGTTTTAGGATAATCACAATGCGGAGAGGGAAGTCATTTCCATTTCAAAACGTTCTTGGTGCCGCATTAAAGGCACGCGACTGTCTGTCATGACTTTGTTCCAGCTTTATGTTCTTCAATGGACGCTTGTTGCAATGCTTCA
>NC_069402.1:39387664-39395164 GCF_026875155.1 Cherax quadricarinatus
CCGAAACACCTGCAGAAAGGGCTCCCGCCACAACCCCCAAGGGAAAGAACAAAACCAAAACCAACCATCACACACCGTCCCTCTGTTTAACCCCCCCCACCACAGTTACAGTATTAGAACAGAAGTTGAAGTTTGGTACACAAAAGCAGTGGATTAAAGAATAAACATAGGGAATGGCAAAAAGAATCAATGAGAAGCCCCAGACATCATAGCAGTTACAGAAAAAAAACTCATGGGGCAATAACAGATGCAATCTTCCCACCAGGGTCCAATCATGAGGGGAAAAATAGAAGGGCGGGGGGGGAGGTGGGGGTTGCTCGTCGTAAAAAAAAAAGATGGAAATTCGAGAAAATGGAAAGGGAAAGATGAAACGGGGAAAAGAGAAAAAACATGCAGGGACACTTCACTGGGGAAAAACAAAGTGGTCATTGCGTTGTAAATCCACCACAGAACTGCAGGAGGCCCAAAAGAGGGAAATAAGAGAGCAAAAAGAGCAAGGTTGGGCACACTTGCTAGGTGGCAAGAAGGCTCACCCAGCAAGCAAATTGCGGGTTTTGGGGGATCAACCCCGGGAGATTGACTGGGAAAACTGGGGGCCCCAAAGGGGGGCCCCCAAAAAAAGGAGACCAGGTTTTGGACGTGGTGCTGGAAAACCTCATGCACCAACGTTTAAAGGGCACACCAAGTGAAGGGGAGGATGAACCACAAGATTGGACCCTTTTGGGTTACCCTGGGCAGCTCAGACCTTGAGGACATCAAGTATAGAGTCCCCTAGGGCTAGCGACCACGTGGTTTGTGCTTTTAAAAACATAGTAAGCTGCAAATGGGGAGAATAAAAGGAGTAGAATGGGGAAAAGCCCGACTATAAAAAAGGGGGCTACATAGGGTTGAAGAACTTCCTGCGGGAGTCCAGTGGGACAGAGAATGGGAGGAAACCAGTAAAGAAATGATGAAAATGTAGCAACCAAATGCAAGGAGGCAGTGGAAAGGTTCATTCCCCAAAGGGCAACAGTAAAAACAGGAAGACCAGAACAAGCCCCCGGTTTACCCACGGTGTAAGGAGGGGAAAACTAAATGCAATAGGGAAAAAGGAAAAAGTACAGAAGGCAGAGAACACACGAAAATAGGGAATCACGCAAAAGGCCAGGAATGAGTACGCCAGGTAAGGAGGGGGCCCCCGCGAAAAGATGAAAATGACATAGCATCGAGAATCAAACAGACCCGAAACTGTTGTAAGCCAATCAGGAGGAAGACAACATCAAAGACCCGGGGGACATTAAGGACGAAGGTGGGAACTCACAAGAAAAGATAGGGGGTATTAGGACTGAACAGGAGATTTTAAAGGAAGTTTTTACAGAAGACAGGGAAGGGCTGTGGGAAGACAGAACAGAAGGGAAAAATCAAGAGGGAAATACCAACAAGTGTTGGGGTGACATACGAACAACTGAGGGGAGGGAAGAAAACTCTTAAGGGGCCTTGACACCTCAAAGGGGAAGGGGGGCCGGACAACATCTCCCCATGGCCTTAAGAAGGAGCAGAGATGCTGTGGTCCTCTAACCACAAATTTTCAACACCTCCCCCGAAACGGCAAAAATACCTGAGAAATGGAAGACAGCAATGTAGCCCCAAATTTTTTAAAAAGGAAACAAAACGAGGCACTAAACACAGACCTGTGTCTCGACAGATTGTGTGCAAAGTCAGGGAGAAATTACAGGAGGAAGGGGTCGAACCCTAAAGGGAACAAGTTTATAAATAAAACCCAAACTGGGTTCAGGGAACAAATCTTGTTCACCAAAACCCCCTGGATTTTTTATGAAAAGGGTAACAAGTAAGACATGAAAGGGGTTTGGGGAAATTTGCTTTCCAGACTGCAGGAAGGCCTTTGACACAGTTCCCCACAAGAACTAGTGCAGAAGCTGGAGGATCGGGCACACGTAAAAGGAAGGGCACTGCAATGGATAAGGGAATACCTGACAGGGAGGCAGAAACCCGATCATGGTACGTGAAGAGTATCACAGTGGGCGCCTGTTACGACGGGGTCCCACAGGGTCAGTTCTAGGACCAGTGCTATTTTTGATATATGTGAACGACATGATGGAAGGAATAGACTCTGAAGTGCCCCGTTCGCAGATGACGTGAAGTTGATGAGAAAAATTTAAAAATCGACGAGGATGAGGCAGGACTGCAAAGAGACCTGGAGAGGCGGGAAACATGTGGTCCAGTAACTGGCTTCTCGAATTCAATCCAGCCAAATGCAAAGTCATGAAGATTGGGGGGGGGCAAAGAAGACCGCAGACAGAGTATAGGCTAGGGGGACAAAGACTACAGACCTCACTCAGGGAGAAAGACCTTGGGGTGCCCATAACACCGAGCACATCACCGGGGGCACTCATCAACCAAATAACCGCTGGCAGCAACGGGCCCTGGCAAACCTGAGAATAGCGTTCCGATACCTTAATAAGGAATCATTCAAGAAAACTGTACACTGTGTATGTTAGGCCATACTGGAGTTTTGCAGCACCAGTCTGGAACCCACACCTGGTCAAGCACGTCAAGAATTAGAGAAAGTACAAGGTTTGGCAACAAGGCTAGTCCCAGAGCTCAAGGGAATGTCGTACGAGAAAGGTTAAGGGAAATCGGACTGACGACACTGGAGGACAAAAGGGGTCAGGGGAGACATGATAACGACATACAAGATACTGCGGGGAATAGACAAGTGACAGAGATAGATGTTCCAGAGAGGGGACACAGGGACAAGGGTCACAACGAAGCTGAAGACTCAGACGAGTCACAGGGACGTTAGGAAGTATTTCTTCAGTCATAGAGTTGTCAGCAAGTGGAATAGCCTAGCAAGTGAAGTAGTGGAGGCAGGAACCATACAAGTTTTTAAGAAGAGGTAGACAAAGCTCAGGAAGCAGAGAGAGAGAGGATCCAGTAGCGATCAGTGAAGAGGCGGGGCCAGGAGCTGAGTCTCGACCCCTGCAACCACAATTAGGTGAGTACAATTGGGTGAGTTACATTGGAAGGGGAAAGAAGGCCGCAGACGGGGTACAGTCCTAGGGGGCAGAGACTACAAACCTCACTCAAGGGAAAAAATCTTGGGGGGAGTATAAAAACCAGGCCATCTCCTGAAGCGCACATCAACCAAATAACTGCTGCAGCATAATGGGCGCCTAGCAAACCTCAGAACAGCATTCCGACATCTTAATAAGGAATCATTCAGGACCCTGTACACCGTGTACGTTAGGCCCATATTGGAGTATGCGGCACCAGTTTTTGGGAAACCCACACCTACCAAACACGGAAGAAACTAAGAAAGGGCAAAAATTTGCAACAAGACTATCCCAGAGCTAAGAGTTTTTCCCCACGAGGAGAGGTTAAGGGAAATCAACCTGACGACACTGGAGGACAGGAGAGATAGGGGGGACATGATAACGACATACAAAATACTGAGAGGAATTGACAAGGTGGACAAAGACAGGATGTTCCAGAGAATGGACACAGTAACAAGGGGACACAGTTGGAAGCTGAAGACACAGATGAATCACAGGGATGTTAGGAAGTATTTCTTCAGCCACAGAGTAGCAGTAAGTGGAATAGTTTTGGGAAGCGATGTAGTGAAGGCAGGATCCATACATAGCTTTAAGCCAGGTATGATAAAGCTCACGGCTCAGGGAGAGTGACCTAGTAGCGATCAGTGAAGAGGCGGGGCCAGGAGCTCGGACTCGACCCCGCAACCTCAACTAGGTGAGTACAACTAGGTGAGTACATACACACACACACATACACACGCACACATACACACACACATACACACACACACACACACATACACACACACATACACACACACATACACACACACATACACACACACACATACACACACACACATACACACACACACATACACACATACAGGCCAGGAGCTAGGACTCGACCCCTGCAACCACAAATAGGTGAGTACACACACAAAGACCAGGTGATCAGATTAAGGACAGAAGGTGGAGAACTCACAAGAAATTATCAGGAGGTATGTGAGGAGCTGAACAGGAGATTTAAGGAAGTTTTTACAGTAGAGACAGGAAGGGTTGTGGGAAGACAGCACAGAAGGGAACATCAAGAGGGAATATACCAACAAGTGTTGGATGACATACGAACAACTGAGGAGGAGGTGAAGAAGCTCCTAAGTGACCTTGACACCTCAAAGGCGATGGGACCGGACAACATCTCCCCATGGGTCCTTAGAGAAGGAGCAGAGATGCTGTGCGTGCCTCTAACCACAATCTTGAACACATCCCTTGGAACTGGGCAACTATCTGAGAAATGGAAGACAGCTAATGTAATCCCCATATTTAAGAAAGGAAACAGAAACGAGGCGCTAAACTACAGAACAGTGTCTCTGACATGTATTGTGTGCAAAGTCATGGAGAAGATTATCAGGAGGAGAGTGGTCGAACACCTGGAAAGGAACAAGATCATAAATGAAACCAGCATGGGTTCATGGAAGGCAAATCTGTATCACAAACCTCCTGGAGTTTTATGACAAGGTAACAGAAGTAAGACACGATGAGAGAGGGTGGGTAGATTGCGTTTTCCTAGACTGCAGGAAGGCCTTTGACACAGTTTTCCCACAAGAGATTAGTGCAGAAGCTGGAGGATCAGCGCATGTAAAAGGGAGGGCACTGCAATGGATCAGGGAATACCTGACAGGGAGGCAGCAACGAGTCATGGTACGTGAAGAGGTATCACAGTGGGCGCCTGTTACGAGCGGGGTCCCACAGGGGTCAGTTCTAGGACCAGTGCTATTTTTGATATATGTTGAACGACATGATGGAAAGAATAGACTCTGAAGTGTCCCTGTTTCGCAGATGATGTGAAGTTGATGAGAAGAATTAAATCGGACGAGGATGAGGCAGTACTGCAAAGAGAACTGGACAGGCTGGACATGTGGTCCAGTAACTGGCTTCTCGAATTCAATCCAGCCAAATGCAAAGTCATGAAGATTGGGGAGGGCAAAGAAGACCGCAGACAGAGTATAGGCTAGTGGACAAAGACTACAGACCTCACTCAGGAGAAAGACCTTGGGGTGATCATAACACCGAGCACATCACCGGAGCACACATCAACCAAATAACTGCTGCAGCATAACGGCGCCTGGCAAACCTGAGAATAGCGTTCCGATACCTTAATAAGGAATCGTTCAAGACACTGTACAACTGTGTATGTTAGGCCCATACTGGAGTATGCAGTCACCAATCTGGAACCCACACCTGGTCAAGCAAGTCAAGAAGTTAGAGAAAGTACAAAGGTTTGCAACAAGGCTAGTCCCAGAGCTCAAGGGAATGTCGTACGAGGAAAGGTTAAGGGAAATCGGACTGACGACACTGGAGGACAGAAGGGTCAGGGGAGACATGATAACGACATACAAGATATACATACGGGGAATAGACAAGGTGGACAGAGATAGGATGTTCCAGAGAGGGGACACAGGGACAAGGGTCACAACTGGAAGCTGAAGACTCAGACGAGTCACAGGACGTTAAGAAGTATTTCTTCAGTCCATATGAGTTGTCAGGAAGTGGAATAGCCTAGCAAGTGAAGTAGTGGAGGCAGGAACCATACATAGTTTTAAGAAGAGGTATGATACAGCTCAGGAAGCAAGAGAGAGAGGACCTAGTACGATCAGTGAAGAGGTGGGGCCAGGAGCTGATTCTCGACCCCTGCAACCACAATTAGGTGAGTACACACACATACACCATACACACACGCATACACACACGCATACACACACACATACACACACACACACACACACACACACACACACACATACACATACACACACACACACAACACACACACACACACACACACACACACAACACACAAGACACATACACACACACACACACACACACACACACACACACACACACACACACACACACATACACACACACAACACACACACACACACACACACACACACATACACACACACACACACACACACACAACACACACACACACACACACATACACACACACACACACACACACACACACACACACACACACACACACACACACACATACACACACACACACACACACACACACACACACACACACATACACACACACAACACACACACACACACACACACACACATACACACTACACACACACACACACACCACACACATACACACACACACACACACACACACACACACACACACACAACACACACACACACACACACACACAAACTTTTCCAGATTCCAGGCATTTCATTACAACATTTTTATCAGATTTTTAATGTTAAAACCCCCATCTGTCATGACCAAGACACCATTAATTATCACTCAGGGTAATAAATCCTTCACGCCAACAATAAAGCCTCAACTTTTCTTAAGGAAACGTAGCCAAAAAGAACAAAACAAAAAAAAAGCGAAGAATGATGTGGGAAGAAAAAAAGAGAAACAGAGGATTCGCGAAAAATTCCTTTGAAGTGGACAGGAAACTTTGAGCGAGAAGAGATATAATGACGATTTTTTTTTATGATACTACTGGCTATAATTATTTGCGTTTTATCTCCCTCATTTCTTTCGTTGTTTTTTTTTCTCTCGTGTCTTTTTCAGTTATTTGTCTGCCATTGTTATGGGGGAGTGTATTTCACCTTCTGGTCTTCTCTTATTATTCCTCCATTTACTCTCTCTCTCTCTCTCTACCAAAGGGATTTACAAACATGACTAAACATATCTCCTAGAACACTAAGAACTTTTTGCACTTAGGAACGATATTCTTAGCCTCGCCGCACACTGACCCATCTAAGTCTCCCTATGAAACATGCACACAAGAAACACCTAAAAGAAAAGATGGTGTTTTTCCCTTTTTTTGTATTATAAAAACATTTTTTAGCGAAAATCTATTGTGTTGAGCCGCTTTTGTATCTGATCTGTACTATTTTTTTATTCATCTTCCTCTTATTGTAGCTGCTTCTCCACATTTTTTTTACATCTTCCTCATCTTCTCTTCCTCCTCCGGAGTCACATTCTATTCAGTTCCTCTCTGTCACTCGCCTGTCCACGGTGCCTGGAGATTCTGTCTACACCTCACTGAGGTAATCTCTTTGTCTTACCTTCCCCTCTTTATCCTCATCCTATTCTTTCTCATTTTCTTCCTTTTCTTCCTCAGCTTTATAATTTTCCTCCTCCTCCCCCCTCCATTTTTTTTAAATTTGTTTCTTACTTTTCTGTTATTTCTTGATTTAATTCAAGTTTTCTTATTAATAAATATGGAGGTACACAGGTGCACACTCACGCACACACACACACACACACACACACACACACACACACACACACACACACACACACACACACACATACAGAGGTGGGTAGATTGCGTTTTCTTGGACTGTAAAAAGGATTTTGATACAGTTCCACACAAAATATTAGTGCATAAGCTGGAGGGCCAGTCAGGTATAACAG
>NC_069402.1:39400164-39477664 GCF_026875155.1 Cherax quadricarinatus
GGAGGGGAAGGAGGAGGTCGCTCTTGGGTCCACAGAATAGTTCCAATTCCTCGGATGAATTCAGATTATCTCTCGCTTCGCCCTGAAGGGTGAGATTTATTAGTACCGAATGATGTATGAGAAAGAGAGTTACCATGAATCAGCTGGGCACTCCGAGTGGAGCTCAGGCGACCACACGTCTCCACGATATAAGAGGAATAAGTCACGGGATTATCCCCGGCGTGGGCTCCCAGCGTGAGCTCCCGGCCTGGGTTCCCGGCCTTGGTTCCTGGCCTGGGCTCCCAGCTTTCCGCTCCGCCCAAGTGTGATGAGGTAAATATGAGTCTCGCTCAGCTGCTCTCTAAAGCTGGAGAACTCGCCAGAAATCGCCGAGACTTTAAAAATGGCGTCTCCAGGTTGGTTAGTGAGTAGGGGGAGTGAGGGGGTGTTAGACGAGGGATGAAGATAGCTTCATATGCCTTCTCTGCTTTCTCTTACATCCCTCTTCCTTCCTTCCTTGTCTCTTTCTCTCTCTCCTAAACCCTTGTCGTCAGTAGAAATGCTAAATAATTATACTTGGCAGAGAGAGAATGCTGAGAATAATAGTCATTGGACCTCCTTGCTTGACTGGTGGTTGCGGGTGAGGTCACTTTTCAGGAGTCACTACCAGTCAGGTTGGTTCTCTAGTTGGTGGTCATTATTGTCCAGCTTGATTAACAAGTAGTGAACACCACGGTCCAGCTTGACCAACAAGCAACGAACACCACGGTCCGGCTTGATCAAAAAGCAGTGAACACCACGGTCCAGCTTGATCAACAAGTAGTGAGCACCACGGTCCACCTTGATCAACAAGTAGTGAACACCACGGTCCAGCTTGATCAACAAGTAGTGAACACCACGGTCCAGCTTGATCAACAAGCAATGAACACCACCGTCCAGCTTGATCAACAAGTAGTGAACACCACGGTCCAGCTTGATCAACAAGTAGTGAACACCACGGTCCAGCTTGATCAACAAGTACTGAACATCACTGTCCAGCTTTATCAACAAGCAGTGAACACCACGGTCCAGCTTGATCAACAAGCAATGAACACCATGGTCCAGCTTGATCAACAAGCAATGAACACCATGGTCCAGCTTGATCAACAAGTAGTTAACACCACGGTCCAGCTTGATCAACAAGCAATGAACACCACGGTCCAGCTTGATCAACAAGCAATGAACATCACGGTCCAGCTTGATCAACAAGCAATGAACACCACGGTCCAGCTTGATCAACAAGCAATGAACACCACGGTCCAGCTTGATCAACAAGTAGTGAACACTACGATCCAGCTTGATCAACAAGTAGTGAACACCACTGTCCAGCTTGATCAACAAGCAGTGAACACCACGGTTAAGCTTGATCAACAAGCAATGAACACCATGGTGCAGCTTGATCAACAAGCAATGAACACCATGGTCCAGCTTGATCAACAAGCAGTGAACACCACGGTCCAGCTTGATCAACAAGCAATGAACACCACGGCCTAGCTTGATCAACAAGCAATGAACACCACGGTCCAGCTTGATCAACAAGCAATGAACACCACGGTCCAGCTTGATCAACAAGCAATGAACACCACGGTCCAGCTTGATCAACAAGCAATTAACACCATGGTGCAGCTTGATCAACAAGTAGTGAACACCACGGTCCAGCTTGATCAACAAGCAATGAACACCATGGAGCAGCTTGATCAACAAGTAGTGAACACCACGGTGCAGCTTGATCAACAAGCAATGAACACCACGGTCCAGCTTGATCAACAAGCAATGAACACCACGGTCCAGCTTGATCAACAAGCAGTGAACACCACGGTCCAGCTTGATCAACAAGCAATGAACACAATGGTGCAGCTTGATCAACAAGCAATGAACACCATGGTCCAGCTTGATCAACAATGAACACCATGGTCCAGCTTGATCAACAAGCAATGAACACCACGGTCCAGCTTGATCAACAAGCAATGAACACCACGGTCCAGCTTGATCAACAAGCAATGAACACCACGGTCCAGCTTGATCAACAAGCAATGAACACCACGGTCCAGCTTGATCAACAAGCAATGAACACCATGGCGCAGCTTGATCAACAAGTAGTGAACACCACGGTCCAGCTTGATCAACAAGCAATGAACACCACGGTCCAGCTTGATCAACAAGCAATGAACACGACGGTCCAGCTTGATCAACAAGCAATGAACACCATGGTCCAGCTTGATCAACAAACAATGAACACCACGGTCCAGCTTGATCAACAAGCTCAATGACACACACATCGGTCCAGCTTGATCAACAAGCAATGAACACAACGGTCAAGCTTGATCAACAAGCAATGAACACCACGGTCCAGCTTGATTAACAAGCAATGAACACCATGGTGCAGCTTGATCAACAAGTAGTGAAAACCACGGTCCAGCTTGATCAACAAGCAATGAACACCACGATCCAGCTTGATCAACAAGCAATGAACACCACGGTCCAGCTTGATCAACAAGCAATGAACACCACGGTCCAGCTTGATCAACAAGCAATGAACACCACGGTCCAGGTTGATCAACAAACAATGAACACCACGGTCCAGCTTGATCAACAAGCAATGAACACCACGGTCCAGCTTGATCAACAAGCAATGAACACCATGGTGCAGCTTGATCAACAAGTAGTGAACACCATGGTCCAGCTTGATCAACAAGCAATGAACACCACTGTCCAGCTTGATCAACAAGCAATGAACACCACGGTCCAGCTTGATCAACAAGCAATGAACACCACGGTCCAGCTTGATCAACAAGCAATGAACACCACTGTCCAGCTTGATCAACAAGCAATGAATACCACGGTCCAGCTTGATCAACAAGCAATAAACACCACGGTCCAGCTTGATCAACAATCAATGAACACCACGGTCCAGCTTGATCAATAAGCAATGAACACCACGGTCCAGCTTGATCAACAAGCAATGAACACCACGGTCCAGCTTGATCAACAAGCAATGAACACCATGGTCCAGCTTGATCAACAAACAATGAACACAACGGTCCAGCTTGATCAACAAGCAATGAACACCACGGTCCAGCTTGATCAACAAGCAATGAACACCACGATCCAGCTTGATCAACAAGCAATGAACACCACGGTCCAACTTGATCAACAAGCAATGAACACAACGGTCCAGCTTGATCAACAAGCAATGAACACCATGGTGCAGCTTGATCAACAAGTAGTGAACACCACGGTCCTGCTTGATCAACAAGCAATGAACACCACGGTCCAGTTTGATCAACAAGCAATGAACACCAGCGTCCAGCTTGATCAACAAGCAATGAACACCACCGTCCAGCTTGATCAACAAGCAATGAACACCACGGTCCAGTTTGATCAACAAGCAATGAACACCACGGTCAACCTTGATCAACAAGCAGTGAACACCACGGTCCAGCTTGATCAACAAGCAATGAACACCACGGCCCAGCTTGATCAACAAGCAATGAACACCACGGTCCAGCTTGATCAACAAGCAATGAACACCACTGTCCAGCTTGATCAACAAGCAATGAACACCACGGTCCAGCTTGATCAACAGGCAATGAACACCATGGTGCAGCTTGATCAACAAGTAGTGAACACCACGGTCCAGCTTGATCAACAAGCAATGAACACCACGGTCCAGCTTGATCAACAAGCAATGAACACCACTGTCCAGCTTGATCAACAAGCAATGAACACCACCGTCCAGCTTGATCAACAAGCAATGAACACCACAGTCCAGCTTGATCAACAAGCAATGAACACCACGGTCCAGCTTTATCAACAAGCAGCGAACACCACGGTCCAGCTTGATCAACAAGCAATGAACACCACGGTCCAGCTTGATCAACAAGCAATGAACACCACGGTCCAGCTTGATCAACTAGCAATGAACACCACGGTCCAGCTTGATCAACAAGCAATGAACACCACGTTCCAGCTTGATCAACAAGCATTGAACACCACGGTCCAGCTTGACCAACAAGCAATGAACAACACGGTCCAGCTTGATCAACAAGCAATGAACACCACGGTGCAGCTTGATCAACAAGCAGTGAAGACCAGGGTCCAGCTTGATCAACAAGCAATGAACACCACGGTCCAGCTTGATCAACAAGCAGCGAACACAACGGTCCAGCTTGATCAACAAGCAATGAACACCACGGTCCAGCTTGATCAACAAGCAGTAAACACCACTGTCCAGCTTGATCAATAAGCAGTGAACACCACGGTGCAGCTTGATCAACAAGCAGTGAACACTACGGTCCAGCTTGATCAACAAGCAATGAACACCACGGTCCAGCTTGATCAACAAGCAATGAACACCACGGTCCAGCTTGATCAACAAGCAGTGAACACCACGGTCCAGCTTGATCAACAAGCAATGAACACCACGGTGCAACTTGATCAACAAGTAGTGAACACCACGGTCCAGCTTGATCAACAAGCAATGAGCATCACGGTCTATCTTGATCAACAAGCAGTGAACACCACGGTCCAGCTTGATCAACAAGCAATGAACACCACATTCCATCTTGATCAACAAGCAATGAACACCACGGTCCAGCTTGATCAACAAGCAATGAACACCACGGTCCAGCTTGATCAACAAGCAGTGAACACCACGGTCCAGCTTGATCAACAAGCAATGAACACCAGGGTCCAGCTTGATCAACAAGCAGTTAACACCACGGTCCAGCTTGATCAACAAGCAGTGAACACCACGGTCCAGCTTGATCAACAAGCAATGAACACCACGGTCCAGCTTGATCAACAAGCAATGAACACCACGGTGCAGCTTGATCAACAATCAGTGAACACCACGGTCCAGATTGATCAACAAGCAATGAACACCACGGTCAAGCTTGATCAACAAGCAATGAACACCACGGTGCTGCTTGATCAACAAGCAGTGAACACCACGGTCCAGCTTGATGAACAAGCAATGAACACCACGGTCCAGCTTGGTCAACAAGCAATGAACACCACGGTCCAGCTTGATCAACAAGCAATGAACACCACTGTCCAGCTTGATGAACAAGCAGTGAACACCACGGTCCAGCTTGATCAACAAGCAATGAACACCACGGTCCAGCTTGATCAACAAGCAATGAACACCACGGTCCAGCTTGATCAACAAGCAGTGAACACCACGGTCCAGCTTGATCAACAAGCAATGAACACCACGGTGCAACTTGATCAACAAGTAGTGAACACCACGGTCCAGCTTGATCAACAAGCAATGAACACCACATTCCAGCTTGATCAACAAGCAATGAACACCACTGTCCAGCTTGATGAACAAGCAGTGAACACCACGGTCCAGCTTGATCAACAAGCAATGAACACCACGGTCCAGCTTGATCAACAAGCAATGAACACCACGGTCCAGCTTGATCAACAAGCAGTGTTAAAATGAGATAAGATTTGTTTTTATTTTTAACCTTGGGAGGGCTAGCCACCTTGGGGAGGGCTAGCCACCCTTGGGAGGGCTAGCCCCCCTGGGGAGGGCTAGCCTCCTAGGGGACGGCTTGCCCTCCCAGGGGAGGGCTATCCACCCTGGGGAGGGCTAGCCACCCCGGGGAGGGCTAGCCACCCTGGGGAGGGCTAGCCACCCTGGGGAGGGCTAGCCACCCTGGGGAGGGCTAGCGACCCTGGGGAGGGCTAGCGACCCTGGGGAGGGCTAGCCACCCTGGGGAGGGCTAGCCACCCTGGGAGGGCTAGCCACCCTGGGGAATTCTTGCCACCCTTGGGAGGGCTAGCCACCCTGGGGAGGGCTTACTCCCAGGGGAGGGTTGGCCCCCATGGGAGGGCTAGCCACCCACGGGAGGGGTAGCAACCCAGGGAAGAGCTAGCCACCCAGGGTAACCCAAGAAAGTCAGTGCGTCAACGAGGAGTGTCCGTCTCTTATTTTCAGTGTACCTACTTACTGCTAGCAGGACAGGGACAGCAGGTGTAAGGAAGCATTCCCAAGGTTTTTACCCGTTTCGGGGCTCGAACCACACACGCTCAATATGAAAGTTGAGTGCGCTACCAACCGAGCCACAGGAGAGCTTGATCGACAAGCGGTAATGACCACTGGTAAGACTGGTCCTCCACAAGAGTTGGTCACTGTACACAAGATTTAGCAGGCAAATCCCCATCATACTTTGCAAGAATAGTGACTGATTTGCTACAGTTCTGCTGAGCGAGTTTCATTCCGATAGAACTGCTGTTGCAGTTCTTGTACACGTAGGAAATTTCTGTGGGTCATCCAGCGTAGAGGGTGGTTCGGAAGACTTGATTCTCCGTCCGCTAATAGCAGCCGTATCTCAGACCAGCCTAAATCCACAAGATGATGGATATAGATAACACACTGCCTACAACAGTTAAGGAAAGACGCAAGCTGAAGAACAGTAATTGGGATTACTTTACGCTCTGTGTATAATGTTTCTTCCTACAACAAAGCTCTACACAGCGCGAAACATGGTACAGAAAACCAGCTTCTATTTTTCAATTCTTTTTCCTTTCACAACAAACAGAAAGACTGACTTCTTTTCTTAATGATCCCGATGTTTTCTGAAGCTGTATACAGCTGAATCAAGTTATAAGTAAAACGCACCAAAGAGTAAGCTGGTGTCTAAGCTGGTGCTCTCCCTCTATATTCCCAGCATAGAAGTTCTCTGAAATTAATTATAAGCTGATATAATTCTCAAGGTCGGGTCGAGGAGCATCCATAATTTAACCAAATTACCAGCATTTCCTCCCCAACCACCTGGCTCCCCAGAGATCACCAGACGACCCGGAAGCCGTCTGACAGCTGGCTGAAGGGATGGAGGTCAGAGGGGGAAGTGGGGTGTACCATCTGCGGTGGGCGGTACATGTGGTAGCGTGTGTGAAATTCGAGACTGCTTTAAGCACCCCAGAGCACCAGCTGGTAGGTACACAGGCCATTTCGCAGGTACACAGGATATTTGGTTGGTACACAGGCCATTTTGTAGTCACAGAACATTCCCAGTAGTGTGGTACACTTTTATGTAACAGTATCACCTGGCCGTAGCCATGGAAATAATACCAGCTGTTATCTGGGAATGCTTAATACAACCATCTTGACGGGAAAAAATGCATCCGAAGAGGTAGAAAGAAAAGTGGGAATCAAAAAGCTTTAAACATCACGAGGACATCACAAACAGGATTAGGGTCCTCAGGCAACATTATCTTATGCAGATCATCTGTATAATTAATATAGAGATGCTATCTGCGGGCGCAAGCTATCAGAATTAAAATACATTTTGCTCGAACAGAGACGTTCCTCAGTAAGAGAATTTCCGATACACAACAAGAATATTAAAGGATTTAATTATACTATGCTGCATATCTTGCTATTAAAACCAGCTTCAGCCTTTCAATGCTTGGGATGACGTTTGTGTTGTGTATATACTTACTACAGTTAATTTTTTAAATTGTATACACATACAAAACTTACCTATTTAAAATTAAGAATAGTTGATATTTGGTGATTTAGAAACCAGTAGTTTGTAGTACATGATAAACAATTGCAGATAGTGAAAATAACTATCGTTATCTTCGAGGTACTGTTGACAGAGACTATCGGTAGCGAACGGCCACCAATAGTACATCCACTGACATTATTTGTGTGTGTGTGTGATTGAGTGAATTACAGTAACACCCTAGCAGACTGTCGTCTCTGGTTGACAAGTGAGGTCGTCCCAGATCGTTGCTCGCCCATATCTTACACACTACCGCCAGTCTCAATTTTATTAGCAGTTCAGAGTTGTAAATTCGCGTCTCCACTGTCATTGCATTTCACACACATTCTTGAATTTCCAGTATCGCTTTAAAATTCAATTTTTTTTCCCCGAGGCTCGAATCTCAGGTGTCACCATCACTGCCGTTTTGTATTTCCCTCTCAGTACTGAAAGGAAAGTCACCTTGATGCTGGTGAGGGGGGGCTCTTGATCAAAGGAATTGGACCTATTCTCCTCTCACATATAATAAAAAAAAATTTGGTCTGATGACATGTATTAAATACATGCCATGATAGTTTGAGTGTTATTAAATTATTGTTCTAACATGAATAAGTGATCAGATATTTTTATTAATTTTTTACAGTGGTTATTCGGCATATTGTGATATCACCTGTTTACTGTGATCTTATTTGCATATATGGGTGGTGCCGAATAAGTAAAACTTGCGATTCTGGCTTAAATAGCAACGCACTTCTTGCCGAATAGAGCAAGTGAAAATTTGTGTATGCAATAATTTCGTAAAAATCATTATGAATCTAACGAAAAAAATTATTTCATTGTGTGTGTTTATTATTAGATTATTTTAAACTTATATAAAATATATTTAACTGGATTAGGCTAAATTAAATTGCGCTTGTTATAATAAGGTTAGGTAAGTTTCCTAAGGTTCTTTTGGTACAAAGTCATTAATTTTTATATTAACACAAATGGGAAAACTCAAGGTTCTCCCCGGAGCTGTTTGAATATTTTCTTCTCCTACCACTCCCTATATTTTATATTAAATGTGAACTTTATTAGTAGACAGAATACATTGACCTAAAACACAAACATGATTACATTGGTACAATATAACAAAGATTATGAATCTCCAGCTCCTCCGAAGCCGGACGCGAGCCAAGTATGCAGCAAGCATTTCCCCTCTGGATGGCCACGCTGAGGCGCTGGAACATGAAAGTGGCTGCCCTTGGGTCCCTGGTGGTGTCGATGAGTCTGGAACCCAGTTCTTTAAGGAAACGTGTAACATTTTTTCCCCATGATCCCATGGTTTCTCGAAATTGTACTCCCTGTGATCAACAGCTCCTCGCTGTCACATGATATTGATGGATGTAGGTGTCAGCCAGCGTCGAGACACAGGTATACTCCCATGCTAAGAGCTTGCCATTCTTCCAAGAATAGACGGTGATCCCATCGGGGCAGTTTGCTGGGTTGTGGGTATTGTTGGTTGCGACTAGCTAGTCGCAATGTTGTTATTGATTCATTACCACTCGTTCGTGGTTACAGTAAAATAAAATAGTGCTCGTGGAGGCTAGTACACCAAACGGGAAGTAGAATGAAATTAGCTAAGAGATACCCACACCACTGTATGCCCTCGGATCACGGAAAAACACCTAGCTCCGCTGGGTGCGTGATTCTTATAGGATTGTGTGGTCCTGTGGGTTAGAGCGTCATGTGTGATTTTCGTTCACCATGGGGCGGGCCAAAATGACATGGGTTCGAGTCCTCGGCTAGTTGCAGTGTTCATATTGATATATATATATATATATATATATATATAATATATATAATATATATATATATATATATATATGTATGTATGTATGAATAATATATATATATATATATATATATAATATATAATATATATATATATATATATATATATATATATATATATATAATATAATGTTGATGTAAAAATTTAAAATTTTGCACCAAAAGGAACTTAGAAAACTTACCTAACCTTATTATAACAAGCGCAATTTATTTAGCCTAACCCAACTAAATATATTTTAGATTTGTTTACAGTAATTTAATACTAAACAAACACAATGAAATATATTTTTTTTCGTTAGGTTCAGAATGATTTTGGCGAAATTATTGCATACACAAATTTTCACTTGTCCTATATGGCAAGATGAGCGTTGCTATTTAAGCTAAGATCGCAAGTTCTGCCTATCCGGCACGACATATATATATATATATATATATATATATATATATATATAAATATATATAATATATATATATATATATATATATATATATATATATTTAAATAATAGGTTTTTTACCCAGCAAACAACACTAATAACAATGATGCTATTAATAATAACTAGTCATTGCTACTGCAATCATTACTTCTGCTATCAAGACTACCACTGACAATTTCGACAACATACGTAATATTCTCAATGGAATTTAAAACTGCAACGAATAAAATGATAATAAAGAAGATCCAAAATACTCCCAAAACTAAAATACAAACAAATAAATTTAAAATATTTTCAACTCAACTAAGTTGCTACGCTGGAAAGTGATCAATTTGATCCACACTAATGGCATCACTCGACACTGAACTGCCCTGCATGTGTAAAAGTTAATAAATTTCACTTTACGTGAGTCCATGTTAACTATTTTCTGCAGGAATGGCAGCTGGACCCTAATTAATTACCCCAATATATATTTTTCGACATGCAAATCACATTAGCAAGAATTTAAGCCATACTCGTTTGATCTGTCAGTGGTGGGGAGAGGAGAGAGAGAGAGAGAGAGAGAGAGAGAGAGAGAACAGAGAGAAGAGAGAGAGAGAGAGAGAGAGAGAGAGAGAGAGAGAGAGAGAGAGAGAGAGAGAGAGAGAGAGAGAGAGAGAGAGAGAGAGATGGAGAGTTGATGGTAAATACTAGCCGTCTAACACAGAGGGAGGATGACCCCAGTAAAGACAAAACACATTTACGATCATTCGGTCAATCTGTGTCTTGCCAGAAGCGTGCTGACATCACAGTTCATGGCCCTCCGAACTGCAACATCCCCACCCACCCTTCAGTGTGAAGGTGCTTTGTACCTCCAGGAGGTACATAGCACCTGCACTGTACTTTCCATCTCCAGAAGATATATATAATATTTTTATTACACATCGTCTGTTTTCCACCAAGGTAGGGTGGCCCGAGAAAGAAAAACTTTCACCATCATTCACTCCATCACTGTCTTGCCAGAGGCGCGCTTACACTGCAGTTATAAAACCTCAACATTAACACTCCTCCTTCAGAGTGCAGACACTGTACTTCCCATCTCCAGGACTCAAGTCCGGCCTGCCCGTTTCCCCTGAATCCCTTCATAAACATTACCCTGCTCACACTTCAACCATTTGTCTCCATTCGCTCCTATAACACGCTCACGCATGTTTGCTGGAAGTCCAAGCCTCTCGCACACAAAACCTCCTTTATCCCCTCCCTCCAACCTTTCCTAGGCTGATCTCTACCCTGCCTTTCCTCCACTACCGATTTATATACCCTCGAAGTCATTCTATTTTGTTCCATCCTCTCTATATGTCTGAACCAAATCATTAACCCCTCCTCAGTCCTCTGGATAATAATTTTGGCAATCCTACACCTCCTCCTAATTTCCAAACTACGAATTCTGTGCATTATATTCACACCACACATTGCCCTCAGACATGACATCTCCACTGCCTCCAGCCTTCTCCTTGTAACATTCACCACCTATGCTTCGCACCCATGTAAGAGCGTTGGTATAACTATACTCTCTTACCTTCCCCTCCTTGCTTCCGTGGACAAGGTTCTTTGTCTCCACAGACTCCTCAGTGCACCACTCACCTTATTCTCCTCGTCAATTCTATGATTCACCTCGTCTTTTATAGACCCATCTGCTGAAACATCTCCCCCTAAACATCTGAATACATTCACCTCCTCCATACTCTCTCCCTCCAATCTGATATCCAATCTTTCGTTACCTAAATTTTTTATCATCACTTTACTCTTTCCTATATTCATTTCTAATTTTCTTCTTTTATATACTCTACCAGACTCATCCACCACACAAACACACACACACACATTATATATATTATATATATATATATATATATATATATATATATATATATATATATATATATATATATATATATATATTTATATATACATATGTATATGATAGCTCTAGGCCTTTCGTGTTGAAATCAGTATACCTTCAGGAGCTTGCAATATTAGAGTGGCACAAGAGCAATTGTTTCCTCCCTTTACCACACACACACACCAGTTCCCTCTCATCCACCCGCTCACACCAGTACATTCACTTATCCCCATCCCACCCACACCAACACATCCGTCCACTCACCCCCATCCGACGTCAGAGTGCCCACACAGCTCACATACATGGCTACATACAAAAGTGACTTTAAATTATCAGAGACAAAAAGAGATTGATCATATAATGATCAGTGTTCTGACAACTTCCTGTTACCCTCGAAATCAAACAAATGATGGTAATACTCGTGCAGTGTGTTGATGTTGTAATAAATATTATTGTCGTTATTGATATTAATATTTGTGGTATTATGATACTATTTTTATGAAGTTCTGATCTATTTTTTCCGAGAATATATATAATATATATATATATATAAATATATATATATATATATATATATATATATATATATATATATATATATATATATATATATATATTTAAATAATAGTTTTTTTACCCAGCAAACAACACTAATAACAATGATGCTATTAATAATAACTAGTCATTGCTACTGCAATCATTACTTCTGCTATCAAGACTACCACTGACAATTTCGACAACATACGTAATATTCTCAATGGAATTTAAAACTGCAACGAATAAAATGATAATAAAGAAGATCCAAAATACTCCCAAAACTAAAATACAAACAAATAAATAACGGAACCCCAAGTACAGAGGTCTGATGGAAGTCAAAAGCGTCATGATGGAGCCACTATGCTACCCTGGAAGGATGGAAAGCAGATTGCCTGGGACTACACCTGTGCTGCCACATTGGCAGACACCTACTTGCCATACTCCGTAGTGGAAGGGGATGGAGCTGCCAGCCACAGGGAGACCCAGAAGATCCGAAAATATGAAGACCTTCCCCCTTGCTATAACTTCATTCCAATAGGGTCGGAGACCCTTGGAGCATGGGGCAAGTGTGCTCTAAAGTTCCTCAAAGAGCTGGGTGAAAAGCTAATCATAGAAACCAAGGACCACAGGGCGACCAGTTTCCTCTTTCAGAGACTCAGTGTTGCGATCCAGAGAGGAAATGCCTGCAGCATTCTGGGCACGCGGCCCACCGCAGAGGAGCTGGACGAAGTATTCGAGATGTAGCTCTGAGTTACCTATGTTGTTTTACTTTCTGTTGTATTTTTGTGAATGTTTGGCCAATGTATTTTGTCTTTAAATAAAACATACTTGAAATATAGGGGGTGGTAGGAGAAAATTCTCAAACAGCTTCAGGGAGAACCTTGAGTTTTCCCTGAAGCAAGTTTATTCTTTTCTCTGAGGATGAGGGTCCCTATGACAGTTCTAGAGGTGGTACCTCCCTAAATATTATATATATATATATATATATATATATATATATATATATATATAATATATATTATATAAAGGAGGTTTTGTGTGCGAGAGGCTTGGACTTCCAGCAAACATGCGTGAGCGTGTTATAGGAGCGAATGGAGACAAATGGTCCAGAGTTCATAGATGAGGAAATATCCAAAATTTATGAAATAAGTAATGATTTGAAATACCCAAGAAACGTAATTGATAAATCTTTTATTATTATTATTATTATTGTAATCTAAGGGGAAGCGCTAAACCCATAGGATTATACAGCTCCCGGGGGGGATGTGGAAGGCATTCAGGCTTAATTCGGGGAACTGGAGCACAGATCCAATTCCCTAAATCAAGAGCCCCTCACAAACATCAAGGAACCTTCCATGAGGGGATAAATCTTTTAAAATTGCTAGAAATACTTTTTACAATCCAAAGAGGGACAACCAGCCTTATTCAACTAAAAATATGTTGGTTCTCCCTTACCATGAAAACTTGGTTGATATGCCTTCTCTTCTTAAGACTTTTAATATTAAAGTTGTATTTAAAAATCTTGATACAGTAAAAAAAACTTTTGATAAAGAATTCTCCCCAAAATGCTGACGGATGTGTCTATAAGATTCCTTGCAAAATTTGCGATAAAGTTTATTACGATCAAACTGGTAAAAGTCTCGAACTAAGATTAAAACAACATAAATATAGCATTAGAACTGGACAAGATTCCAATGCTCTATTTATTCATGTAAGAGATTTTAACCATCCAATTGATTTTCAAAAAGTTGAGAAAGTTGTATCAAGCAAGTCCATGGTCGACAGGAATATAATTGAATCTTGCTTCATAAAAAGCAGTTTTGACAGTAATATGAATATTTCCTTTGGGTTATATAAATTAGATCCATTTATAATTAATAGAATTTGGGAAGAATTTAATAATACATTGGACAAATAATAAATTTTAAAATTCTTAATTCTTGGGTAGAATAATTTGTTGGTGTGTTGTGTGAAGGACCTGTCTAGTTGGGCCAGCGGGCCTGCTGCAGTGTTCTTTCTCTTATGAGTCACGCGTCAGTTATTGCTTTGTTGTGGGATTTGATAGTGAGGTGTGGGCTAGACCCTTTATATGCCTTCCTTTGATGCATTACTTTCATTGTTCCTTGATAATGTGAGTAGTCACGAAAGCGCTTGAAATTTCTCTATTCTTTCACAGTGGTTGTTTTGCATATTCTGAAATCGCCTGTTTACTGTGATCTTATTGCATATAAAAATATATTATAATATAATATATATATATATATATATATATATATATATATATTATATATATAAAATAGTAAGAATTGTATTTACAACTTTAACGGTTATCAAATACACGTAATACAAGGTGCGTGGAGACACGTAAGGACACATGCCCACAGAAAATCCCACACACACACAAAAACACACACATTCACAGTGACACGTGTGTGTGTGTGTACGCGAATGTGCGTGTTAGTTTTATACATGAAAAACAAGCAAGAAAAACCAAACTCTTACCAGGAAATCTGCGCCATAATCAGCTGTGAGGGAACCTTCATTGGCAAGCAGTCGCAATACTTTGATGTCATACTCCGATATCAGTTTTTCCTTCCATGGAAAGCTCAGAAAATAAGTTGCCCAAGGAGAAATAAACTAAATGTGAGTTGGTAGTGGAATGAGGATGAAGGAAGGAACTTTATATATATATATATATATATATATATATATTATATATATATATATAGTATATAATATAAAATATATATATATATATATAATATATATATAATATATGTCGTGCCGAATAGGCAGAACTTGCGATCTTGGCTTAAATAGCAACGGTCATCTTGCCATATAGGACAAGTGAAAATTTGTGTATGCAATAATTTCGCCAAATTCATTCTGAACCTAACGAAAAAAACATATTTCACTGTGTTTGCTTAGTATTAAATTATTGTAAACAAATCTAAAATATATTTAGTTGGGTTAGGCTAAAATAAATTGTTCTTGCTATAATAAAGTTAGGTAAGTTTTCTAAGTTCCTTTTGGTGCAAAATTATAAATTTGTACATCAACATTAATGAAAAAATATATCTTTAAACGTATAAAAGAAAATTTTAGAAAGGACTTAATTTTAAATGAGTTCTTGCTAATTGACCAGTTTTACATATTCGGCACGACATATATATATATATATATATATATATATATATATATAATATATATATATATATATATATATATTATATATATATATATATATATATATAATATATATATACAGTAGGAGTCTAAGAAATAAGATAGATGAGCTAAGATTACTTGCAAGTGTAGGTAATATAGATATTATTGGTATAACAGAGACCTGGTTCAACCTGAAAGATAGAGAAATGCCTTCTGAATGCAACATATAGGGTTATAAACTATTCCACAATGATAGGGTCAACAGGAAGGGTGGTGGTGTGGCGATGTATGTCAGAGAAAATTTAAATTGTCTTACACATGATATAAGATTAGAAACATCGAACACAGAATCTGTTTGGCTACAGTTTCTCGAGGGACGTGACAAATTAATTTTGGGTGTGATTTATGGGCCCCCAAATTTTATAGGGCAGTGATTTATAGGCAGTAAGCTGTTATGGGACGAAATTCATAAGGCATCTAGATATGGAAATGTTGTGATAATGAGAGATTTTAACTTTAGACAAATTGATTGGAACAATATGACAGGAAATCTTGAGTCTAGTGACTTTCTTGATACGGCTCAGGATTGCTTTTTAGAACAGGTTGTGACAGTACCAACTAGAGGAAACAATCTGCTTGACTTGGTTCTTGCCAACAAAGATTCACTAATTAATAATCTTGAGGTTAATGACGAGCTTGGGGAAAGTGATCACAAATCACTAAGTTTCAATATATCATGGAATTATCCAGATAACTGCAATCAAATCTCTGTCCCAGATTTTCGCTTGGCCGATTTCATGGGACTGAAAAATTACCTGGGTGGACTAAATTGGGATGTCCTGACTATGGGTCAGGTAGGTGATCTTGGTTGCCAATATGACGTTTTTCAGAGCATAGTTCTAGCTGCCCAGACAACTTTTGTTCCGGGCAGGGAAATTAGATCTAACAAAAATGATCCCAAATGGATGAACAATAGATTAAAACATCTCATTGGTCAAAAGAGAGGCATATATAGGCGTATCAAGAGAGGGGATGGGCAGTTAAGAAATCAATATATTCAATTAAAGAGAGAAATAAAGAAAGGAATAAGAAAAGCAAAAAGGGATTATGTGGCTAAGGTCGCAAGGGATTCAAAGACTAACCCAAAAGGGTTCTTTCAGGTATACAGAAGTAAGATTAGGGACAAGATTGGCCCACTTAAGAGAAACTCTGGTCAGATCACTGACAGTGATAAGAATGTGTGAAATTCTAAATACCTACTTCGTCTCAGTTTTCACCCAGGAAAATACTAGCGATATTCCTGAAATAATAGATTATGTAGAACAGGATGATAATAAACTATGTACGATTGCGGTAACTAGTGACATGGTCCTCAGACAAATAGAGAAACTAAAACCTAACAAATCCCCAGGTCCTGATGAACTGTTTGCAATGGTGTTAAAGGAATGTAAAGAGGAACTTAGCATACCTTTGGCTAATCCTTTTAACATATCACTACAAACTGGCATAGTGCCTGATAAGTGGAAAATGTCAAATGTAATACCTATTTACAAGGCAGGTGACAGGTCCTTGGCTTCGAACTATAGACCAATAATATGCCTTACCTCCATAGTGGGAAAATTTATGGAATCAATAATTGCCGAAGCAATTCGTAGCCATCTTGACAGGCACAGATTGATTAATGAATCTCAACACGGTTTTACAAAGGGGCGTTCCTGTCTTACGAATTTACTAATTTTTTTCACTAAGGTGTTTGAGGAGGTAGATCATGGTAATGAATATGATATTGTGTATATGGACTTCAGTAAGGCTTTCGATAGAGTTCCACACCAGAGGCTATTGAGGAAACTTAAGGCACACGGAATAGGAGAAATTTTTTCCTGGGTAGAGGCATGGCTGACAAATAGACAGCAGAGAGTTTGCATAAATGGGGAGAAATCAGAATGGGGGCAGGCACATCACAAGCGGTGTTCCTCAGGGGTCAGTGTTGGGCCCGTTGTTGTTCACAATTTACATAAACGACATAGATGAGGGAATAAATAGCGACATAAGCAAATTTGCTGATGACACCAAAATAGGCCGTCCAATTCATTCTAATGAGGACACTAGAGCACTCCAGGATGATTTGAATAGACTGATGCAATGGTCAGAGAAGTGGCAGATGCAGTTTAATATTGACAAATGCAAAGTTCTAAAGTTGGACAGTTAAATAACCATGCCACATATAAACTAAATAATGTAGATCTTAATACTACTGATTGCGAAAAGGATTTAGGAGTTCTGGTTAGCAGTAATCTAAAACCAAGACAACAGTGCATTAGTGTTCGCAATAAAGCTAACAGAATTCTTGGCTTCATATCTAGAAGTATAAAGAATAGAAGTCCTCAGGTTGTTCTTCAACTCTATATATACTTGGTTAAGCCTCATTTAGACTATGCTGCTCAGTTCTGGTCACCGTATTACAGAAAGGCTATAAATGCTCTGGAAAACGTACAGAGGAGGATGACAAAGATGATCCCATGTATCAGAAATCTTCCCTATGAGGATAGACTGAGCGCCCTGAATCTGCACTCTCTCGAAAGGCGTAGAATTAGGGGAGATATGATCGAGGTGTATAAATTGAAAACAGGAATAAATAAAGGGGATGTAAATAGTGTGCTGAAAATTTCCACCCAAGACAGGACTCGCAGCAATGGTTTCAAGTTGGAAAAATTCAGATTCAGGAAAGATATAGGAAAGCACTGGTTTGGTAATAGAGTTGTGGATGAGTGGAACAAATTCCCGAGTACAGTTATTGAGGCTAAAACGTTGTGTATTTTTTAAAATGGGTTAGATAAATAAAGAATGGGGTGGGTGGGTGGATTTGGGACCTGACACTTGTGTGTTGGGTCTGGCCCCGGGCTCCCTTTTGAGTGGAGATGACCAGAGGATGGGTCTTGGGCTAATGGGGGGGGGGGTCATTGGTCTAATCCGGGGGGGAAAGGACCTGCCCACTTTGGGTCAGTAGCCTTTTGCAGTGTTCCTTCTTTCTTATGTTTTACTATGTATAAAATTTATATCATATTCTATATATAAAATATTAAATGGGAAGTACCCCTCTATAGCTGAAGGGGACCCCACCTCAGGGAAGACAAAAACAAACCTCAGAAAAAACTAAAGGGTTCCCCCTGGGCTTTTTAAAATATTTTCTTCTCCACCTCCCCTATTTTTTTTAATTCAGGGAAACATTTATTAAAAACAGAATAATTTACAAAATACTTTTTTCAGAAAAAAACTAAACAAAAATACAAGGGGCAAAATGTATCAAAATCATGAATTTCCTCCAGCTCCCCCGGGGCGGGGACGCGACCAGTAGCAGAAAAGTTTTTCCCCCTCTGGAGGGTACCTGAGGTGCGGGAAACATAAAGTGGCTCCCCTTGGGTCCCTGGGGTGTCGATCAGTCGGGAAAACCCAATTTTTTAAGGAAACATGTGGCATTTTTTTCCCTAAACCCAATGTCTTGATCCCCCTGGGACAAATTGATACTTTTGGCAAATTCCCTTACTTGCGATCTTGCATCTCCCCCTGGTCGCAGCCCCCTCCCTGTCACCCCACTCTGTATGGATATATGTCGCCATTGGGGGACACACGGGTAAGTCCCAGCTGAGAGCTTCCCATTTTTCCAAGGATAGATGGTGTCCCATGGGCGGTTTGCGGGGTTGGGGGGTATTGTTGGCTGTAGGATCGGGGCTCCCCTCTGGGGCAGGGCACCAGCTGTAGAAAGGGTTTCTTAATGATTCGTTGACCTCATTGTGTCTTGCATGCCCCTGGTTACCCTTGGTTTTGGAACAGTTAAGACCATGAAACCGTATTGGTCTGCTTGCCCTTCGCCGCAAATACAAAAAATTTTCTGTGTGAAGGGGGGGCAGCAAGGCCACGGGCAATCCCCTATCTGATGTTGCAGCCCTGAGCGTTTTGGCAGGCACCTTTTTCAGAAATTTTCGGGCCACCCCCAGCTTGACTTTTTGTGAGCCAGTGCGCACTAGGTTTGGTGTGGAGCTGCAAAGCCCCCCTTTCGGTGATGGCACGGGGCATAGCTAGGGTCTTCTATTCCTGCGGCCGAGGGTATCGGGAAGAATTTTCTATCAACTCGTTTGAGCTAGGGAAGAGGAAAAAAGCGGGAGAGCAATCTGAAGGATCTGCTACCCTAGCCCCCAACCCTGACCGGAATGAGGTTTGTCCCCATGTCCATCGTCGGGGGAAAGATTCAATACACCCTAGATGGTCTTCAGGAGGAGTCAAAATTCCTTGAGTTTTGGACTGCTGAAGCTGGGGAGCATCTCAAAAGTGGGAAAGTTTTGGGATTGACGGGCACCGGGTGAGTGGGTAAAAGGCATCGTGTGTGTAAATTCTTTCTCTTGCTTTCCTCGTCCAGGGGTTGAGACTTTTTTTTTCTAGGATCAAACGATGGTTTGGGACCCAAAGGAGCACCAAGGAGTGCTATTGGCGGGATCAAGGCTCGTGTTCTGTAAAAGGGCACTAATATTCGGGATCATCGTTGTTTGGGTAAAAACTATTTCACATTTGGGGGGGTTTTAAAATGGGCCCCCAGGTTTTTCTCCCCCATGTCTTTAATTTTACTGGTCTTCTAGGGAGATTCGCGTCCAGCTAGGTACCATCGTCGGGAAAACCAGATATTGAGTTTCGCGGAGGTGCTTCCGTGACTTCCTTGATGACCAAACAAAACAGAAAGGGGGGAGAGGGTTCCCCTGTTCCCATGAGAAATTTTCATGGCCCCCAAACAAAGTTTGGAAGTCAACTATAACCATTCTATAAAGGGAAAAAGGGAAGGGGAAGTTTCTAAAAACTGTTTGGGAGGCAGCCCCCCTTTCTGATGATTTTGAAAGCTTGGCAAAGCCCAAATTTGACCAAGGCTTTTTCATCGGACATGTTTTTTATATATACTCTGCTGGTGGGCAGCTGCTTCACAGCCCTGTTGAACGCCAAAACCGAGCTGGTTGGTTTCAGCATTGCAGAGCCTCTTGACTCCCCCTTTCTTACTGCAGCCTTGGGCGACTGGGCGCCGAGGGTTTTTACCCATGCAAGGGGCCTGATTCCGCCACCCTTTTTTCCCGGGGGGCACACAATGAGGCACCAAAGAAAAAGGGGTCTGAGGGTCTGGGACTTTTGCCAGCCGGGCACGGGTTGGAGAATTTTGGGGTTCGACAGCAGCCTCTCTGAAACCTCACCAAGTGCGGGATGAGTATTTGTTTTAAGTGTGGGCCTTAAACCTAAAAACCCCCTCTACCCGTGGAAAGAAAACAGCTTCATACACATCGCATCCGAAAGGGTTAATTTTTTTCCCCGCTGCAATGTCAGGGGGTCATGTTGGTACTGGGAGCCCGGGGGATGTTTGTCCTTCAGAGCTTGCGCCGTGTGACGCCCTTGGGCGAGGGTACCCTCACGGGTTATAAGTCTCAGGCTTCATTATTACCCCTTCTATTTTTTTACAAATTTTTGGGCTCTGTTTTTTGAGGCGGGGGTGCCTTTTGTTGGCTTTTTGCCTGGCGGGTGTTTGTCGCCCTAGGGGGGAGAGGACGGGGTTTTGTCATCCCTTGGGGAATCCATTTATTCCCCTAAAAACATGTGTTGCTATGACTTGCCCCCCTTGGTGGGACAGCCAAAACAGGCTTCCCAAAAAAGCAGCAAGTTTGCCGGGAAATGTTGTTTAAAGGGCACTTTGCTTTCTTCAGAAGGTCAGTGAATTTGCTAGCGCTTGAGGGCGAGCTGCTTTGGGAGTGTGTCGAGTCCTGGTGGATGTTAATTGTTCAGATTTGAGGTCCTCTGAAGGTAAAATCAGGGTTTTAGCGTCACCCTTCTGCGGGGGGGGCTGTTGGTTTTTCTCATTTGGAGCTCTCCTGACCTAGACATCCATTTTTCAAGGATTTTGCCAGATGGGGGACTGAGTGCACATTCCCTGTAGCACACCCAGCAGATCCCTCTAAACGACAGCTTTGGCTCTGTCGGAAATTCCGGGGAACCCCGGACTACTTGTGACATTGCTGAATAGGGGGTTGGGGGGGCCCAGCGGGGGGAAACGGGTGAAGGACAGCATGGATGCATGGGGGAGGGGTTGGGGATAGTGGGCGGGGGAATTTGTAAGGGTGGGGCACTAAACGGCAACCCCTTGGTCAGGAAGTCGGGGACCTAGGGGGGGATTGGGGGGGGGATGGGGGAGGAGGGGGGGGGGGAGGGGCCCGTGTTTTTGCTAAAGAGCATATCAAAAGAACAAAAAAACATAAAACAAAGGAACATGCAGAAGGGCCCTACGGGCCCCATGCGAGGAGGTCCAAGTCCCCTCCCGGCTTAAGCCAATGCACCCAACCCTATCAGTCGGGTCACATTGACCTAAGGGGGAACAGGGCAACCGACTGGTACACAACTATCAGGTCTAACTCACCCCCACCCACATATCATGTATTTATCCAACCATTTTTAAAGCTACACAACGTTCTGGCCTCAAAAACGGTATTGGGATTTTGTTCCACTCATCCAAAAACTCTTTTACCAAACCATATTTTCCTATATCCTTCTTGAATCTGAATTTTTCCCAAATTTAAAACCATTGTGCGAGTCCTGTCTGGCTAGATTTTTCCACAAATTTACATCCCCTTTATTTTTTCCTGCTTCCAATTTTAACCTAATCATATCCCCCCTAATTCTCGTCTTTCTAAGAGTGCATTTTCAGGGCCCTTAGTTATCCTCAAGGAAAAAGGTTTCGTTACAGGGGATCAACTTTTATCCTCCTTTTGACATTTCCAGAGAATTTAACCCTTCTGTAAAGGTGCCCAAAATGTGCACATAATCAAAGAGCCCTAACCAAGGATTTTTAAGAGTTGAAAAAAACCTGAGGACTCCTATTTTTTATGCTTTTTGATATAAGCCAAGGTTTTTTAGTTTTTATGCGAACACTTATGCACTTTTTGTTTGGTTTCAGTTTTACTGCAACCAAAACTCCAAATCTTTTTCGCAATCCGTTTTATAAATCTACATATTTAGTTTATATGTGGCATTGGGTTATTGTCCGTCCAAAAATTTAGAACTTTGCATTTGTCTATATTAAACTGCATCTGCCACTTCTCCGACCACTGCATCAATTTTTCAAAATCTTTCCCGGATGCTCGAATGCCTCGTCAAATGAATTCGACGGCCCATTTTTTTGTCATCGGCAAAATTGCCGATGTCGCTCTTTATGCCCTCATTATTTGTTTATGTAGATTGGAAAAGCAGGGGCCCAACACTGACCCCCCTGGAACACCGCTGTGACGCTTTCCCCCCTCTATTTCTCCCATTAATGCAAAAATCTCTGCTGCCTATTTGCCAAACCCTGCTCTATCCCGGAAAAAAAATTTTCCTCCATTATGTGCTTTAATTTTCCTCAATAGTCTTGATGTGGGGCCCGTCAAAACCTTCTGAAGTCCATATACACAAAAACATATTCATTACCCTGAATTTTCCTCCTCAAAAACCTTAGTGAAAAAATTTAAAAAATTTTGTAAGGCAGGAAAACCCCCTTTTTAAAACCATGTGAGTTTGTTGTTAATTTATGCTTTTTTAAGGTGGCTACGAAATGCCTCGGGAAATTTTGTTCCAAAATTTTTCCCACTATGGAGGGGTTTGGTTTTTGGTCTATATTCGAAGCAAGGACCTGTCACCGTTTTTAAAAAAGGGATCAATTTGCCATTTTCCACTTTCGGCACCATCCCCGTTTGTAGTATAGTGAAAAGATTTGCCAAAAGGTGTGCAAAACTCCCTTTAAATTTCCTTTTGAACCCTTTTCATACGTCATCAGGGGCCCGGGGGGTTTGTTTAGGTTTTTTAAATTTTTTATTTGCCTAAGGGCCCTGCACTTGTGACCCCAATATCCCAGTTTTTTTTCGTCCCTTTTTAATAATTTATCATTACTGGGAAAACGCTGGGACCTCCGGTAAAAACTGAGAGGAAGTAGTGTTTTAAAAATTTTACACTTTCCTTATCACTGTCAGTGAGCTGACCCCGGGGAAATTTTTGGGGGGCCTATCTTGTCCCGATCTTTCTTCTGTAACCCGAAAGAACCTTTTGGGGGTTTGTCTTTGATTTCCTTGCAACTTAAAAACCTCAAAACTCTTTTTGCTTTTCTAATCCCCTTTTTTATTTCTCTCTTTAACTGAAATATTTGATTTCTTAATTTCCCCTCCCCCTTTTGATTTGCCTAATATGCCTCTCTTTTGCCAATCAAAATTTTAATCTATTTTTCATCCATTTAGGATCATTTTTTTTGTCTGATTTCCCTATTTGGAAAAATAATTTGACTGACACTAGAACTTTTTGCCCTGGAAACACATATCGGCAACCCTCACCACCCACCTGACCCTTAGTCAGGTCATTCCCGTCAGCCCACCTAAATAATTTTTCACCTATGAAATCAGCCAAACGAAAGTCAGGGGGAGACTTGATTGCCATTATTAGGGGGAAATTTCCTGAAAATTAAAAATGAGGTTTTTTATCACTTTCCCCAAGCTCATCATTAACCTCAAGATTATTAAATTAGTGTTTCCCTACTGGCAAAACCAAGTAAAGGGGGTTTTTTTTCCCCATTGGCTCTGTCAAAACTGTTTTAAAAAAAATCCCGGATCGATCAAAAAAGTCACCTGATTTTAAAATTTTTTGTCAAATTGCTCCCGTCAATCTTCTATAGTTAAATCTCCCATTGCCAACTTTTCGTTTGTAGATGCCTTAGAATTCGTCCCATAAAGTTTATGCACTCCCCCATCAAAATTTTTGGGCCCCGTAAATCAAAACCCAAAAAAAGTTTTTCTCGGCCCCCGAGAAGCTGTAACCAAAAGATTCATGGTGACGCTTTTTAAATTTAAAATCTTGTCTAACACAACAATTTTAAAATTTTCCTGACTACATCGCACCACCCCCTTTCCGTTGACCCGTCAGTGTGGAATAATTCATAGCCTTTAGTGACATTCGAGGGCATCCTCTATCTTTTAGATTTAGCCCGGTCCTGTTATAGCAATAATATCTATGTTTCCTGCATTGCAAATTTAAACTTAGCCACATCTTTTTCTTACACTCCCGCTATTAGTAAGAACCTTTAAAGGGGGTATCCTTTCTGCCCTCTGTTCCCCCTTTGTTTCTGACCTGATCTATTTTCCCTTTTTTTTAACTTCATGCTGAAAGCCTTTTATCATTTTACTGTTTCCCAAACCCAAGTGTTGCAACCTGCTTGTTTCCCCCACACACCCATACCTCTATCTTCCCTCATTTAAAATCATAGGCATTTTACCAAGCCTTCTCAATCGAGTCTCAAAGCTACCCCCGCCCCAGAGAGATGTACCTCATCCCTTGCATACATATCATGTTTTCCATAAAATTGTTCCTTGTCAAAGAATGGGGTTGCAAGTTCCCTTTCGTATCTGTCTAGCCCGCAATTTACACCAATTGCCCTAACAACCATTCATTTTTCCTACTCCCCTTTAGGCAAGATGCTACATATGAATGGGACCCTCCCCTTAGAATAATGAAAACTATAGCTCTTTTACTTACTAGCAGCCTTTTCTCCTACCCCTTTCCCAAAATCATTTTCCCCAGCACTGAGACAGAAATGGGCTTTTTTCCCCTTACCTGACGTGATATTTTCCAGCCTGTTGACAATGTCCCCCAAAACCAGCTCCAGGGGAAACACATCTATCTCTCATTTCTTATTTCCATTACAAAAAGCACGGTCAATATATCTTACCTAGAGTCACCAACCAAAGAATGTGCTTACCTCCATTGCAGGCAGTAGTACCCTTACCTTCCTGGCCACTGAAGTACATTCAACCTGAAAAACAGAGAAACGATTTCCACCTTTTGTCTTCACTCTTAAATTTCCTTACTCTGAGCGCCCCCTTACTGGAACCCCTCGCCACTTGTACAGGGCTGGGCTGACCTCACGCTGTAGCCGTTGCACCTCCCCAACACAGCCTCCTAAAAAGAGAGACGACTGCACCCCATGCTAGAAGCCCATTTCCCCCCAATCCGCCCCTCACACTCTCTCCCAACCCCCTTTAGTGGCCTTCAGCCTCCTAATCCCTCTGGAAAGCAAGACCTCCTCCTCAAATCTCCAACCCAATTTTTAAAAACTGCAGAAGCAACCAGCTTTTTTAAACCCTCCACACTAATCCCCAAAGCAGCTCAGGGGCGTGACCCCACGGACGACGACCAATCACTGATAACTTTTTTCTAATTTTTATCACTTTTGTTCCATTTAGAAAAAAACCCCCGCCATTTGGACATAATCACCGTCTCACACTATTTAAACCGAGGGTTCTTCTGTTCACCGTCCAATGACCGTGTCGTGGGGGGCCATTCCTTCCCAAACCCCCGACCCGGCCGATCACAGATGTAAACAAAAATCCTCCACACCTCCACTTCCGGGTCCCCTCACCCCGCACTTAAATCCCCCCCATAACCTGCACTTTTACTGAACAGGGGCAAAGGGCCGATCAGAGGTTTGTCCAACTCTGTGATCTCCGGTGGATACCAAAGTGGGGTCTGCCCAAAATGGCCCACGTAAACCATTTTGGTTCTTGGGTTTTCACCAATGTATGGAGCACCACACACTGGCCCCTCCTCACGCCGGGAAGCGCGTATATATAAAAATAAAATATATAAATATATATATATATATATATTATATATATATATATATAAAAATATATATTATATAAAATTTTTATATATATAAAAATAATATGCAAAAAAACCACTCTGAAAGAATAAAAAATTCCAAGCGCTTTTTGGACTACTCAATTTTCAAGGCTATGAAAGTGAACACCAAGGAAGCTATATAAGGGGTCCGGCCAGCACCTACTATCAGACCCACAAGGTTAAACACTGACGCCGGGGCCAACTTGGATAGGGCCTTTTCACAACCACCCCCAAGCTATTCTACCCCCCAGAAAATTTAAAAAAAAATTTGTCCAGTGTATTATTAAATTCTTCCCAAAATTCTAATTTAAATTTTAAAAGGTCTAATTATATAAACCCAAAAGGAAAAAATTTATATTTTTTCAAAACTGCTTTTTTTGAAACAAGACAATTAATTCCGTCGACCAGGACTTGCTTGAACACTTTCTCAACTTTTTTGAAAACAATTGGATGGTAAAAAATTCTTACCAAAGGGGGAAAAAAAGCATTGGGAAACTTTTCCATTCTAATGCTATATTTGTTGTTTTAATTTAGTTCAGTTTTTACCCGTTTGACCGTAATAAACTTTATCGCAAATTTTACAAGAAATTTATAGACACATCCACGCATTTTGGGGGAAAAAAAACTTTTTCAAAAGTTTTTTTTTTCTGTAAACAAGATTTTTGAAACAATTTAATATTAAAAGCTAAGAAGAGAAGGCATATAACCCAAATTTTCATGGTAAGGGGGAACCCAAAATATTTTAGTTGAAAAGGGTGGTTTCCCCTTTTTTGGGTTATAAAAAGTGTTTCTAGCAACTTTTTAAAAAATTTACAATTTTCTTTCTTGGGGTTTTTAAAATTTTATTTACCCATTTCTAAATTTTGGAAATTTTCCCCACTATGAACTCAGGACACAAAATTGTAAACTCCAAAAACATTGATGAAAAAACAGACATTTGACTCTACTTGTGCGAGGAATAAAGTGGCATAGGAACATTTTTGTAGGTTTTCTGTAAATTTTAAAATTTTAATTTATTTTTTACCCCTTTAAAAATTAAACACTAGAAAAAGGGAATGAGTTTTTTCTTCAAACTCAACATAAAGTTTATAGAAAAGGGGAAGAACACTTCAGTCTGGAGGTCTCAAGGTGGTAATTGCAGTGTTATATAACCCACCACAGAACAACAGGAAGCCAAGGCAATGGTATAATGAAAGTAAGAGAGCAATGGTTGATACACTGACTGAAGTGGCCAGAAGGGCTCATGCGAGCAGGGCAAAACTTCTGATTATGGGTGACTTCAACCACAAGGAAATCGATGGGAAAAACCTGAAGCCACATGGGGGCCCAGAAACGTGGAGGGCTAAGATGATGGAGGTGGAACTGGAAAACCGCATGCACCAACACGTTAAGAACACTACCAGAGAGAGAGCAGAGAGGATGAACCAGCGAGACTGGACCTTGTAAAGTGCAGATATTGAGGACAACTACAAGAGAGGGGACTACACAGGAATGAAGAATTTCCTGCACGGAGTTCATTGGCACAGAGAACTGGCAGGAAAGTAAGTAAACAAGATGATGGAATATGTGACAACATGCAAGGAGCTGAGGAGAGGTTTGTATCGAAGGATAACAGAAATAACGAGAAGGCCAGGGTGAGCCCATGGTTCACTTAAAGGTGTAGAGAGGCCAAAACCAAGTGTACTTGAGAATGGAAGAAGTATAGAAGGCAAAGGACCCAGGAGAATAAGGAAAGAAGTCGTAGAGCCAGAAATGAATATGCACAGGTAAGAAGGGAGGCCCAACGGCAATACGATAATGACATAGCAGCGAATGCTAAATCTGACCCGAAGCTGTTGTACAGCCACATCAAGAGGAATACGAAAGTCAAGGATCAGGTAATCAGGCTGAGGGAGGAAGGAGAGGAGATCACAAGAAACGACCGTGAAGTATGTGAGGAGCTCAACATGAGATTCAAAGAAGTGCTCACAGAGGAGACAGAAGGGACTCCAGAAAGACGGAGGGGTAGGGTACACCTTCAGGTGTTGGGACAAATACATACAACCGAGAAAGAAGTGAAGATGCTCCTAAGCGAGCTAGATACCTCAAAGGCGATGTGGCCGGATAACATTTCACAATGGGTCCTGAGAGAGGGAGCAGAGGCGCTATGTGTACCACTAACAACAATCTTCAACACATCTATAAAAATAGGGCGACTACCTAAGGAATAGAAGACAGCAAATGTAGTCCCAATTTTTTAAAAGGAGACAGACACGAAGCACCAAACTGCAAACCAGTGTCACTGACGTGTATAGTATGAAAAGTCGTGAAGAAGATCATCATGAGAAGATTGGGGGAGCATCTAGAAATGAATGAGCTTATCAACGACAGCCAGCACGGTTTCAGGGATGGGGAATCCTTTGTCACAAACCTACTGGAGTTCTATGACAGGGTGACAGCAGTAAGACAAGAAAGAGAGGGGTGGGTGGATTGCATTTTCTTGGACTGCAAGAAGGCGTTTGACACAGTTCCACACAAGAGATTGGTACAAAAACTGGAGGACCAAGCAGGGATAACAGGGAAGGCACTACAATGGATCAGGGAATACTTGACAGGAAGACAGCAGCGAGTCATGGTACGTGGCGAATATGCACAGATAAGAAGGGAGATCCAAAGACAATATGAAAACGACATAGCAGCAAAAGCCAAATCTGACCCGAAACTGTTGTACAGCCACATCAGGAGGAAAACAACAGTCAAGGACCAGGTAATCAGGCTAAGGAAGGAAGGAGGAGAGACAACAAGAAATGACCGTGAAGTATGTGAGGAACTCAACAAGAGATTCAAAGAAGTGTTCACAGAGGAGACAGAAGGGGCTCCAGAAAGACGGAGAGGTGGGGCACACCACCATGTGCTGGACACAGTGCACACAACCGAGGAAGAAGTGAAGAGGCTTCTGAGTGAGCTAGATACCTCAAAGGCAATGGGGCCAGATAACATCTCCCCATGGGTATTGAGAGAGGGAGCAGAGGCGCTATGTGTACCCCTAACAACAATATTCAATACATCTATCGAAACAGGGAGATTGCCTGAGGCATGGAAGACAGCAAATGTAGTCCCAATCTTTAAAAAAGGAGACAGACATGAAGCATTAAACTACAGACCAGTGTCACTGACATGTATAGTATGCAAAATCATGGAGAAGATTATCAGAAGAGTGGTGGAACACCTAGAAAGGAACGATCTCATCAACAGCAGCCAACATGGTTTCAGGGACGAGAAATCCTGTGTCACAAACCTACTGGAGTTCTATGACATGGTGACAGCAGTAAGACAAGAGAGAGAGGGGTGGGTGGATTGCATTTTCTTGGACTGCAAGAAGGCGTTTGACACAGTTTCACACAAGAGATTGGTGCAAAAACTGGAGGACCAAGCAGGGATAACAGGAAAGGCACTACAATGGATCAGGGAATACTTGTCAGGAAGACAGCAGCGAGTCATGGTACGTGGCGAGGTGTCAGAGTGGGCACCTGTGACCAGCGGGGTCCCACAGGGGTCAGTCCTAGGACCAGTGCTGTTTCTGGTATTTGTGAACGACATGACGGAAGGAATAGACTCTGAGGTGTCCCTGTTTGCAGATGACGTGAAGTTGATGAGAAGAATTCACTCGATCGAAGACCAGGCAGAACTACAAAGGGATCTGGACAGGCTGCAGACCTGGTCCAGCAATTGGCTCCTGGAGTTCAATCCCACCAAGTGCAAAGTCATGAAGATTGGGGAAGGGCAAAGAAGACCGCAGACGGAGTACAGTCTAGGGGGCCAGAGACTACAAACCTCACTCAAGGAAAAAGATCTTGGGGTGAGTATAACACCAGGCACATCTCCTGAAGCGCACATCAACCAAATAACTGCTGCAGCATATGGGCATAAGGAATCGTTCAGGACCCTGTACACCGTGTACGTTAGGCCCATATTGGAGTATGCGGCACCAGTTTGGAACCCACACCTAGCCAAGCACGTAAAGAAACTAGAGAAAGTGCAAAGGTTTGCAACAAGACTAGTCCCAGAGCTAAGAGATATGTCCTACGAGGAGAGGTTAAGGGAAATCAACCTGACGACACTGGAGGACAGGAGAGATAGGGGGGACATGATAACGACTTACAAAATACTGAGAGGAATTGACAAGGTGGACAAAGACAGGATGTTCCAGAGACTGGACACCGTAACAAGGGGACACAGTAGGAAGTTGAAGACACAGATGAATCAAAGGGATGTTAGGAAATATTTCTTCAGCCACAGAGTAGTCAGGAAGTGGAATAGTTTGGGAGGCGATGTAGTGGAGTCAGGATCCATACATAGCTTTAAGCAGAGGTACGATAAAGCTCATGGTTCAGGGAGAGTGACCTAGTAGCGACCAGTGAAGAGGCGGGGCCAGGAGCTTGGACTCGACCCCTGCAACCTCAACTAGGTGAGTACAACTAGGTGAGTACACACACACACACACACACACACACATATACACACACACACACACACACACACACACACACACACACACACACACACACACACACACACCACATACACACACAAACACACACACACACACACATGCATTCACACACACATACACACACACACACACACACACACACACACACACACACACACACACACACACACACACACATACACTCACACACACATACACCACACACACACATACACACACACATACACACACACACATACACACACACACACACACACACACACACACACACACACACACACACCACACACACACACACACACACATACACTCACACACACATACACACACACACACATACACACACACATACACACACACACACATACACACACACACACACACACACACACACACACACACACACACACACACACACACACACACACACACACACACACATACACTCACACACACATACACACACACACACACACACATACACACACCACACACACCACACACACACACACACACACACACACACACACACGGCTTCAGGAGAGAGAGGAAAGGACACACACTGAAAGGAAGCAGGAAGAAGGAAAGGAGATTGAGAAAATCATCACGGAAATAGGTGAAGAGATGGACGAGATTGTAAATTTTCAGAGAATAGGGGGGTACTCGAAGGGGAGAAACCGACCAATCAAGCTGATTCTCAGGACGGAAACAGTGCGGAACAGGATCCTCCAAGAGAACCACGATTGAAATACTCGGAAGAGTACAAGAGGGTGTTCCTAGACAGAGACAGAACAAAATCAGAACGACAGCAGCTGAGGGAGAGGACAAAAAAACGAAGGAGCTAGGAAAAGAGACAAGGAGGGAATCAGCAGAGGTCAGTCAGAGCAGGACAGAACAGCAAGGGCAAGCACACACACAAACTACTCTCAGAACCATACAACCTATCACACCATCCCAACACACACTACAATCCATACCCACAGCCTCCACCCAACATCGAGCTATAGAATCCCACAGTATGCCAACAGGTCTCCCACCCCACAGGCCCCCCAAACCACAGTGTTGGAAAGGAAACTGAAGGTATGGTACACAAACGCTGATGGAATAACAAATAAGTGGGAGGAGTGGCACGAAAGAGTCAAAGAAGCATCACCGGACATCATAGCTCTTACAGAAACCAAGCTTACAGGTATGATAACAGATGCCATCTTTCCAACGGGATACCAATCCTGAGGAAAGACAGAGGGAACAGGGGGGTGGAGGAGTGGCGTTGCTGATCAAAAATCGCTGGAATTTTGATGAGCTGGAGAGAGGAGATAGCGGAGAAGAAAGTGATTACATAGTGGGAACACTTCACTCTGGAGGTCCCAAGGTGGTAATAGCAGTGATGTATAACCCACCACAGAACAGCAGGAGGCCAAGGCAAGAGTACGACGAGAGCAATAGAGCGATGGTTGACACACTGGCTAGAGTGGCCAGAAGAGCTCATGCATGCAGGGCAAAGCTCCTGATCATGGGTGACTTTAACCACAAGGAGATCGATTGGGAGAACTTGGACCCACATGGGGGCCAAGATACATGGAGGGCTAAGATGATGGAGGTGGTACTGGAGAACTTCATGTACCAACACGTAAGGGACACTACAAGAGAGAGAGGAGAGGATGAACCAGCAAGGCTGGACTTAGTATTCACCTTCAGTAGTGCAGATATCGAGGACATCACATATGAAAGACCCCTTGGGCCAGTGACCATGTGGTTTTAAGCTTCGAATACACAGTAGAGCTACAAGTGGAGGGGAGAAGCAGGAAGGCCAGGACGAATGAAGCCAAACTACAAGAAAGGGGACTACACAGGAATGAGGAACTACCTGAACGGGGTTCAGTGGGACAGAGAACTGGCAGGGAAGCCAGTTAATGAGATGATGGAATATGTAGCAACAAAATGCAAGGAGGCTGAGGAGAGGTTTGTACCCAAGGGTAACAGGAGTAATGAAAAAGCCAGGATGAGCCATGGTTTACCCAAAGGTGCAGGGAGGCAAAAACCAAGTGTGCTAGGGAATGGAAGAAATATAGAAGGCAAAGGACCCAGGAGAATAAGGAGAACAGTCGTAGAGCCAGAAACGAATATGCACAGATAAGAAGGGAGGCCCAAAGACAATATGAAAATGACATAGCAGCGAAAGCCAAATCTGACCGAAACTGTTGTACAGCCACATCAGGAGGAAAACAACAGTCAAGGACCAGGTATCAGGCTAAGGAAGGAAGGAGGAGAGACAACAGGAAAATGACCGTGAAGTATGTGAAGAACTCAACAAGAGATTCAAAGAAGTGTTCACAGAGGAGACAGAAGGGACTCCAGAAAGACGGAGAGGTGGGGCACACCACCAAGTGCTGGACACAGTGCACACAACCGAGGAAGAAGTGAAGAGGCTTCTGAGTGAGCTAGATACCTCAAAGGCAATGGGGCCAGATAACATCTCCCCATGGGTATTGAGAGAGGGAGCAGAGGCACTATGTGTACCCCTAACAACAATATTCAATACATCTATCGAAACAGGGAGATTGCCTGAGGCATGGAAGACAGCAAATGTAGTCCCAATCTTTAAAAAGGAGACAGACATGAAGCATTAAACTACAGACCAGTGTCACTGACATGTATAGTATGCAAAATCATGGAGAAGATTATCAGGAGAAGAGTGGTGGAACACCTAGAAAGGAATGATCTCATCAACAGCAGCCAGCATGGTTTCAGGGACGGGAAATCCTGTGTCACAAACCTACTGGAGTTCTATGACATGGTGACAGCAGTAAGACAAGAGAGAGAGGGGTGGGTGGATTGCATTTTCTTGGACTGCAAGAAGGCGTTTGACACAGTTCCACACAAGAGATTGGTGCAAAAACTGGAGGACCAAGCAGGGATAACAGGGAAGGCACTACAATGGATCAGGGAATACTTGTCAGGAAGACAGCAGCGAGTCATGGTACGTGGCGAGGTGTCAGAGTGGGCACCTGTGACCAGCGGGGTCCCGCAGGGGTCAGTCCTAGGACCAGTGCTGTTTCTGGTATTTGTGAACGACATGACGGAAGGAATAGACTCTGAGGTGTCCCTGTTTGCAGATGACGTGAAGTTGATGAGAAGAATACACTCGATCGAAGACCAGGCAGAACTACAAAGGGATCTGGACAGGCTGCAGACCTGGTCCAGCAATTGGCTCCTGGAGTTCAATCCCACCAAGTGCAAAGTCATGAAGATTGGGGAAGGGCAAAGAAGGCCGCAGACGGAGTACAGTCTAGGGGTCAGAGACTACAAACCTCACTCAAGGAAAAAGATCTTGGGGTGAGTATAACACCAGGCACATCTCCTGAAGCGCACATCAACCAAATAACTGCTGCAGACATATGGGCGCCTAGCAAACCTCAGAACAGCATTCCGACATCTTAATAAGGAATCGTTCAGGACCCTGTACACCGTATACGTTAGGCCCATATTGGAGTATGCGGCACCAGTTTGGAACCCACACCTAGCCAAGCACGTAAAGAAACTAGAGAAAGTGCAAAGGTTTGCAACAAGACTAGTCCCAGAGCTAAGAGGTATGTCCTACGAGGAGAGGTTAAGGGAAATCAACCTGACGACACTAGAGGACAGGAGAGATAGGGGGGACATGGTAACGACATACAAAATACTGAGGGGAATTGACAAGGTGGACAAAGACAGGATGTTCCAGAGATTGGACACAGTAACAAGGGGACACAGTTGGAAGCTGAAGACACAGATGAATCACAGGGATGTTAGGAAGTATTTCTTCAGCCACAGAGTAGTCAGTAAGTGGAATAGTTTGGGAAGCGATGTAGTGGAGGCAGGATCCATACATAGCTTTAAGCAGAGGTATGATAAAGCTCACGGCTCGGGGAGAGTGACCTAGTAGCGATCAGTGAAGAGGCGGGGCCAGGAGCTCGGACTCGACCCCCGCAACCTCAACTAGGTGAGTACAACTAGGTGAGTACACACATACACTCACACACACATACACACACACACACACACATACACACACACACACACACACACACACACACACACACACAACATACACACACAGCCACACAAACAACAGGTGAGAACAACAGTCATAGCAGCAACGCAAACATCCACATTCATCAACGAAGACTGTGTAAATATTGTTGTTAAAGTAACCTGGAAAATACCACGGCATCCCAGGCTGATGTTTCCACTGAAGAGTAAGTTATACCTGTATTAGACGGCCTCGCAGATGAAAAGTTCTCAGGAAATTCCATTAGATAATGACATTCCAGTCTAAGATGATGCCGTCGAAAATGTAATTAAACTTAACCTGAATGTGTGAATATATTTGGTTCTGAAAGGTGTGATGGTGTGGTGGTGGTGGTGGTGTGGTGGTGTGGTGGTGTGGTGGTGGTGGTGGTGTGATGGTGTGTTGGTGGTGGTGTGGTGGTGTGGTAGTGGTGGTGGGGTGGTGGTGTGATGGTGTGGGGGTGGTGGTGTGGTGGTGTGGTGGTGTGGTAGGTGGTGGTGGTGGTGTGGTGTGGGGGGTGTGGTGTGGTTTGGGGGTGTGGTGTGGTGGTGGTGTGGTGTGGTGTGTGGTGTGGTGTGGTTGTGATGTGGGGGTGGTGGTGTGGTGGGGGTGTGTGGTGGTGGTGGTGCTGCGGTGTGGTGTGGTGGTGGTGCTGCGGTGGTGGTGTGGGGTGGTGGTGTGGGGTGGTGTGTGTGGTGGTGGTGGTGTGGTGGTGGTGGTGTGGTGGTGGTGGTGTGGTGGTGGTGGTTTGTGTGGTGGTGCGCGGTGTGGTGTGGTGTGGTGTGCGGTGTGTGTGGTGGGTGGTGTGGGGTGGTTGTGATGTGGTGGTGTTGGTGTGGTGGTGGTGGTGTGGTGGTGGTGTGGTTGTGGTGGTGCTGCGGTGTGGTGGGTGGGTTTGGGGTGGTTGGGTGTGGTGGTGGTGATGGTTGTGTGGTCGGTGTGTGGTGGTGTGGTGTGTGGTGTGTGGTTGGGTGTGCGTGATGGTGGTGTGGTAGTGCGGTGTGGTGGTGGAAGTTGTGGTATGTGTCCATCTGTCCTAGCAATGTAGTTTTAGCGTTGGATGCGTAGTGTAGTCTCTGTAATTAAGAGGCAAGTGTTACCATCAAACTCACCCCACACATTGTTACCACCCAAAAATTTTTTCAGCGTATCGTTGCCAGAGCTTCCTCTCACCCTTGATAAAGTAAGCGGCCAACGGAACAAAGTGTAAACAAACATACCCCAAAATTTCCGACTGTTCAACCGTTCTCGCTGTGAGTCCAGGCGTCGCTCTCTCATTGTTGCGCGAGAAAAGACAAGTAAAGAACCAATAGAAGAAATGCACAACAGACAAATAGCACTAGGATGCGATATCAGCGTGGTTGCTCCTGTGGCGCATTTTGTTGCAGTTGTTGGTTGAGAATAGTGTCACTCAGCTTACTCGGAATACCCAGAAATTTACACTGTCACTCAGTGACGGTGGCCATCGTCGTCTTCCGCTAGCGCGCGTGTGTTGTTATGGTATGGTAGTAATATGTGTGACCAGCTTCCTGGCCCCCTCATTCACTTGAGCGCTAACTACGCCTTCCTACCTTTCTATGAGCTAATCAAAACTCGTCTTAAAACTATAGGTTCCTGCATCATAGATCACTTGCAGACTATTCCAATTCTGACACCCCTGATGTCTAAGTGTCATCCCTTTGATCTGAGTCTTCACTTCCTGTGACCCCTTGTTTCTGAGTCCCCTCTCTGGAACATCCTGTCTCTGTCCACCTTGTCTATTCCTCGCTGTATTTTGTATGTCGTTATCATGTCTTCCTTAACCCTCCTGTCCTCCAGTATCGTAAGGCCGATTTTCCTTAACCTTTCTTCGTAGGATATTTCCCTTAGCTCTGGAACTAGCCTTGTTGCAAACTTGTGCACTTTCTCTAATTTCTTGACGTGATTGACCAGGTGTGTTCCAAACTGGTGCTGCATTCTCCAGCATGGACCTGACGTACACGGTGTACAAAGTCTTGAACGATTCCTTACTGAGGTATCGCAACGCTATTCTCAGGTTTGCCAGGCACCCATATGCTGCAGCAGTTATTTGGTTGATGTGCGCCTCAGGAGACGTGCTCGGTATTGTACTCACCCCAAGATCCTTTTCCTTAAATGAGGTTTACAGTCTTTGGCCACCTAGCCTATACTCTGCGTGTGTGTGAGTGTGTGTGTATAGGGTCATGCAGTGATTCCTGACTGTCGCGTGTGTATACGTCATGCGTTGATAAGTGACCATCGTGTGTGTACAGGGTTATGAAGGGGCTGGTGACTGTCGTGCTTGCATAGGGTCAAGTAGTCGCCCAGTCTGAATAAAAATTTTAACATTCAGTTTTCAACTTGTAGAGACAGTTGCCGCAGTTCGTTGAATGAGTGAACATATAAATGGCGAACACCCTTTTTTGGGATAGTTCTGATATGTGTTTTGAGTGTATGAACCAGAGTTAGGTGTTTGTGTGTGGACAAGAGTTAGGTGTTTGTGTGTGGACCAGAGTTAGGTGTTTGTGTGTGGACCAGAGTTAGGTGTTTGTGTGTGGACCAGAGTTAGGTGTTTGTGTGTGGACCAGAGTTAGGTGTTTGTGTATGGATCAGAGTGTGTGGACCTGTGTTATTGGCGAGTGTGTGGACGCAGGAGTGTTGTTCATCGACCAGACGACTTGTGTTTATGAATAAGAGTGAATGCGTGTTCTGTGTTAGCCAGAGTGCAACACTGAGTGAAGGTTCGTGCCTCTGCATCATCCACTGATTATAAAAGCTTCCTATATCTCAACACTGTGAATACAGCTTAACTCCCGTGCTAATTCTACTTCCCTAAACACAATGTTATCAAACGCGAGTTTGATTTCGCATCAGAGTAAATTTATGCGAGAATTACTAGCAGTGAAACATTTTCCCCTTTGAACCATCGGATGGTAATACCAGTTCGTTTTCTATTCCCCTCATTTTATTCCAACTTTCCCACTTCCACCATTACCCCCCACCCCTCTATCCCTCCCTCCCTCGCCAGACCCCTCACAACCGAGGTACCAACAGGTATGTTCACTATCTAATAACATTACCCTCACAATTCTCTAGTGAGGTTAAAAAAAAATGGTTCGGTTGTAACGTAGAACGACGCTAAAACTCATCTACCACAAGTGTCTTTGCAGGATCTTTCGTTTGTCTCCCTTACGGTTACGAGAGAGTTTCACGCATGTAGGAAAAAAATTGGACGAAATTTAGTCAAAGATTTTACGGTTTTAAATGAGGCTGTAGGCAGTTAGGATGTATTTTATGACTCTAGGGAAAAGTTTACTCACGTAGATGATGCCCAGACTCAACTGGAATGTGTCTGAATAAAATTAACAGCGAATTATGCAACAATAATAATAATAATAATAATAATAATAATAATAATAATAATAATAATAATAATATTATGGTGGGAATCGGCCAGTGTGTTAATAATAAAAATAATAATAATAATAATAAAATAATAATAATAATAATAATAATAATAATAATAATAATAAAAAAAGACAATAATAGTAACAATAACAATAATAATAATAATAACAATAACAACAACAACAACAACAACAATAATAATAATAATAATAATAATAATTAATTTTTTTTTTCAAGAACCTGATTCCGATCCTAATCTTGTAGGATCGCTAAACGCGTAGGGGATTAAAGAAGGTCATACAACGCCCATCGGGTAAATGGGAAGCGATGAAAAAATTGATCCAATGCAAAGGGCAGCTCCAATTCCTCGGATCAAGAGAGGCCCCCGTGAAAATTCAGTGGAATTACTTTTTTTTAAATAAGTAATTAGTGTTTAATGCGATTATGTAATTTGAATTACTTTCCAATTATACTGTAAGTAATTTATCCTCTCCTACAGCGAGCCTCTGCAACGTAATTTACGTTTTATAGACTCGTTTAAAATTTATTCCACCGTAGAAGCTCAGCAGTGGAGGTTCACTCCATGCAAGAGTTCACTAGTGGAGGTTCACTCCATGCAAGAGTTCACTAGTGGAGGTTCACTCCATTCAAGAGTTCACTAGTGGAGGTTAACTCCATGCAAGAGTTCACTAGTGGAGGTTCACTCCATGCAAGAGTTCACTAGTGGAGGTTCACTCCATGCAAGAGTTCACTAGTGGAGGTTCACTCCATACAATAGTTCACTAGTGGAAAAGAAGTGAAGGTTCACTCCATACAAGAGTTCACTAGTAGAGGAAGCAGTGGAGGTTCACTCCATACAGTAGTTCACTAGTGGAGGAAGCAGTGGAGGTTTACTCCATACAGTAGTTCAGTGGAAATATAAACACATATGCAGTATAATGTGATCCTTTATTGACTACGTTTCGCCCACACAGTGGGCTTTTTCAAGTCACAAACAGAACTACCTGGGGTGGAAGGAACGCGAGTATTTATAGTCAGGCTCAGAATGCTGAGGTCAGGTGGAGAATGCTGCATCTGATGATGTACCGAGTGGGGTTATAGAGTCTAAAATCTTGGGTAACTTGGAAAGGAGATTGGATAAGTTTGTGAGCAGACCTTCTACACTGTTCTTATGTGGGATAGCGATGAAGAAGTTTCTTGGCAAGTGGTTCAGCTATGTTATAGAAGCCACTATTCTGGTTGAAGTTGTCGGATATAGAAATAAGTGATGATTCCAGGATTCTTCGGTATTGAGTGTTGTCTTCTGTGGCGATAAGTCTTGAGTTTCTGTATTTTTATCAAGTGGTTGTGTGAATTACGGTGTTGTACGCAGGCATTCCTTGTGTCGTCAGACCTGCTTGCGTATTGGTGTTCTGAAATACGTGTTTGGAGGTCCCTTGATGTTTCGCCCACGTATAACTTGTTGCAGTCATTACAAGGGATTATGTATACCCCTGCAGAGGGTGGAAGCTTGACCTGTCTATCACTGGTAATGTCCTTGATGGTCGTGGTTGTGGAGGTAGATACTTGAAATGAGGTATTGGAAAAGATGTTGGAAACGTGTTTGGCAATGGAGTTGGTGGGGAGGACTATGTATCTCTTCTCGGCAGTGTCTTCTCTGGGTGTGTTGAAGATGTTTAATGCTCGTCGTCTGCAGTCTCTGATGAAGTGACGAGGATAGTGGAGTTTAGAAAATACTTGTTCAATCATCGTGCATTCTTCTTCAAGAAACTCATTGCTCCAGATTCTGAGTGCACGCAGGAAGAAGCATATAATTACACCACGTTTGGTTTTGGTGTCGTGGTGAGAGTAAAAGTGGAGAAGATCGTTTTGGTTGGTGGGTTTTCGATAGACTTTAAAACGAAGTTCGTGGTCAGCTTTGCAAAGCAGAACATCAAGGAAAGGAAGAGTGTTGTCGACTTCTTCTTCAAGTGTGAACTGGATTGAAGGCTCGACCTGGTTGAGAATTCTGAGGGGCTCAGAACAAGGGAAGAAACTTCTGCACACCGTACCCAGCAACCCCAGACCTGCCAGGATGTACGGCCTGCCAAAAACTCACAAGCCAGGTATCCCACTGAGGCCCATATCCTCGGGAATAGGCAGTGCTCCCCACCAGCTCTCAGGAATTCTCGCAAAACACCTCTCTAAACTCTTGGGCACTATCAGTCCAGCACATCTCAAACACTCGGGTGATCTTCCCAATCGCATTCGCAACATCAACATCAGGAACAAGAAACTTTCCAGCCTTGACGTGACTTCCCTATTCACCAAAGTACCTACTACACAAGCCATCGATCTCTTGCGCAGGAAAATTGACGATTCACTTGATCTTCCCATTCCAGCCAGCGATTTCATCGACCTTGTTGAACTATGTGTTGGCTTTACGTGTTTCTCTTTCGAAAATCACCTCTTTCAGCAGACTATCCTCGTCACTTCATCAGAGACTGCAGTCGACGGGCATTAAACATCTTCAACACACCCAGAGAAGACACTGCCGAGAAGAGATACATAGTCCTCCCCACCAACTCCATTGCCAAACACGTTTCCAACATCTTTTCCAATACCTCATTTCAAGTATCTACCTCCACAACCACGACCATCAAGTACATTACCAGTGATAGACAGGTCAAGCTTCCACCCTCTGCAGGGGTATACATAATCCCTTGTAATGACTGCAACAAGTTATACGTGGGCGAAACATCAAGGGACCTCCAAACACGTATTTCAGAACACCAATACGCAAGCAGGTCTGACGACACAAGGAATGCCTGCGTACAACACCGTAATTCACACAACCACTTGATAAACTACAGAAACTCAAGACTTATCGCCACAGAAGACAACACTCAATACCGAAGAATCCTGGAATCATCACTTATTTCTATATCCGACAACTTCAACCAGAATAGTGGCTTCTATAACATAGCTGAACTACTTGCCAAGAAACTTCTTCATCGCTATCCCACATAAGAACACTGTAGAAGGTCTGCTCACAAACTTATCCAACCTCCTTTCCAAGCTACCCAAGATTTTAGACTCTATAACCCCACTCGGTACATCATCAGATGCAGCATTCTCCACCTGACCTCAGCATTCTGAACCTGACTATAAATACTCGCGTTCCTTCCACCCCAGGTAGTTCTGTTTGTGACTTGAAAAAGCCCACTGTGTGGGCGAAACGTAGTCAATAAAGGATCACATTATACTGCATATGTGTTTATATTTCCATTGTGTCGGTATTTTATACCATTTATTTCCACAGTAGTTCAGTAGTGGAGGAAGCAGTGGAGGTTCACTCCATACAATAGTTCACTAGTGGAGGAAGCAGTGGAGGTTTGCTCCATACAATAGTTCACTAGTGGAGGAAGCAGTGGAGGTTCACTCCATGCAATAGTTCACTAGTGGAGGAAGCAGTGGAGGTTTACTCCATACAGTAGTTCACTAGTGGAGGAAGCAGTGGAGGTTCATGCCATGCAATAGTTCACTAGTGGAGGAAGCAGTGGAGGTTCACTCTATACAATAGTTCACTAGTGGAGGAAGCAGTGGAGGTTCACGCCATACAATAGTTCACTAGTGGAGGAAGCAGCGGAGGTTCACTCCATATAATAGTCCACTAGTGGAGGAAGCAGTGGAGTTTCACTCCACATAATAGTTCACTAGTGGAGGAAGTAGTGGAGGTTCACTCCATATAATAGTTCACTAGTGGAGGAAGCAGTGGAGGTTCACCTCATATAATAGTTCACTAGTGGAGGAAGCAGAGGAGGTTCACTCCATATAATAGTTCACTAGTGGAGGAAGCAGTGGAGGTTCACTCCATATAATAGTTCACTAGTGGAGGGAAGCATGAGGAGCAGTGGAGGTTCACCTCATATAATAGTTCACTAGTGGAGGAAGCAGTGGAGGTTCACTCTATATAATAGTTCACTAGTGGAGGAAGCAGTGGAAGTTCACTGCATATAATAGTTCACTAGTGGAGGTTCACTCCATATAATAGTTCACTAGTGGAGGAAGCAGTGGAGGTTCACTCCATATAATAGTTCACTAGTGGAGGTTCACTCCATATAATAGATCACTAGTGGAGGAAGCAGTGGAGGTTCACTCCATATAATAGTTCACTAGTGGAGGAAGCAGTGGAGGTTCACTTCATATAATAGTTCACTAGTGGAGGAAGCAGTGGAGATTCACTCCATATAATAGTTCACTAGTGGAGGAAGCAGTGGAGGTTCACTCCATATAATAGTTCACTAGTGGAAGTTCACTCCATATAATAGTTCACTAGTGGAGGAAGCAGTGGAGATTCACTCCATATAATAGTTCACTAGTGGAGAAGCAGTGAGGTTCACTCCATATAATAGTTCACTAATGGAGGTTCACTCCATATAATAGTTCACTAGTGGAGGAAGCAGTGGAGGTTCACTCCATATAATAATTCACTAGTGGAAGTTCACTCCATATAATAGTTCACTAGTGGAGGAAGCAGTGGAGGTTCACTCCATATAATAGTTCACTAGGGGGAGGGTTCACTCCATATAATAGTTCACTAGTGGAGGTTCACTCCATATAATAGTTCACTAGTGGAGGAAGCAGTGGAGATTCACTCCATATAATAGTTCACTAGTGGAGGAAGCAGTGGAGGTTCACTCCATATAATAGTTCACTAGTGGAGGTTCACTCCATATAATAGTTCACTAGTGGAGGTTCACTCCATATAATAGTTCACTAGTGGAGGAAGCAGTGGAGGTTCACTCCATATAATAGTTCACTAGTGGAGGTTCACTCCATATAATAGTTCACTAGTGGAGGAAGCAGTGGAGGTTCAGGCTACCAGCACAATCTTACAAACTTCAACGCCAACCTTCGTCAGGAAAAAAAAAACATTAATTCACTGCCTGCTATTATTAATAATATATTTATTTGAAGCGCTACACCCACGAGGGTCATTAAGCACAACGGAGAGTGAAGACTCTATCCTCAGTTCTTTAACATTGAACAGACATATTACCTGAGTGTAGCCACCTTAATGTACAATCATCATTACCACTGCTAGTATCAACCAGCTATTATCTTACCTAATTTACTTTCCTATAAGAGGTGTCATAATATCAGTACAGAGATCCTTTACTGCACGTATAAGTTCTGTCAAGCACCTTAACTACTGGGAACGCTTGGAAGCACTTGACTTGTACTCGTTGGAACGCAGGAGGGAGAGATATATCATAATCTACACTTGGAAAATCTTGGAAGGAATGGTCCCAAATCTGCACACAGAAATCACTCCCTACGAAAGTAAAAGACTGGGCAGGCGATGCAAAATGCCCCCAATAAAAAGTAGGGGCGCCATTGGTACACTAAGAGAAAACACCATAAGTGTCCGGGACCCAAAACTGTTCAACAGCCTCCCATCAAGCATTAGGGGAATTGCCAATAAACCCCTGGCTGCCTTCAAGAGAGAGCTGGACAGATACCTAAAGTCAGTGCCGGATCAGCCGGGCTGTGGCTCGTACGTTGGACTGCGTGCGGCCAGCAGTAACAGCCTAGTTGATCAGGCCCTGATCCATCGGGAGGCCTGGTCATGGACCGGGCCGCGGGGGCGTTGATTCCCGGAATAACCTCCAGGTAACCTCCAGGTAAGCCAGATAGTCACAGTCCAGCTCGTTCCAGGTCGTGGGATTTAAGTCAGAGCATAATTTGACGGAAGGGAAAAGATGCCTGTCACTGAGGGAAAAGATTAGTTTCTGGATTCTTAGTCAGATACTCAGGATCATTTAAACCTGCAACCAAGTGCCCTCCAGGTATGGTAAGGTGACCTGGCGTCGAGGCCATGGCAAAGTGAATCAGTTTAGAGACCGTGGTAAAGTGACCCAGCATCGAAAGGGGTGACCACTTTAAGATGACTCAGCATCTTTGGAGGAGAGGGAAGAGGAGGGGCTGGAGGAGAGAGGGGACGGTAGCGGGGGAGGAGTGGGGTGAGGAGAGGGAACGGTAGCCGGGGACGGGTGGAGTGAGGAGAGGGGGGTGGTAGCGGGGGACAGTGGAGTGAGGAGAGGGAAGGGTAGACGGGGACGGGTGGAGTGAGGAGAGGGAGGGTAGCGAGGGACGGTGAGTGAGGAGAGGGGAGGGTGCGGGGAGGTGAGTGAGGGGAGGGGGGTACGGGGAGGTGGAGTAGGAGAGGGGAGAGTAGCGGGAGGGGGTGGAATGAGGAGAGGGGAGGGTAGTGGGGCAGGGGTGGAAGTAAGGAGAGGGGAGGGTAGCCGGGGAAGGGGTGGGTGAGGAGAAGGGAAGGGTAAGGGAGACGGGTGGGTGAGGAGTGGGGGGGGTAGCGGGGGAGGGGTCGGAGTGAGGAGAAGGGAGGGCAGCGGGGTAGGGGTGGTGTGAGGGAGGGGAGGGTAGCGGGGACGGGTGGGTGAGGAGAAGGGGGGGGCAGCGGGGAGGGGTGGGTGAGATGGGGGAGGGTTAGCGGGGGTACGGGTGGGGTGAGGACAGGGGAGGGTAGCGGGGGAGGGGTGGGTGAGGAGAGGGAGGGTAGCGGGGGAGGGGTAGAGGTAATGGACTTTTACGTCATACAAGATTTGAAGTGTAAACATGACAGAAGCCATGGTGGTCGATGAGGGAACCAGAGACGAGGTCCCGGAGCTGCAACTCGATTTATCCCAACATGAGTAATTTAGTAATTACGTTATTATGACAGTCATAATAACTTAACCACTAATGGACGAGCGGACAGCATCCATCTAGTCTATATAAAAGCTTCTGATAGAGTTTCACCATGAAAGACTAATTTCAAAATTACTAAATATAGGAGGAATAAAAATAGTCAATTATTACAATATACGAGAGACTTTCTGTTCGAGAGGAAAAGCTCAGAGGTATAATGGGAAAATTTCTTTCTGGGGAGATGTTGGCAGCGGGGGTGGCACAAGGATCTGTACTTGCAAGTGTAATGTTTTTAATCTACATAAATGACTTACCAGCAGGAAGAGAAGAGTATAAGAAAATGCTTGCAGATGATGCAAAATTTCTTAGGAAATAGAAACAATAAAAATAATTGTAAATCACTTTTAGATAACTTGGATAAACTGAACAAACGAAGTGATGGATAATCGTGTTTAATGTAGATAAATAAATGCCTTGTAATGGAAATGGGAGGAAGGAAAATTTGGCCACACGAAGAATACAGACTGTATAACAAAATACAGAGAGATAGATTTAGGTGTAATCATTAACAAAAATTGTCACTGGAAGATGTAACGTTACTCATGGAAAAGAGACCTTGGGGTGCGCAAAGTGCCGAGCATATCACCAGAGGCTCACATCAACCGATTAACCTCTGCAGAGAATACTCGTTTGTCAAATCTAATATTTGCTTTAGAGAATCTCAGCGGTCATTCACGACCCTTTACAAGGGATATATCAGCCCCATCCTGGAAAATGCAGCACTAGCATTGAACCCACACCTCACACAGAATGTTAAAAAACTTGAGAACGTGCAGAGGTATGCAATGAGACTAGTTCCACAGCTGAGGAAAGAAGACAAAGAACCAGGGCAGATATGATAACGACATACAAGATACTCAAGAGGACTTCATAGGGGTTCACTGTTCGATATGTGCAAAACAGGTATACAAGGGCATAAGTTGAATTTAAAGACACAGATGCTCCACAGGGATAACAGGAAGTATTTCTTTATCCACAAGATAGTCAGGAAATGAAAGAAAATGACTAAGTATTAATGCAGGCAGACCCCATAATGCACTTTTATGAATATGTATAGCAGTGTCCACGAGGCAAAAAGGGAGTAAACCCAGAAGGTCCAGAAGCTGAACCTCGACCTCTAGAATCACAAATCAGCGAGTACACACACACCCGCACATGTACGTTCCCGCACATGTACGTTCCCGCACATGTACGTTCCCGCACACACGAATGCTCTAAGAATTTACCTATGAGCAATAATAATACAAAATATTACATTAGAATATTATTTACCGTAAAAAATGTAAAATGGTTGTAAAATAAAATATCTTCATTAACTTCAAGTTCAATCTTCTCTTTATTTTCCTGTGACCTTATCTAGCACCTGTGAAATAATATTTTTGGTGGGTGGTGCAGCGTGCGCACCAGACTAATTAAGGCAGGTAGTTCCGCTTGTACTGGGGAAAACGCTTGTGATTTATGTTTTGGGGGCTGTTTACCTGCTCATCCCTCCCTCCCCTAACTCCCTCCCACCCTTCCTCCCCTTGCTGCCCTCCCTTCCCTTTCCTCCCTCTCTTTTACCCCAAACTCTCCTACCTTCACTTCTTACAACTCTCTCTCTCTCTGTGATGAATATTGCAATATTATATAGGAATTTAGAGAAATCCATTTGAATGAATATAGTTGTATCCACACAACATCCGTAACCTGGCCTGGCATTGCTAGTGCCAGAATACCAGAGTCATGACCACAACTCGTAGAGATGTGTATACTGCTAGGCCTCATGTAGGAATGATAGACCAGCAGGAAATACCACCATAAGGAAGACTAATGTCACAGGCAGATGACAAAACTAGGCCCGAGTTAAAACAGATAAACTGCGGCCAAGAGCAAAATTCATGTCATTAACAAGGTTTACATTTGCTTTCAACTATCCCATGACGCCTGTATCACATCAGGTCATCTATGAATATTCCGAGTGCGTTCCTTTATGACTTGGATTTTTTGACAGAAACTGAGATGTAGTGATTGGGAACGATTTGAGGCCAAAAACAAAAAACTTTCTGTAAAACTTGTAACGACCAGAATGGGCTGAAAAGGCTGTAATCTATTTACTTTGTTTATCAACAGGCATTTGTAAATAGATATTGAGAGCAGGCAAGGGAAAATCTATCACGGATCGTTTTTATTTCATTAGGCTTCTTAAAATGAATTACTGATCAAGTATTATCCTTCATAAGCACCAAAATAATACTTGCATTCAGAAGCAAATAAGAATCTTCACCAGATCTGTCCTTGAGCACTGCACTCTAGAGTACCTCCATATACGACCCACCGAGAATGTGGCCTTCTGTAAGTAGGTGTATATACACACAGGTGTGAGTAATGTCCTCTTCTATCACTGCACGAATGGCAGAATTTAAATTAGGTCATTCCTCTGGGAGAAAACATCATGTACTAGCGGGCGCTTGTTCAAACAGCCCTTTATACCCCAAAATATTTCTATTAATAGAACTCAATTTTTTTCCTCATAGACCATTCTTCATAACTCGGGCATCACTTAGGAAACATTTCATTCGACTTTCTTCAATTTTATTTTATACTTTACCTGGGAAGGGATCCGTGTAAATTCTACTGACGTTATTTTATTTATGTGTTCTTAAGAGGATAGGTTTGTGGTATATTTTTTTATATTGTTCATTTGTTTTCTAATTCATGTTAATAACCTTCCTATTACCCCAGCTGGGTTTCCCTAAATGATGCGTCAGCTTTTAAGTTGCACTGTATCAGAAATTTTCTTCACGTCTTTATGTCATATATTGTATACTAGTGGCTTTTTCCGTGCTTACCAATGTTTTACATGTAATTTAAATTATTTTTGTACCGCAAAGAAATAAAAATCTGAATTTTAATTTAATATGTTGTCCCCCTATTCATTTCTTTCCTGTCTGATCTCATGTCTCTCAAAATTTGCAAGAACAACTTTTGTGAATCCATGATGGTGATCTGTGAGGAAAGTAGAGAATTTTAGATTTTCATCAAATTATTTTCTTATAATCGTTACAAATATCAGAGACAGTGATGTGTTCTTAAGTAATTTCTGTCAATCACTTTTTTTTAATACTAGATTCACGTTTGCCATCTTCCATCCACCGTCATTAACGACTTGTAAAACAGAAGATATGTATGGCAGGCAGAGTATTCAAATTTCCAGTCATAATGTTAAGGGTGACATACTACTCGGTTCTGGTGCCGCTGGTGTGTTAAATTTCACCATGGATCTCATCAGTTGTTACACTGCCTCACAGCTCTGCTTGCTTCAGCCTTCCCTTCCAGTGTTAGTACTCGCTCTTCTTCAATTATAATCCTCACTGCATACTTACCTGGGTTTTCGTATTCACGTTGCTTCTTTTTTTTACATCCCCGTGCTATCAGTTCATCCATTACTGACTTTTTCTTGTGACGAAGCTTTGAAGTAGCCTTCAGTCTCTGCCTGGACTCTCGTGTCCAGTATTAGTCTACCTTTCCTTACGTCTCCTCGCTACAACATAATTCCAGGCTCTTCAATTACATTCTTTCTTATTTTGTTATGGACTTGTCTCCTCACGATGATTTTCACGTGTGTGTGAGTGCGAGCGCTCGCGCGTGTGCTCCCTATGTTTATAATTCTCTGGGCGTCACGTGAGGAAAGTATTAAAAAAAAGTTATGGTGTTGCAGGCGAGAACAGAACAATGTGCTGAGATTTCCAATGTCACACCTGACAGTTAAACTTGTATGAGAAAATTATTTTGTGACATTTGCTGGGAAAACTGTCGCTGGAGCGTGTGTGTGTGTGTGTGTGTGTGTGTGTGTGTGTGTGTGTGCGTGTGTGTGTGTGTGTGTGTGTGTGTGTGTGTGTGTGTGTGTGTGTGCGTGTGTGTGTGTGTGTGTGTGTGTGTGTGTGTGTGTGCGTGTGTGTGTTGTGTGTGTGTGTGTGTGTGTGTGTGTGTGTGTGTGTGCGCGCGTGTGTGTGTGTGTGTGTGTGTGTGCGTGTGTGTGTGTGTGTGTGTGTGTGTGTGTGTGTGTGTGTGTGTGTGTGTGTGTGTGTGCGTGTGTGTGTGTGTGTGTGTGCGTGTGTGTGTGTGCGTGTGTGTGTGTGTGTGTGTGTGTGTGTGTGTGTGTGCGTGTGTGTGTGTGTGTGTGTGTGTGCGTGCGTGTGTGTGTGTGTTGTGCGCGCGTGTGTGTGTGTGTGTGTGTGTGTGTGCGCGCGTGTGTGTGTGTGTGTGTGTGTGTGTGCGCGTGTGTGTGTGTGTGTGTGTGTGTGTGTGTGTGTGTGTGTGTGTGTGTGTGTGTGTGTGTGTGTGTGTGTGTGTGTGTGTGTGTGTGTGTGTGTGTGTGTGTGCGTGTGTGTGCGTGTGTGTGTGTGTGTGTGTGTGTGTGTGTGTGTGTGTGTGTGTGTGTGTGTGTGTGTGTGTGTGGCGTGTGTGTGTGTGTGTGTACTCACTAGTTGTACTCACCTAGTTGAGGTTGCGGGGGTCGAGTCGAGCTCCTGGCCCCGCCTCTTCACTGATCGCTACTAGGTCACTCTCTCTGAACCGTGAGCTTTAACATACCTCTGCTTAAAGCTATGTATGGATCCTGCCTCCACTACATCGCTTCCCAAACTATTCCACTTACTGACTACTCTGTGGCTGAAGAAATACTTCCTAACATCCCTGTGATTCATCTGTGTCTTCAACTTCCAACTGTGTCCCCCTTGTTACTGTGTCCAATCTCTGGAACATCCTGTCTTTGTCCACCTTGTCAATTCCTCTCAGTATTTTGTATGTCGTTATCATGTCCCCCCTATCTCTCCTGTCCTCCAGTGTCGTCAGGTTGATTTCCCTTAACCTCTCCTCGTAGGACATACCTCTTAGCTCTGGGACTAGTCTTGTTGCAAACCTTTGCACTTTCTCTAGTTTCTTTACGTGCTTGGCTAGGTGTGGGTTGTAATAAAGTTGGTAGAATTACCGACAATATGTAAAGTAAAAGGACACAAGTGCAACTAATGTGACATTTATTGTGGCAACGTTTCGCTCTCCAGGAGCTTTATCAAGCCATTACAAACAATACATGGGGCACAGAGGGTATATAAAGGCTCAGAGTGAGGTGAATACTAGTGAGGTACCATTTCGATGTTCACTAGTGGGAGTAGTTTGTATAGTAGTAGTAGTGGTAGTGACAAAAGTAATACGATATGGTAGAGCAATTAATTCGTACATGAGTAAAAGGATATAAAAGCTATTACTTGGGTAACATAAAAATAGGTTGGACAAATATAAACTGGAATGAGTCAGGTTGGTTCAGTGTTCACTCTCTGTGCTTTGTGTAGTATAACAGGAGAGACTAATGATGATTGCAGGGTTTTACTGTTTTTCAGGAGGATTCTTGCTAAGACTTCGAGATGGTGAAGCTGACGTTGTTTAGGTTTAATTGTATTCGAAACAGCGATCAGTGCTGATTCAAGGCACTTGCGTGTGCGGAAATTAGTTTCTTTTATCACTAAGTTGGCGTCTCTGAATTTCAATGATGATTGGTGGAATTTCGGTGTTGGTACACAGGCGTTGTTTATGTTGTCGTTCCTACATGCGTATTGATGTTCATTGAGGCGGGTGTCGAGGTTTCTTGCTGTTTCCCTAGTAGATCTTGTCACAGCCTCCACAGGGTATAGTGTAAAACTTCCTGCATTGACTGGTTCGTGGTGCTTGGGTTTTTGTCCTTGTTAGATCCTTTATTGAAGTGGTGAAGCGATGCGACTCTGGTGTTAGCTTGGAAAGTACTTTTGAGGACGTTTAGTGCAACCTGGCTGTTGGGAAGTAATTATGACTTTGTTGGGAGCTGGTGTTGGATGCGTGGAGAATGATGATCTGAAGAGCTCTTTTCTTGCAGTCTTGATGAAAAGAGGAAATTGTAATCAGTGAATGTTTGGTGAATGTAAGTTACATTCCGCGTCAAGAAACTCAGGGACTACAAATTCGGTATGCTCTTAGGAAAAACCCGATGATGATCCTCTTTTGGTCTGGTATCTTGACTGGAATAGAAGTGTGTGAGATCATTTTTATTGGTGGTTCCGAATAAACTTGAAAATCTTAGGTTGTTGTCTACTTTGTGAATGAGGACGTCGAGGAAAGGTAGCTTGTCATTGGACTCTTCTTTAGTGTACTGAATCGTGGTTCAACTGCGTTGAGCCTTGCCTGAAGATCCCGTAAATCAAAACGTTTTGGGAGTTATTACGAGGACATCGTCCAAGTAACGTAACCAGTGACGCTTGAAGGGATGATGTTGGCGAAGTGTTCGGACTCTAGGTGTTCCATGTATAAGTTGGCTAGGGACGGCACTTATTGGGGACCCCATTCCCATGCGTAGGTTTGTTTTGTAGTGCTTGTTTATTTGGAAAAGGAAAAACAGTTGAGTTAACCACTGAGTTCAATCAGTCAACAAATCTTCGGGAGGTAAAGGAAAGATTAAGGTCCTGGTTGACTTTACGTCGTAGAACCTCGATGGCTTTTTTGGTAGGTACTTTTGTGAAGAGGGAAGTCACATCTACGACGTAAAGTCAAACCAGACCTTAATTCTTCCTTTACCTCCCGAGATTTTGTTGACTTGATATTGAACTCTGTGGTTAACTTCAACTGTTTTTCCTTCAATAACAAGCTCTACAAACAAACCTACGGCATGGGAATGGGGTCCCCAATAAGTGCCGTCCTAGGCCAACTTATACATGGAAACCTAGAGTCGAAAAAAAACTTCGCCAACATCATCCTTCAAGCGTCATTGGTTTACGTTACGTGGAACGATGTCCTCGTAATAACTCCAAAACGTTTTGAGTTTTACGGGATCTTCAGGCAAGGCTCAACGCAGTTGAACCAGCGATTCAGTTTACACTCAGAAGAAGAGTCCAATGACGAAGCTACCTTTCCTCGACGTCCTCCGTTCACAAAGTGACAAAACCTAAGATTTCAAGTTTATCTCGGAAACCCACCAATAAAAAATGATCTCACACCACTTCTATTCTGTCAGATACCAAGACCAAAGAGGCATCTTCATGGGTTTTGTTTCTAACCGAGCATAACCGAATTGTAGTCCTGAGTTTCTGACGAGGAATGTACTTACATTCACCAAACATTCACTGAGTTACAATTTCTTCTTTTTTCATCAAAGACTGCAAGAAAAGAGCTCTTCTGATCATCAATTCTCCACGGGTGCATCAACACCGCTCCCAACTAAGTCATAATTTTCCCAACAGCCAGGTTGCACTAAACGTCTCAAAAGTACTTTCACAAGCTAACACCAGATGAGTCGCCATCGCTTCTACACTTCAATAAAGGTTCTAACAAGGACAAAACCCAAGCACACGATCCCAGCATGCAGGAGTTTACACTATACCCTGTGGAGGCGTTGTGACAGATCTACGTAGGTGAAACAGCAAGAAACTCGACCACCCGCTCAATGAACACATATACCCCGGGGGCAATGTAGGAACGACAACTTAAACAACGCCTGTGTTACAAAAACCCCCCGAAATTCCACCAATCATCTTATGAAATTAGAGACGCCCAAATTAGTGATAAAGGAAACAATTTCAGCACACGCACAGTGCTTGAATCAGCACTGATCGCTGTTTCGAATACATTTTAAACAAAACAACGGAGCTTCACCATTCCGAAGTCTTAGCAAGAATCTCTCGAAAACAGTAAACCATTGCCTCACATAGTCTCTCATGTTATACTTACACAAAGCACAGAAGAGTATGAACACTGAAACAACCTGCCTTCATTCAGTTTTATTTGTCCAACCTATTTTTTATGTTAACCAAGTAATAGCTTTTTATATCCTTTATCATGTGGAATTAATTGCTCTACCATATCGTATTACTTTTGTCACTACCACTACTACTACTACTACTACTACTACCACTAGTGAACATCGAAATGGTACCTCACTGGATTCACCTCACTCTGAGCCTTTATTACCCTCTGTGTCCTGTATTGTTGTAAATGGCTTGAAAAAGTCCTGGAGAGCGAAACGTTGCCACAATAAATGTCAGTTAGTTGCCACTTGTGTCCTTTTACTTTACATAGGTGTGGGTTCCAAACTGGTGCCGCATACTCCAATATGGGCCTAACGTACACGGTGTTTACAGGGTCCTGAACGATTCCTTATTAAGATGTTCGGAATGCTGTTTGAGGTTGCTAGGCGCCCATATGCTGCCAGCAGTTATTTGAATTGATGTGCGCTTCAGGAGATGTGCCTGGTGTGCTGTGTGTGTGTGTGTGTGGTGTGTGTGTGTGTGTGTGTGTGTGTGTGTGTGTGCGTGTGTGTGTGTGTGTAGTGTGTGTGAGTATGTGTGAGTGTGTGTGTGTGTGTGTGTGTGTGTGTGTGTGTATGTGTATGTGTGTGTGTGCGTGTGTGTGTATGTGTGTGTGTATGTGTGTGTGTGTGTGTGCGTGTGAGTTGTGGTGTGTGGTGTGTGTGTGTGTACTCACCTAAATTGTACTCACCTAATTGGTGGTTGCAGGGGTGGAGGGACTCAGTCCTGGCCCCGCCTCTTCATGATCGCTACTAGGTTCTCTCCCTCTCTGTTCATGAGCTTTGTCATACCTCTTTTAAACTCTATTATGGTCTGTCCTCCACTACTTTCAATGCTTAGGCTATTCCACTTCCTGACGACTCGATGACTGATTAATTTACTTACTAACAGTCCCTGTTGTTCGTCTGAGTTTCAGCTTCCAATTGTTGACCCTTGTTTCCGTGTCCCTTCTCTGGAACATCCTGTCTCTGTTCACCTTGTCTATTTCCCAGCAGTATTTTGTATGTCGCTAACAATGTCTCCCCTGACCCTTCTGTCCTCAGTATCGTCAGTCCGATTCCCCGCAGCTTTTCCTCGTACGACATTTCCCTGAGCTCTGGAATAGCCTTGTTGCAAACTTTGTACTTTTCTCTAATTTCTTGACGTGCTTGACCAGGTGTGGGTTTCAGACTGGTGTTGCTACTCCAGTATGGCCCTGGACATACACTGTGTTACAGTGTCTTGAACGATTCCCTTATTAAGGTATCGGAACGCTATTCATAGGTTTGGCAGGCGCCGTTGATGATGGTGTGCCGCGGTTGATGTGTGCCTCCGGTGATGTGCTCGGTTGTTATGGGCCTCCCATGATCTTTTCCCTGTGTGAGTCTGTAGTCTTTGTTCACCCTAGCCTATACTCTGTCTGCGGTCTTCTTTTGCCCCTCCCCAATTCTTCATGATTGTGTGTGTGTGTGTGTGGTGTTGTGTGTGTGTGTGTGTGTGTGTGTGTGTGTGTGTGGTGTGTGTGTGTGTGTGTGTGTGTGTGTTGTGTGTGTGTGTACTCACCAGTTGTATCTCCTAGTTGAGGATGGGGGGGTCGAGGTCCGAGCTCGGCCCCGCCCTCTTGTGTGTGTGTGATGTGTGTGTGTGTGGTGTGTGTTGTGTGTGTGTGTGCGTGTGTGTGTGTTTGGTTGTGTGTCGTGTGTGTGTGTGTGTGTGTGTGCTTGTGTGTGCGTGTGTGTTGTGTGTGTGTTGTGGTTGCGTGCGTGGCGTGCGTGCGTGTGTGTGTGTGTGGTGTGTGTGTGTGTGTGTTGTGTGTGTGCGTGTGTGTGTTGTGTGTTTGTGTGTGTTGTGTTTGCGTGTGTGTTTGTCTGTGTTGTGTGTGTGTTGTGTTGTGTAGTGTGTGGTGTGTGGTGGTGCTGTGTGTGTGTATTGTGTGTGTGTGTGTAATACTCAGCTAGTTGTGTCATCATATGTTAAACTCTAGCTCTAGGGCTCCGCCTATACATATTGATTGGCCTATGTGTCTTCCACTACATTCCTTCTGATTCATTCCATTGTTAACCATTATCTCTTATCTCTCTCTTCACTCTCTCTCTCTCCTATATATATATATATATATATATATATATATTATATATATATATATAATATATATTATATATAGATATATATACATCCACAGCTTTAAACCCATCATAAGCGAAATTATTAAAAGAACATTAGTTGCCCTCTGGGTTATAATGGCGGAGCGTCCTAGATCAAAACATAGATATGTGTTTACACAGGAACACTAAACATATTGGCTGGAGTGTCAGCCTCTGACCCATAATTGGAACAAAATCAAATAAAGTAGAAAACGATTAATGGGGAAAATTAAGTAAAGCAATATAACCTTGAATGAAAAACCGAAATAAAATTAAAAAAAAAAAAGCTTTCAATAGGACTAATGAAGAGGCATAATGGAACAAATGATATGATAAGAAATGAGAGGTTTATTGAAAGAAGTTATATATAATAAGGACTATGTAGGGACGTTAAAAAAAAAGGAGGGACTTGGAAGAGTACAAAATCTAAAATAGAAAAATGTTTTGTTTTTAAAGTAAGGCAAAGGTCAGAGCCAGAACAACAGGAGCTAATATGTTCTAGCAACACAGGTGTTCAAAACACCGGAAGCCTTAGCTTGTCCAAAGTTTGGCCATGTTATCTCCACGGACACCGACGTCAGGTCACCTGACATGTACTGCATCTGGCCCCACCACATCTGACCTTCCTTCGGTAATTATATCTCTGATTTTGTGTACTCTGTATTGGAAACGTGTGAGAAGTGGTCACACGCGTTAGGAATCATATGTGTAAGAAGGGATCATACGTGTAGAAGGGGATCATACGTGTTAGAAGGGATTTCATACATGTTAGAAAGGGATCATACATGTTAGAAGGGATCGTAAGTGGTTAGAAGGGTCATACGTATTAGAAGGGATCAAAGGTTACCAGGACCGAAACGCTAATCAGTATGTCCCTATCGTTTACTTTGTATCGGATGGACAAGTCCTGATGAATGCAACCTCTATCGGTGAAAGTTCCCCCATTCGGTGCACATGTCATCATATACACTACACATTACACACAGAATTACGAAGATTAACTCTGTAAATTAGATTGCACTCATTTTCAATTGTTCAATTAGGTGTCTGCACCTAAAAAAGTGGACAAGATTCAATTTAAAAAAAGCTTAATAAAGATCACCCAGAGAACTACAAATTTTTAGTCTACGATAGGCTAACAGAGCCAAAAAATAGGTGACCTTGTTGGCAGATAAGAGAAAAGAAGACCCTCAATACCGTACTTAGGTCATTAAAGGAATACGATGAAAGGTAAGGGATCTCAGCGTCATCAATAGGGAGAACAAGTGACAATTGTTGTAAGGGAGAAAAAAGCAGTACCTGGGAATCAGATGAGCTTTGGTTCCAAAGTTGTATTCAAGAAATGCAGATGACAGTCAAATCATCACGATCCGTATCGAGGATACCTGGGTGAGAGAGAGAGAAGAGAGAGAGAGAGAGAGAGGAGAGAGAGAGAGAGAGAGGAGAGGAGAAAGAGGACGAAAGGAGAGTGATGAGAGGAGTGAGGAGAGGAGAGAGGAGTGAGATGAGAGAGGAGAGTAGGAGATGAGAGAGAAGAGATTCGCAGGGACAGCAACCTTCTAGCTACCTCACATTCTGTCTTAGGTAACTGAGATTTAGGATAACACAGAAGTTGAAACAAGAGAATGGACATAAGAGTAAATAATCAATATTGAACCACGGATTTAAAAGCGTATCATACATTAAACACTGAGGACAGGCAATCACCCACACACAACTGTGATCATCGGCAGTCCTCTCTGCCTCCCACCTGTCTTGGAGATGGTGTGACCAGCGCGATACAGGTCCTGAATGGGAATATAATGAGGAATATTACACAGCCTGTCAGCTACATTGGAATCAAAGCATCCTCCCTTACTTCCCAATCTTCTTCACCAATTCCCTTCCCTAACCGCGACAAACAATGGCGAATATATTCTCTGGAGCGAGCGAGAGAGTTTGTTGATAATATATACATGAGATTACTGGAAGGGGGGAGACTAGTCCCAAACCTGCACAAAAATCTATAACTTACTGGAGTAATGGATATGGGAAGAAGAGTAAAAATAGACTCAGGGGAGCCACGATCACAGTAGACAATGTGTCAACTCCGTGGACCTCGACTCTAAAAACCTATCAGCTAGATAGCTGAAAATATTTCCGGAACAAGTACAGAAGTTTTCAAGAGGGAAACTGGATCACTACTTCCTCTGCGTGCCAGATCAACCAGGCTGTGATGGATACATGCGCCAGCGAGCGCCAACAGCAACAGGTCTGATTGATTTGGTAATCAACAGAGTGATTCGTGTTTGGAAAACTCTCAACCGGTCACAGGGATAATCAAAAGCTGCTATTTTTTTCCTAACCCTCATCCAATACTCATCTTCCAGACTCCTTCCTCATGCTATCTGTTGTTGTTGCTGTTGTATTTAGTTTATTCCCAAGATGGATCTGTGAGATGGTTGTACATTGTTGTTGTTGTATTTTTGTTTAATCCAAGTGGATCTACGAGTTTTTCTATGTTGTTTTTTGTTGTTATTTTCTCCGTTACTTCTCTCTTCACTACAAAATTATTATTCATAAAGCAGTTGGGTTCCCAATCTCTGCATTGGCACCTGTTTTTATGCTGATATATGTGGAAAAACAGGATTAAGTGTCGTATTCACTTATCTTTCCCGTTGCTTCTCTCTTGCTCGTTCTTTCTTGCATTTGTCCGTTCGTTCGCTGATTACTCGTGTTATTCTTTCTGGGATTGATGTGTTTCTCGGTGTTCGGCTTGTTCCGTTCGCTCGTTCTCCTATTTCGTTCGTTTCATGTTGTGTACGGTTCGTTTTCGAGGGCGTTATATGTTACAGAACTCGTGTTCGTTGTGCCTTAGCTTCGTGCTCATGGGCTCAGTTGTTTCGTTCCTCGTGCCAGTTTCATTACCTCTTCTCTCTCTCTCTCTCTCTCTCTCTCTCTCTCTCTCTCTCTCTTCTCATTATCATAACAGAACCCAAGACATGATTAATATAATCCAGTAGCACCCAGGTGCTAGATCCGCGCTGACACGCTCACATTTCACCCATATTAGGCGGATTTCGCTAGTATGTTCTAGTGGAGGTTTCAGTGGGCCTGTGTGTACACAGTATGACCCCCTACTCACACACTCACACAACACACACAACACACACACACACACCACACACAACACACCAATACAACACGTAACAAGTTGAAATGTATGAGTTCCTAGCACTTGGTTGGTGAATGAAGTTTAGCATGGGGACACCTTAAATTTAGTTCAGCTTGCTGTAAACTACAGTCAGGTCCTCACCGCGGGATATGCGCTGAGATTATCACAGAGCGGGTGTTATAAGATTTTTTTGGGTGTATGTTGTGTGTGTTTGTGTGTGTGTGTGTAGTGTGCGTGTGTGTGTGTGTGTGAGATATGTCTTGTTGGAGTGTGTGCGCGCACGCGTGCGTTACGCATCTTTTAATGAGGTGATTAATGATGCAGGAATTTTTCCCCCCAGAATACCGAAACTATTTTTTAATTCTGGCTTTTCGTCTTCATATTCTTTCTTTATCCTCTCTTAAATTCATCATCTTCATACGCTTCTTTTTCATTTTTCTTTTTTGGTTCATCGCCTTTTCAACGTGGCGCTTATTCATGAGTACCTTCACTTATTTTTATATCTTTCTTTGTCTTTTGTACTCGTGTTGGAGCTGTCTGTTCCTCACAACAATATTCCATGTGAGACCCCTCACCAGCACTGGGCTGCTGGGGTCGTGTTAAGTTGAGACCCCACACCAGCACTGGGCTGCTGGGGTCGTGTTAAGTGTGACCCAACACCAGCACAGGGCTGCTGCGGGTCGGAGTTAAGTGAGACCCCTACACCAGCAACAATGGGAGCTAGCTGGGGTCGTGTAATGAGGACCCACACCAGCACTGGGTGCTGGGGTCCGTGTTAAGTGAGACCACACATCAACACTGGGCGTTGGGTGTTCGTGTTTAAGTGATACCCCACATCAACACTGGGCTGCTGGGGTCGTTGTTAAGTGGACCCCAATCAGCATGGGCTGCTGGGGGTCGTGTCAAGTGAGACCCACATCAAGCACTGGGCTGCTGGGGTCGTGTCAAGTGAGTCCCCACATCAACACTGGCCTGCTGGGGTCGTGTTTAGTGAGACCCCCACACAGCACTGGCTGCTGGGGTCGTGTTAAGGTGAGACCTCACTCCAGCATGGGCTTCTGGCGTCGTGTTAAGTGAGACCCCACACCAGACTCGGTCTGTTGGGGTAGTGTTAAGTGAGACCCACACCAGCATGGGCTGTTGGGTGTCGTGTTAAGTGAGACCCCACTCCAGCACTGGGCTGCTGGGGTAGTGTTTAAGTGAGGACCCCACACCAGCACTGGGCTGTGGGGTCGTGTTAGTGAGACCCCCACACCAGCACTGGCCTGCTGGGGTCGTGTCAAGTGAGACCCCACACCAAACACTGGCCTGTGGGGTCGTTTGGCAAGTGAGACCCCCACAATCAATGGCTGCTGGGGTCGTGTCAAAGTTGAGACCCCACACCAACACTGGCCTGCTGGAGTCGTGTCAAGTGAGACCCCACACCAACACTGGTGCTGGGGTTCGTGTTCAAGTGAGACCCCACAACCAACACTGGCCTGCTGGGGTCGTGTCAGTTGAGACCCACACCAACACTCGGCCTGTGGGGTGTGCCAGTGAAACCCCGGCATCATACACTGGCCTGCTGGGGTCGTTGTCAAGTGAGGACCCCACCACCAACACGGGCCTGCTTGGGGTAGTGTCAAGTGAGGACCCCACACAAACAACTGGCCTGCATGGGGTCGTGCCAAGTGGAACCCCACACCAAACACTGTGCCTGCTGGTGTCGTGTTCAATTGAGACCCCACACCAACACTGGCCTGCTGGGGGTCGATGTCAAGTGAGACCCCACACAACATGGCCTGCTGGGGTCGTGTCAAAGTGGACCCCACCACCAACACTGGCCTGCTGGGGTCGTGTCAAGTGAGACCCCACACCAAACCACTGGCTGCTGGAGTCGTTTGTCAAGTGAGACCCACACCAATTAACAATGGGCTGATTGGAGTCGTGTCAAGTGAGACCCCACACCAACACTGGCCTGCTGGGGTCGTGTCAAGTGAGACACCCACACCAACACTGGCCAGATGGGGTCGTGCCAAGTGAAAACCCGATCAAACACTGGCGGCTGGGGTCGTGTCAAGTGAGTCCCCACAAACAATGGCCTGCTTGGGGTGTGTCAAGTGGAGACCCCACACCAAACATGGCCTGCTGGGGTCGTGCCAAGTGAAAAACCCCCACCAACAATGGCCTGCTGGGGTCGTGTCAAGTGAGACCCCACACCAACACTGGCCTGCTGGGGTGTCGTGGTCAAGTGAGACCCCACACCAACACTGGCTGCCCTGGGGTCGTGGTCGTGTCAAAGTGAGTCCCCACATTAAACACTGGCTTGCTGGGGTCGTGTCAAGTGAGACCCCACACCAACACTGGCCTGCTGGGTTCGTGTCAAGGTGAGACCCACTATCAACACTGGCTTTGCTGGGGTCGTGTCAAGTGTGACCCCACATCAACACTGGCCATGCTGGGGTCGTGTCAATGTGAGGACACCCACATCAACACTGGCCTGCTGGGTGTAGAGTCAAGGTGAGACCGACCTCAACACTGTTTGCTGGGGTCGTGGTCAATGTGAGACCCCACACCACATGGCCTGATGGGGTCCGTGTTCAAGTGGACCACACAACACTGGCTGCTGGGGTCGTGTCAAGTTGAGAACCCACACCCACACTGGGCCTGCTGGGGTCGTGTCAAGTGAGACCCCACCAACAACATGGTGCTGGGTTCGTGTCAAAGTGAGACCCCACATCAACATGCGCTTGCTGGGGTCGTGTCAAGTGAGACCCCAATCAAACACTGGCCTGCTGAGTCGGTCAAGGAGACCCCACACCTAAACACTGGCCACTGCTGGGTCGTGTCAAGTGAAGGACCCCACATCAACACTGGCCTGCTGGGGTCGTGTCATAGTGAGACCCACACCAACCCTGGCCTGCTGGGGTTCGTGTCCAAGGTGGGACACCACATCAACACTGGCTGCTGGGGTAGTGTTCAAGTGAGACCCCACACCAACACTGGCCTTGTGGAGGTCGTGTCAAGTGAGACCCCACACCCAAATGGGCCTGTGGGGTCGTGTCAAGGTGAGACCCCACATCAACAATGGGCTGCTTGGGGTCGTGACAAGTGAGACCCCACATCAACACTGGCTGCTGGGGTCGTGTCAAGTGAGACCCCAATCAACACTGGCCTGCTGGGGTCGTGTTCAAGTGAGGACCCCACATCAACACTGGCCTGCTGGGGTCGTGTCAAGTGAGACCCACATCAACAATGGCCTGCTGGTGGTTCTGTGTCAAGTGAGACCCACACCAACACTGGCCTGCTGGCGGTCGTGTCAAGTGAGACCCCACATCAACACTGCCTGCTGGGGTCGTGTCAAGTGGACCCCACATCAACACTGGCCTGCTGGGTCGTGTCAAGTGAGACCCCACATCAACACTGGCTGCTGGGGGTTGTGTAGTGAGACCCCACATCAAACATGGCTGCTGGGGTCGTGGTCAAGTGAACCCTCAACCAACACTGGCCTGCTGGGTCGTGTCAAGTGAGAGAACCCACAACAAACACTGGCTGTGGGGTGTGTCAAGTGAGACCCCACATCAAACACTGCCTGCTGGGGTCGTGTCAAGTGAGACCACATCAACACTTGGGGGGGCTTGCTGGGGTAGTGTCAAGTGGAGACCCCACATTCAACACTGGCCCTGTGGGGGGTGATTCGTGTCATGTGAGACCCCACACAACACTGGCTGCTGGGGTCGTTGTCAAGTGAGACCCACATTCCAACACTGGCCTTCTGGGGTCGTGTCAAGTGAGACCCCACACCAACATGGCTGCTGGGGTCGTGTCAAGTGAGACCCCACATCAACACGGCCTGCTGGGGTCGTGTTCATGTGAGCACCCCACACCAACACTGGCCTGCTGGAGTGTGTCAAAGTGAGACCCCACCAAAACTGGCCTGCTGGGGTCGTGTCAACGTGAGACCCACATCAAACACTGGCCTGCTGGGGTCGTGTCAAGTGAGACCCACATCAAACACTGGCTTGCTGGGGGATCGTGTCAAGTGAGACCCACATCAACATGGCCTGCTGGGGTCGTTGTCAAGTGAGGACCGCCCCCACACACCACACCTGGCGCTGGGTCTTGTCAGTGAGAACCCCACACCAACACTGGCCTGCCCATGGGTCGTGTCAAGTGAGACCCACACCAACATGGCCTGCTGGGGTCGTTGTAATGTGAGACCCCACCACCAACACGGCCTGCTGGGGTCGTGTCAAGTGGAGCCCCACACCACACTGGCTGCTGGGGTGTGTTCCATGTGAGACCCCACATCAACACTGGCCTGCTGGGGACGTGTCAAGTGAGACCCACACCAACACTGGCCTGCTGGGGTCGTGTCAAGTGAGACCCACCTCACAATGGCTGCTGGGGTCGTGTCAAGTGAGACCCCACATCAACACTGGGTCTGCTGGGGTGTGTCAAGTGAAGACCCACATCAACACTGCTTGCTGGGGTTGTGTCAAGTGAGACCCTACATCAACACTGGCCTGCTGGGTCGTGTCAAAGTGAGACCCCACATCAACACTGGCTTGCTGGGGGTCGTTTCAAGTGAGGACCCCACATCAACACTGGCTTGGCTGGGTCGTGTCAAGTGAGACCCCCATCAACACTGGCCTGCTGGGGGTCGTGTCAAGTGAGGACCCCTCATTCAACACTGGCTGCTGGGGTCGTGTCTAATGAGACCCCACATCAAACACTGGCTGTGGGGTCGTGTCATGTGAGACCCCACTCCAACACTGGCTGCTGGGGTTCGTGTCAAGTGAGACCCCACATCAACATGGCTTGCTGGGGTCGTGTCAAGTGAGACCCCACATCAACACTGGCCTGCTGGGGTCGTGTCAAGTGAGACCCACATCAACACTGGCCTGCTGGGGTTGTTGTCATGTGAGACCCACATCAACATGGCCTGCTGGGTCGTGTCAAGTGAGACCCCACATCAACACTGGCCTGCTGGGGTCGTGTCAAGTGAGACCCCACACCAACACTGGCCTGTGGGGTCGTGTCAAGTGAGAACCCACACCAACATGCCTGCTGGGGTCGTGTCAAGTGAGACCCCACACAACACTGGCCTGCTGGGGTCGTGTCAAGTGAGACCCCACATCAACACTGGCTTGCTGGGGTCGTGTCAAGTGAGACCCCACTTTTCAACTATCCCAGTGACGCCATGTATCACATCAGGTCATTATGAATATTCCGAGTGCGTTCCTTTATACTTGGATTTTTTGACAGAAACTGAGATGTAGTGATTGGAACGATTTGATGGCTCAAACCAAAAATCTTTCTGTAAACTGTAACGACAGAATGGGCTGAAAGGCTGTAATCTTTTTACTTTGTTTATAAAGGCATTTTGTAAATAGATTATTGAGAGAGGCAAGGGAAAATTCTATCACGGATCGTTTTATTTCATTAGGCTTCTTAAAATAATACTGATCACGTATTATCCTCTTAAGCACCAAAATAATACTTGCATTCAGAAGCAAAATAAGAATCTTTCACCAGATCTGTCCTTGAGCACTGCACTCTAGAGTACCTCCCATATACGACCCACCGAGAATGTGGGCCTTCTGTAAGTAGGTGTAATTTACACACAGGTGTGAGTAATGTCCTCTTCTATCACTGCACGAATGGCAGAATTTAAATTAGGTCATTCTCGGGAGAAAACATCTCATGTAATAGCGGGCGCTTGTTGAAACAGCCCTCTTTATACCCAAAATTTTACTATTAAAGAACTCATTTTTTTTTCCTCATAGACCATCTTCATAACTCGGGCATTCACTTAGGAAACATTTCATTCGAACTTTCTTCAATTTTATTTATACTTTACCTGGGAAGGGATCCGTGTAAATTCTATGACGTTATTTTATTTATGTGTTCTTATGAGGATAGTTGTGGTATATTTTTTATATTGTTCATTTGTTTTCTAATCATGTTAATAAACCCGTCTATTACCCAGCTGGGTTTCCTAAATGATGCGTCAGCTTTTAAGGTTGACTGTATCAGAAATTTTCTTCAGTCTTATGTCTTTTATTGTATATAGTGGCTTTTTCCGTGCTTACAATGTTTTACAGTATTTAAATTATTTTTGTACCGCAAAGAAATAAAAATCTTGAATTTTAATTTTAATATGTTGTCCCACTATTCATTTCTTTCCTGTCTGATCTCATGTCTCTCAAAATTTGCAAGAACAACTTTTTGTGAATCCATGATGGTGATCTGTGAGGAAGTAGAGGAATTTTTAGATTTTCATCAATTATTTTCTTATAATCGTTACAAATATCAGAGACATTGATGTTTTCTTAAGTAATTTCTGTCAATCACTTTTTTTAATACTAGTTCACGTTTGCATCTTCCATCCACCGTCATTAAACGACTTGTAAAACAGAAGATTGTATGGCAGGCTGAGTATTCAAATTCAATTCTTATGTTTAAGGGTGACTTACTACTCGGTTTTCTGGTGCCGTGGTTGTGTTAATTTCACCATGGATCTATCTGTTGTTACCCACTGCCTCACAGATCTGTTCTTGCTCAGCCTTCCCTTCCAGTGTAGTCTCGCTCTTCTTCAATTATTAATCCTCACTGCATTACTTACCTGGGGTTTTCGTATTCACGTTGCTCTTTTTTTTACATCCCCGTTGCTACAGTTCAATCCATTAATGACTTTTTCTTGTGGACGAAGCTTTGAAGTAGCTTCAGTCTTGCATGGACTCTCGTGTCCGTATTAGTCTACCTTTCCTTACGTCTCCTCGCTCAAAACATAATTACAGGCTCTTCAATTACATTCTTTCTTATTTTGTTTATGGACTTGTCTCCTCACGATGATTTTCCACGTGTTTGTGTGAGTGCGAGCGCTCGCGCGTGTGCATCCCTATGTTAATAATTCTCGGGCGTTCAGTGAGGAAAGTATTAAAAAAAAGTTATGGTGTGCAGGCGAGAAACAGAACAAGGTGCTGAGATTTCCAATGTACCACCTGACAGTTTAACTTGTTGAGAAAATTATTTTGTGACATTTGCTGGGGAAACTGTCGCAGGAGCGTGTGTGTGTGTGTGAGTGTGTGTGAGTGTGTGATGTGTGTGCGTGTGTGTGTGTATGTGTGTGTGTGTGTTGTGTGTGTGTGTGTGTGTGCGTGTGTGTGTGTGTGTGTAGTTGTGTCGTGTGTGGTGTGCGTGTGTGTGTTGTGTGTGTGTGTGTGTGTGTGTGTGTGTGTGTGTGTGCGCGCGGGCCTGTGTGTGTGTTTGTGTGTGTGCGTATCGGTGTGTGTGTGTGTGTGTGTGTGTGTGGTGTGTGTGTGTGTTGTGTTATGTGTGTGTGTGTGCGTGTGTGTGTGTGTGTGGGTGGCGTGTGTGTGTGTGCGTGTGTGTGTGTGTGTGTGTGTGGTGTGTGTGTGTTGTGCGTGTGTGTGTGTGTGTGTGTGTGTGCGTGCGTGAATGTGTTGTGTGTGTCGCGCGCGTGTGTGTGTTGTGTGTGTGTGTGTGTGCGCGCGTGTGTGTGTGTGTGTGTGTGTTGTGCGCGTGTGTGTGTGTGGTGTGTGTGTGTGTGTGTGTGTGTGTGTGCGTGTTGTGTGTGTGTGTGTGTGGTGTGTGTGTGTGTGTGTGTGTGTGTGTGTGTGTGTGTGCCGTGTGTGTGCGGTGTGTGTGTGCGTGTGTGTGTGTGTGTGTGTGTGGTGTGTGTGTGTGTGCTGTGGTGTGTGTGTGCGTGTGTGTGTGTTGTGTGTACTCACTAGTTGTACTCATCCTAGTTGAGGTTGCGGGGGTCGGAGTCCGAGCCTCCTCCCTGGCCCCGCCTCTTCACTGATCGGCGACTAGGTCACTCTCTCTGAAACTGGAGCTTTAACATACCTCTGCTTAAAGCTATGTATGGATTCCTGCCTCCACTACATCGCATTCCCAAACTTTCACTTAATGACTACTCTTGTGGCTGAAGAAATACTTCCTAACCATACCCTGTGATTCATCTGGTGTTCTTCACTTCCAACTGGTGTCACCTTGTACTGTTGTCCAATCTCTGGAACATTCCTTTCTTTGTCAACCTTGTCAAATTCTCTCAGTATTTTGTATTGTCGTTATCATGTCCCCCCCTATCTCTCCTGTCCTCCGTGTCGTCGGTTGATTTCCCTTAACCTCTCCTCGTAGGACATACCTCTTAGCTATGGGACTATTTCTTGTTGCAAACCTTGCACTTTCTCTTAGTTTCTTTAGTGCTTGGCTAGGTGTGGGTTGTAATAAAGTTGGTAGAATTACGACAATATGTAAAGGTTAATCATGCGATACACAAGTGCAACTTAATGTGCATTTATTGTGGCAACTTTTCGCTCTCCAGGAGCTTTTCTAGCCATTACAAACAATACATGGACACAGAGGGTATATAAAGGCTAGAGTGAGGTGAATACTAGTTGAGGTAACCATTTCGATGTCACTAGTGGAGTAGTAGTAGTTGTAGGTAGTATGTGGTAGTGACAAAAGTTAATTACGATATGGTAGAGCAATTAATTCGTAACATGAGTAAAAGGATATAAAAGCTATTACTTGGGGTAACATAAAAATAGGTTGGACAAATATAAACTGGAATGAGTCAGGTTGGTTCAGTGTTCACTCTCTGTGCTTTGTGTAGTATAACAGGAGAGACTAATGATGATTGCAGGGTTTTACTGTTTTTCAGGAGGATTCTTGCTAAGACTTCGAGATGGTGAAGCTGACGTTGTTTAGGTTTAATTGTATTCGAAACAGCGATCAGTGCTGATTCAAGGCACTTGCGTGTGCGGAAATTAGTTTCTTTTATCACTAAGTTGGCGTCTCTGAATTTCAATGATGATTGGTGGAATTTCGGTGTTGGTACACAGGCGTTGTTTATGTTGTCGTTCCTACATGCGTATTGATGTTCATTGAGGCGGGTGTCGAGGTTTCTTGCTGTTTCCCTAGTAGATCTTGTCACAGCCTCCACAGGGTATAGTGTAAAACTTCCTGCATTGACTGGTTCGTGGTGCTTGGGTTTTTGTCCTTGTTAGATCCTTTATTGAAGTGGTGAAGCGATGCGACTCTGGTGTTAGCTTGGAAAGTACTTTTGAGGACGTTTAGTGCAACCTGGCTGTTGGGAAGTAATTATGACTTTGTTGGGAGCTGGTGTTGGATGCGTGGAGAATGATGATCTGAAGAGCTCTTTTCTTGCAGTCTTGATGAAAAGAGGAAATTGTAATCAGTGAATGTTTGGTGAATGTAAGTTACATTCCGCGTCAAGAAACTCAGGGACTACAAATTCGGTATGCTCTTAGGAAAAACCCGATGATGATCCTCTTTTGGTCTGGTATCTTGACTGGAATAGAAGTGTGTGAGATCATTTTTATTGGTGGTTCCGAATAAACTTGAAAATCTTAGGTTGTTGTCTACTTTGTGAATGAGGACGTCGAGGAAAGGTAGCTTGTCATTGGACTCTTCTTTAGTGTACTGAATCGTGGTTCAACTGCGTTGAGCCTTGCCTGAAGATCCCGTAAATCAAAACGTTTTGGGAGTTATTACGAGGACATCGTCCAAGTAACGTAACCAGTGACGCTTGAAGGGATGATGTTGGCGAAGTGTTCGGACTCTAGGTGTTCCATGTATAAGTTGGCTAGGGACGGCACTTATTGGGGACCCCATTCCCATGCGTAGGTTTGTTTTGTAGTGCTTGTTTATTTGGAAAAGGAAAAACAGTTGAGTTAACCACTGAGTTCAATCAGTCAACAAATCTTCGGGAGGTAAAGGAAAGATTAAGGTCCTGGTTGACTTTACGTCGTAGAACCTCGATGGCTTTTTTGGTAGGTACTTTTGTGAAGAGGGAAGTCACATCTACGACGTAAAGTCAAACCAGACCTTAATTCTTCCTTTACCTCCCGAGATTTTGTTGACTTGATATTGAACTCTGTGGTTAACTTCAACTGTTTTTCCTTCAATAACAAGCTCTACAAACAAACCTACGGCATGGGAATGGGGTCCCCAATAAGTGCCGTCCTAGGCCAACTTATACATGGAAACCTAGAGTCGAAAAAAAACTTCGCCAACATCATCCTTCAAGCGTCATTGGTTTACGTTACGTGGAACGATGTCCTCGTAATAACTCCAAAACGTTTTGAGTTTTACGGGATCTTCAGGCAAGGCTCAACGCAGTTGAACCAGCGATTCAGTTTACACTCAGAAGAAGAGTCCAATGACGAAGCTACCTTTCCTCGACGTCCTCCGTTCACAAAGTGACAAAACCTAAGATTTCAAGTTTATCTCGGAAACCCACCAATAAAAAATGATCTCACACCACTTCTATTCTGTCAGATACCAAGACCAAAGAGGCATCTTCATGGGTTTTGTTTCTAACCGAGCATAACCGAATTGTAGTCCTGAGTTTCTGACGAGGAATGTACTTACATTCACCAAACATTCACTGAGTTACAATTTCTTCTTTTTTCATCAAAGACTGCAAGAAAAGAGCTCTTCTGATCATCAATTCTCCACGGGTGCATCAACACCGCTCCCAACTAAGTCATAATTTTCCCAACAGCCAGGTTGCACTAAACGTCTCAAAAGTACTTTCACAAGCTAACACCAGATGAGTCGCCATCGCTTCTACACTTCAATAAAGGTTCTAACAAGGACAAAACCCAAGCACACGATCCCAGCATGCAGGAGTTTACACTATACCCTGTGGAGGCGTTGTGACAGATCTACGTAGGTGAAACAGCAAGAAACTCGACCACCCGCTCAATGAACACATATACCCCGGGGGCAATGTAGGAACGACAACTTAAACAACGCCTGTGTTACAAAAACCCCCCGAAATTCCACCAATCATCTTATGAAATTAGAGACGCCCAAATTAGTGATAAAGGAAACAATTTCAGCACACGCACAGTGCTTGAATCAGCACTGATCGCTGTTTCGAATACATTTTAAACAAAACAACGGAGCTTCACCATTCCGAAGTCTTAGCAAGAATCTCTCGAAAACAGTAAACCATTGCCTCACATAGTCTCTCATGTTATACTTACACAAAGCACAGAAGAGTATGAACACTGAAACAACCTGCCTTCATTCAGTTTTATTTGTCCAACCTATTTTTTATGTTAACCAAGTAATAGCTTTTTATATCCTTTATCATGTGGAATTAATTGCTCTACCATATCGTATTACTTTTGTCACTACACTTATACTATACTACTATACTACCACTAGTGAAACATCGAAATGGTACCTCACTGGATTCACCTCACTCTGAGCCTTTATTACCCTCTGTGTCCTGTATTGTTGTAAATGGCTTGAAAAAGTCCTGGAGAGCGAAACGTTGCCACAATAAATGTCAGTTAGTTGCCACTTGTGTCCTTTTACTTTACATAGGTGTGGGTTCCCAAATGGTGCCGCATACGCCAATATGGGCCTAACCGTAAACGGTGTTTACAGGGTCCTGAACGATTCCTTATTAAGATGTTCGGAATGCTGTTTGAGGTTGCTAGGCGCCCATATGCTGCCAGCAGTTATTTGAATTGATGTGCGCTTCAGGAGATGTGCCTGGTGTGCTGTGTGTGTGTGTGTGTGGTGTGTGTGTGTGTGTGTGTGTGTGTGTGTGTGTGCGTGTGTGTGTGTGTGTAGTGTGTGTGAGTATGTGTGAGTGTGTGTGTGTGTGTGTGTGTGTGTGTGTGTGTATGTGTATGTGTGTGTGTGCGTGTGTGTGTATGTGTGTGTGTATGTGTGTGTGTGTGTGTGCGTGTGAGTTGTGGTGTGTGGTGTGTGTGTGTGTACTCACCTAAATTGTACTCACCTAATTGGTGGTTGCAGGGGTGGAGGGACTCAGTCCTGGCCCCGCCTCTTCATGATCGCTACTAGGTTCTCTCCCTCTCTGTTCATGAGCTTTGTCATACCTCTTTTAAACTCTATTATGGTCTGTCCTCCACTACTTTCAATGCTTAGGCTATTCCACTTCCTGACGACTCGATGACTGATTAATTTACTTACTAACAGTCCCTGTTGTTCGTCTGAGTTTCAGCTTCCAATTGTTGACCCTTGTTTCCGTGTCCCTTCTCTGGAACATCCTGTCTCTGTTCACCTTGTCTATTTCCCAGCAGTATTTTGTATGTCGCTAACAATGTCTCCCCTGACCCTTCTGTCCTCAGTATCGTCAGTCCGATTCCCCGCAGCTTTTCCTCGTACGACATTTCCCTGAGCTCTGGAATAGCCTTGTTGCAAACTTTGTACTTTTCTCTAATTTCTTGACGTGCTTGACCAGGTGTGGGTTTCAGACTGGTGTTGCTACTCCAGTATGGCCCTGGACATACACTGTGTTACAGTGTCTTGAACGATTCCCTTATTAAGGTATCGGAACGCTATTCATAGGTTTGGCAGGCGCCGTTGATGATGGTGTGCCGCGGTTGATGTGTGCCTCCGGTGATGTGCTCGGTTGTTATGGGCCTCCCATGATCTTTTCCCTGTGTGAGTCTGTAGTCTTTGTTCACCCTAGCCTATACTCTGTCTGCGGTCTTCTTTTGCCCCTCCCCAATTCTTCATGATTGTGTGTGTGTGTGTGTGGTGTTGTGTGTGTGTGTGTGTGTGTGTGTGTGTGTGTGTGGTGTGTGTGTGTGTGTGTGTGTGTGTGTTGTGTGTGTGTGTACTCACCAGTTGTATCTCCTAGTTGAGGATGGGGGGGTCGAGGTCCGAGCTCGGCCCCGCCCTCTTGTGTGTGTGTGATGTGTGTGTGTGTGGTGTGTGTTGTGTGTGTGTGTGCGTGTGTGTGTGTTTGGTTGTGTGTCGTGTGTGTGTGTGTGTGTGTGTGCTTGTGTGTGCGTGTGTGTTGTGTGTGTGTTGTGGTTGCGTGCGTGGCGTGCGTGCGTGTGTGTGTGTGTGGTGTGTGTGTGTGTGTGTTGTGTGTGTGCGTGTGTGTGTTGTGTGTTTGTGTGTGTTGTGTTTGCGTGTGTGTTTGTCTGTGTTGTGTGTGTGTTGTGTTGTGTAGTGTGTGGTGTGTGGTGGTGCTGTGTGTGTGTATTGTGTGTGTGTGTGTAATACTCAGCTAGTTGTGTCATCATATGTTAAACTCTAGCTCTAGGGCTCCGCCTATACATATTGATTGGCCTATGTGTCTTCCACTACATTCCTTCTGATTCATTCCATTGTTAACCATTATCTCTTATCTCTCTCTTCACTCTCTCTCTCTCCTATATATATATATATATATATATATATATATTATATATATATATATAATATATATTATATATAGATATATATACATCCACAGCTTTAAACCCATCATAAGCGAAATTATTAAAAGAACATTAGTTGCCCTCTGGGTTATAATGGCGGAGCGTCCTAGATCAAAACATAGATATGTGTTTACACAGGAACACTAAACATATTGGCTGGAGTGTCAGCCTCTGACCCATAATTGGAACAAAATCAAATAAAGTAGAAAACGATTAATGGGGAAAATTAAGTAAAGCAATATAACCTTGAATGAAAAACCGAAATAAAATTAAAAAAAAAAAAGCTTTCAATAGGACTAATGAAGAGGCATAATGGAACAAATGATATGATAAGAAATGAGAGGTTTATTGAAAGAAGTTATATATAATAAGGACTATGTAGGGACGTTAAAAAAAAAGGAGGGACTTGGAAGAGTACAAAATCTAAAATAGAAAAATGTTTTGTTTTTAAAGTAAGGCAAAGGGTCAGAGCCAGAACATCAGGAGCTAATTGTTCTAGCAACACAGGTGTTCAAAACACCGGAAGCCTTAGCTTGTCCAAAGTTTGGCCATGTTATCTCCACGGACACCGAGTCAGGTCCACCTGTCATGTACTGCAATCTGGCCCCCACCACATCTGACCTTCCTTCGGTAATTATATCTCTGATTTTGTGTACTCTGTATTGGAAACGTGTGAGAAGTGGTCACACGCGTTAGGAATCATATGTGTAAGAAGGGATCATACGTGTAGAAGGGGATCATACGTGTTAGAAGGGATTTCATACATGTTAGAAAGGGATCATACATGTTAGAAGGGATCGTAAGTGGTTAGAAGGGTCATACGTATTAGAAGGGATCAAAGGTTACCAGGACCGAAACGCTAATCAGTATGTCCCTATCGTTTACTTTGTATCGGATGGACAAGTCCTGATGAATGCAACCTCTATCGGTGAAAGTTCCCCCATTCGGTGCACATGTCATCATATACACTACACATTACACACAGAATTACGAAGATTAACTCTGTAAATTAGATTGCACTCATTTTCAATTGTTCAATTAGGTGTCTGCACCTAAAAAAGTGGACAAGATTCAATTTAAAAAAAGCTTAATAAAGATCACCCAGAGAACTACAAATTTTTAGTCTACGATAGGCTAACAGAGCCAAAAAATAGGTGACCTTGTTGGCAGATAAGAGAAAAGAAGACCCTCAATACCGTACTTAGGTCATTAAAGGAATACGATGAAAGGTAAGGGATCTCAGCGTCATCAATAGGGAGAACAAGTGACAATTGTTGTAAGGGAGAAAAAAGCAGTACCTGGGAATCAGATGAGCTTTGGTTCCAAAGTTGTATTCAAGAAATGCAGATGACAGTCAAATCATCACGATCCGTATCGAGGATACCTGGGTGAGAGAGAGAGAAGAGAGAGAGAGAGAGAGAGGAGAGAGAGAGAGAGAGAGGAGAGGAGAAAGAGGACGAAAGGAGAGTGATGAGAGGAGTGAGGAGAGGAGAGAGGAGTGAGATGAGAGAGGAGAGTAGGAGATGAGAGAGAAGAGATTCGCAGGGACAGCAACCTTCTAGCTACCTCACATTCTGTCTTAGGTAACTGAGATTTAGGATAACACAGAAGTTGAAACAAGAGAATGGACATAAGAGTAAATAATCAATATTGAACCACGGATTTAAAAGCGTATCATACATTAAACACTGAGGACAGGCAATCACCCACACACAACTGTGATCATCGGCAGTCCTCTCTGCCTCCCACCTGTCTTGGAGATGGTGTGACCAGCGCGATACAGGTCCTGAATGGGAATATAATGAGGAATATTACACAGCCTGTCAGCTACATTGGAATCAAAGCATCCTCCCTTACTTCCCAATCTTCTTCACCAATTCCCTTCCCTAACCGCGACAAACAATGGCGAATATATTCTCTGGAGCGAGCGAGAGAGTTTGTTGATAATATATACATGAGATTACTGGAAGGGGGGAGACTAGTCCCAAACCTGCACAAAAATCTATAACTTACTGGAGTAATGGATATGGGAAGAAGAGTAAAAATAGACTCAGGGGAGCCACGATCACAGTAGACAATGTGTCAACTCCGTGGACCTCGACTCTAAAAACCTATCAGCTAGATAGCTGAAAATATTTCCGGAACAAGTACAGAAGTTTTCAAGAGGGAAACTGGATCACTACTTCCTCTGCGTGCCAGATCAACCAGGCTGTGATGGATACATGCGCCAGCGAGCGCCAACAGCAACAGGTCTGATTGATTTGGTAATCAACAGAGTGATTCGTGTTTGGAAAACTCTCAACCGGTCACAGGGATAATCAAAAGCTGCTATTTTTTTCCTAACCCTCATCCAATACTCATCTTCCAGACTCCTTCCTCATGCTATCTGTTGTTGTTGCTGTTGTATTTAGTTTATTCCCAAGATGGATCTGTGAGATGGTTGTACATTGTTGTTGTTGTATTTTTGTTTAATCCAAGTGGATCTACGAGTTTTTCTATGTTGTTTTTTGTTGTTATTTTCTCCGTTACTTCTCTCTTCACTACAAAATTATTATTCATAAAGCAGTTGGGTTCCCAATCTCTGCATTGGCACCTGTTTTTATGCTGATATATGTGGAAAAACAGGATTAAGTGTCGTATTCACTTATCTTTCCCGTTGCTTCTCTCTTGCTCGTTCTTTCTTGCATTTGTCCGTTCGTTCGCTGATTACTCGTGTTATTCTTTCTGGGATTGATGTGTTTCTCGGTGTTCGGCTTGTTCCGTTCGCTCGTTCTCCTATTTCGTTCGTTTCATGTTGTGTACGGTTCGTTTTCGAGGGCGTTATATGTTACAGAACTCGTGTTCGTTGTGCCTTAGCTTCGTGCTCATGGGCTCAGTTGTTTCGTTCCTCGTGCCAGTTTCATTACCTCTTCTCTCTCTCTCTCTCTCTCTCTCTCTCTCTCTCTCTCTCTCTTCTCATTATCATAACAGAACCCAAGACATGATTAATATAATCCAGTAGCACCCAGGTGCTAGATCCGCGCTGACACGCTCACATTTCACCCATATTAGGCGGATTTCGCTAGTATGTTCTAGTGGAGGTTTCAGTGGGCCTGTGTGTACACAGTATGACCCCCTACTCACACACTCACACAACACACACAACACACACACACACACCACACACAACACACCAATACAACACGTAACAAGTTGAAATGTATGAGTTCCTAGCACTTGGTTGGTGAATGAAGTTTAGCATGGGGACACCTTAAATTTAGTTCAGCTTGCTGTAAACTACAGTCAGGTCCTCACCGCGGGATATGCGCTGAGATTATCACAGAGCGGGTGTTATAAGATTTTTTTGGGTGTATGTTGTGTGTGTTTGTGTGTGTGTGTGTAGTGTGCGTGTGTGTGTGTGTGTGAGATATGTCTTGTTGGAGTGTGTGCGCGCACGCGTGCGTTACGCATCTTTTAATGAGGTGATTAATGATGCAGGAATTTTTCCCCCCAGAATACCGAAACTATTTTTTAATTCTGGCTTTTCGTCTTCATATTCTTTCTTTATCCTCTCTTAAATTCATCATCTTCATACGCTTCTTTTTCATTTTTCTTTTTTGGTTCATCGCCTTTTCAACGTGGCGCTTATTCATGAGTACCTTCACTTATTTTTATATCTTTCTTTGTCTTTTGTACTCGTGTTGGAGCTGTCTGTTCCTCACAACAATATTCCATGTGAGACCCCTCACCAGCACTGGGCTGCTGGGGTCGTGTTAAGTTGAGACCCCACACCAGCACTGGGCTGCTGGGGTCGTGTTAAGTGTGACCCAACACCAGCACAGGGCTGCTGCGGGTCGGAGTTAAGTGAGACCCCTACACCAGCAACAATGGGAGCTAGCTGGGGTCGTGTAATGAGGACCCACACCAGCACTGGGTGCTGGGGTCCGTGTTAAGTGAGACCACACATCAACACTGGGCGTTGGGTGTTCGTGTTTAAGTGATACCCCACATCAACACTGGGCTGCTGGGGTCGTTGTTAAGTGGACCCCAATCAGCATGGGCTGCTGGGGGTCGTGTCAAGTGAGACCCACATCAAGCACTGGGCTGCTGGGGTCGTGTCAAGTGAGTCCCCACATCAACACTGGCCTGCTGGGGTCGTGTTTAGTGAGACCCCCACACAGCACTGGCTGCTGGGGTCGTGTTAAGGTGAGACCTCACTCCAGCATGGGCTTCTGGCGTCGTGTTAAGTGAGACCCCACACCAGACTCGGTCTGTTGGGGTAGTGTTAAGTGAGACCCACACCAGCATGGGCTGTTGGGTGTCGTGTTAAGTGAGACCCCACTCCAGCACTGGGCTGCTGGGGTAGTGTTTAAGTGAGGACCCCACACCAGCACTGGGCTGTGGGGTCGTGTTAGTGAGACCCCCACACCAGCACTGGCCTGCTGGGGTCGTGTCAAGTGAGACCCCACACCAAACACTGGCCTGTGGGGTCGTTTGGCAAGTGAGACCCCCACAATCAATGGCTGCTGGGGTCGTGTCAAAGTTGAGACCCCACACCAACACTGGCCTGCTGGAGTCGTGTCAAGTGAGACCCCACACCAACACTGGTGCTGGGGTTCGTGTTCAAGTGAGACCCCACAACCAACACTGGCCTGCTGGGGTCGTGTCAGTTGAGACCCACACCAACACTCGGCCTGTGGGGTGTGCCAGTGAAACCCCGGCATCATACACTGGCCTGCTGGGGTCGTTGTCAAGTGAGGACCCCACCACCAACACGGGCCTGCTTGGGGTAGTGTCAAGTGAGGACCCCACACAAACAACTGGCCTGCATGGGGTCGTGCCAAGTGGAACCCCACACCAAACACTGTGCCTGCTGGTGTCGTGTTCAATTGAGACCCCACACCAACACTGGCCTGCTGGGGGTCGATGTCAAGTGAGACCCCACACAACATGGCCTGCTGGGGTCGTGTCAAAGTGGACCCCACCACCAACACTGGCCTGCTGGGGTCGTGTCAAGTGAGACCCCACACCAAACCACTGGCTGCTGGAGTCGTTTGTCAAGTGAGACCCACACCAATTAACAATGGGCTGATTGGAGTCGTGTCAAGTGAGACCCCACACCAACACTGGCCTGCTGGGGTCGTGTCAAGTGAGACACCCACACCAACACTGGCCAGATGGGGTCGTGCCAAGTGAAAACCCGATCAAACACTGGCGGCTGGGGTCGTGTCAAGTGAGTCCCCACAAACAATGGCCTGCTTGGGGTGTGTCAAGTGGAGACCCCACACCAAACATGGCCTGCTGGGGTCGTGCCAAGTGAAAAACCCCCACCAACAATGGCCTGCTGGGGTCGTGTCAAGTGAGACCCCACACCAACACTGGCCTGCTGGGGTGTCGTGGTCAAGTGAGACCCCACACCAACACTGGCTGCCCTGGGGTCGTGGTCGTGTCAAAGTGAGTCCCCACATTAAACACTGGCTTGCTGGGGTCGTGTCAAGTGAGACCCCACACCAACACTGGCCTGCTGGGTTCGTGTCAAGGTGAGACCCACTATCAACACTGGCTTTGCTGGGGTCGTGTCAAGTGTGACCCCACATCAACACTGGCCATGCTGGGGTCGTGTCAATGTGAGGACACCCACATCAACACTGGCCTGCTGGGTGTAGAGTCAAGGTGAGACCGACCTCAACACTGTTTGCTGGGGTCGTGGTCAATGTGAGACCCCACACCACATGGCCTGATGGGGTCCGTGTTCAAGTGGACCACACAACACTGGCTGCTGGGGTCGTGTCAAGTTGAGAACCCACACCCACACTGGGCCTGCTGGGGTCGTGTCAAGTGAGACCCCACCAACAACATGGTGCTGGGTTCGTGTCAAAGTGAGACCCCACATCAACATGCGCTTGCTGGGGTCGTGTCAAGTGAGACCCCAATCAAACACTGGCCTGCTGAGTCGGTCAAGGAGACCCCACACCTAAACACTGGCCACTGCTGGGTCGTGTCAAGTGAAGGACCCCACATCAACACTGGCCTGCTGGGGTCGTGTCATAGTGAGACCCACACCAACCCTGGCCTGCTGGGGTTCGTGTCCAAGGTGGGACACCACATCAACACTGGCTGCTGGGGTAGTGTTCAAGTGAGACCCCACACCAACACTGGCCTTGTGGAGGTCGTGTCAAGTGAGACCCCACACCCAAATGGGCCTGTGGGGTCGTGTCAAGGTGAGACCCCACATCAACAATGGGCTGCTTGGGGTCGTGACAAGTGAGACCCCACATCAACACTGGCTGCTGGGGTCGTGTCAAGTGAGACCCCAATCAACACTGGCCTGCTGGGGTCGTGTTCAAGTGAGGACCCCACATCAACACTGGCCTGCTGGGGTCGTGTCAAGTGAGACCCACATCAACAATGGC
>NC_069402.1:39482664-39496849 GCF_026875155.1 Cherax quadricarinatus
AGAGTTGCCATAGTGTTGTGGGGTTATCGTCGTAGTAGTTACTTATACTAGTTTGGATATAAGTAACTCGAGATTAGGCGAAGGCTAAGTAAATCATAAGTGTCTTACTCGATGAGAAGGGAGCGGAAGTGTCAGCAAGGCGTGGGTGGAAGCCTGGTTGGGCTGTAGGGATGGAAGAGGCGGTGGTGGGGGGAGGGGATGGAGGAGATGGCAGTAGCATGCGCCCTACAGCTGGTGCTGATGGAACTGGGACAACTCAGATGGTTGTGAGAGGGGTCGCAGGGGCTGGCTGAGCGGGGCCAGACGATCTCAGTTAGGCTGGAGCCGCCGTGCGAGCGGCCGGTGTATGTGTGTGTGTGTAAATTTAAACCCCCTATGTACGGGGCCTGGCCTTTCCTCGTGGTCAACTTTCTCAACGCTGAAATAACGAAGGCAAAAGAGCTTTCCAACGTTTCCCCGCGGTGGTTTCCATCCCGTGACAGTTCTGATGGGGTGTTTTTTCCCCCTCTTCGCAATGCATCGCTGTGACCGCAAAGTTGGTTTCCGTGAAGACACGATGATCTAACTTCTTCGTATGGGTGTTTGCGGCCATGGTGGGTTTCGCCTTATGTATGTACTGTCAGAGCCTGAAATGGAAATTTGGTGAAAAGGGTTCGCAGAGATTTAAGTAATTTTATCGGTATTTTGACTTGGGGCGTTTTCTAGATGGTGAAAAAACCTTGGACGGTGCAATCATGGTTTAGACTGAGCCTCGTGGAAATTTTAATGAATAATCATGGGCTCAAGTGACTGACACGTAAAAATTCTTATATCAATTTCTTTCACTTTTTAAACTTTATGGTCTAGTACAGTTTTTTTTAAGTTCGACCACAATATTCTGACTCTCCTTTACTGGACTCTTAGAGACTTTAGAAATGCACAGATGTTGTGGAAAAACCTCTGAAATGGGAGTTAGTTTTTCTTTTGAAGTTCTCGGTGAAGCGGGTTGCTGAAAAGTTTAAGTAATTTTTGTAGTGGTGGTGGGATGGTGGTGGGGGTGGTGGTAGTGGTGGGTGGTGGTAGTGGTGGTGTTGGTGGTGGATATGACTACCGAGCAGCTCAAACCCTTTGTCGAGGTGGAGGTAATGATTATTGAGCACGCAGAACTTTCCTACCATCACTAACATTCTAAATGGTCTCATGTCTGAAAGTTTACTCTTTTTATTCCCCTGATCCGGTCGAGCAACACTGACATGACCGAAAGACGAACTAGAAAACAGTCGCAGGGAGGCTGCAGTGACGACATCCCCAGCCCATAAACAACCGGATCTGGTAGTAAAGTCGTTCAGTGGAAGAACCCGAGCGAGATTGGAATGCTAGTCCCCTTATGGTGATGAACTGTGATGGAGAACTGTTGTAGTGAAGTTAACCGTAACATGTGATGGAGACCCTGCCTGGTGAACTATTCCGGTGACCTGCAATGTAAACCTGACTTGTGCTGGTGAGTGACTCGATGTAACCACGGCTAATCATAATATCTGGTGACCCACACGACTGAGAGAGGGGAGACAAGGAGCGCTTACACCATGTTCATCTTTCCTTTACGTTATGGGGAAGTGCATTATCACTCGTCGAATTACCTTAGCAGTTTTAATAACTCGGTAATCAACCCGTTACCTTAGTGTAGGTAAGTGGAAACGCTACTCTACAAATCGCCTAAGCATGGTAATTTGGGAATCATTAGTTACAAGCGGCATTTCTGGCGCAACGAAAGTTTGTCCTCGTGAATTTTATAAGCAAGTGTCAACGAATTTTAAAAATTTTTCTCGAATTTCCTCCTATTTTCTTTATTTTAAGTTGAACATTATAAAACAATGTGTTAAATTTTTAAAAATACACACACGCCAAATGCAAACGCAAGCACACACGCACACACGCACACACGCAACACCACACACACACACCACACAAAAATATATTTTATATATATATATATATATATAATATATATATATATATTATATAATATATATATATATATATACCCGTCGTGCCGAATAGGTAAAACTGGCAGTTACTGAGACCTCGTTTAAAATTTAAATCCTTTCTAAATTTTCTCTTATACGTTTAAAGATATATTTTTTTTATTTATGTTAATGTAAAAATTAAAAAAAAATGCACCAAAAAAACCTTAGAAAACTTGCCAAATTTTTTTATAAAAGGGAAATTTAATTTAGTCTAATTCAACTAAAAAATTTTTTAGATAACTTAAAAAAATTTAAAAAATCCCACAAAAAACAATGAAATTATTTTCTCGTTGGGTTTCAGAATGTTTTTTTGTGAAATTATTCAAAAAATTTTTCCTTTGCCTTTTCGGCAAGAAAAGCGTTGCATTTAAGCCAAAAAAAAATTTACCTATTCGTTACGACACACAACACACACACACCCCACAAAACCCACACAAAACAACACACACAAATATATATAAATAAAATATAATATATAATAAAATATATAATTAATATATAATATTGTAAATGTAAAGCTTTTTTTTCTATTTTTAAGAATAAAATAACCTTTTTTTCTTTACTTTGGTGGGTAATAATGATAGGAGTGGGGGCTGCGGGTGGTTCTGGGGGACTGTGGAGGGTGTGGTGGTAAAGGGAGGGATGGGGTGGTTGGAGGGGTTGGGTGATTGTTGACGGCTAGGTGTTGGGTGACGGGCTAGGGGGTTTTGTGAGGGGCTAGGGGGGTGATGGCAGGGGGTTTTTGGGACGGGCTAGGGGTTTGACGGGCTAGGGGGCGGGTAGGGATAGTGGTTGTGATGGGCTAGGGGTTGGGAACGGGCTAATTGATTTTGAGGGGCTAGGTGGGCTGACGGCTAGGGGTTGGTACGGGCTAGGTGTTGTGACGGGCGGGGTTTTTGTACGGCTAGGTTTTGGGGTGACGGGCTAGGGGGTTTTGGTAGGGGCTAGGGTTGGGACGGCTCGGTGGTTTGTGCGGGCAGTGATTGGACGGGCGGGGTGGGCTGACGGGCTAGGGGGTTTGGTGACGGGCTAGGGGTTGGTGAGGCTAGGTGGTTGGTGAGGGGCATTTATTGTGACGGGCTAGGGGGTTGGGACGGCAGGGGGTTTGGGTGAGGGGGCTAGGGGTGCTGAGGGGCTAGGTGTTGGGTGAGGGGCTAGGTGGTTGTGACGGGCAGGGGGTTTGGTGACGGCTAGGGGGTTGAGGGGCTAGTGGGCTCGGGCTAGGTGGTTGGTGGGGGCTGGGTGGTTGGGAGGGGCTGGGTGATTGGGGAGGGGCTAGGGGGTTGGTGCCCGGGCTAGGGGGTTGGGAGGGGCAGGTGTGCTGAGGGGCTGGTGGTTGGTGGGGGGCAAGTGAGGTGACGGGCTAGTGGTGGTGACGGGCTAGGTGGTGTTGGGGGCTGGGTGGTGCTGAGGGGCAAGGGGGTTTGGGTGACGGGCTAGGGGGTTTTGGTGAGGGGCAGGGGTTGGTGCGGGCTGGGTGGTTGGTGACGGGCTGGGTGGTTGGTGGGGGCTAGGGGGTGTTGACGGCTGGGTGGTGCTGACGGCTGGGTGGTTGTGACGGGCTGGGGTTTTTTGGTGACGGGCTAGGTGGTTGGTGACGGGCTAGGGGTTGGTGAGGGGCTAGGTGTTGGTGAGGGGCTAGGGGTTGGTGGGGGGCTGGGTGGTGTTAAAGGGGCAGGTGGTTGGGACGGGCTAGGGGTTTTGTGACGGGCTAGGGGGTTTGGTGACGGCTAGTGTTGGGGCGCTAGGGGGTTTGGGGGCTAGGTTTTGGGGCCTTTTTTTGTGGGGGCTGGGTGGTTGGTGACGGTAGGGGGTTTGGGTGACGCTAGTGGTTGGTGAGGGGCAGGTGGTTGGTGACGGGCTGGGGTGGTGCTGACGGCTAGGGGGTTTGGGGTGACGGCTAGGGGGTTTGGGTGACGGCTAGGTGTTGGTGAGGGGGCTAGGGGTTGGTGACGGGCAGGGGGTGCTGAGGGGCTAGGGGGGTTTGGGTGAGGGGCTGGGTTTGGGGGGAGGGGGCTAGGGGGTTTGGGGTGAGGGGCTAGGGGTTTGGGTGAGGGGCGGGGGAAGTGACGAAAGTTAGGATTCGAATAGTTGTAAAGGTTAATGGGGGAAATGAGATGGTGGTGGGGTTTGGGGTTTTGGGTGGGGTAGAAGTGATAGGGGGTTGTATAAAAATTTTCTAGCCCAGGGGCAGCTGAGTAATGGGGGTAGGTGGTAGTGGTGGGTGGTTAGTGTGTAGGGAGTGGGTAGTGGGGTGTGTGGTAGTGGTAGTGGGGGTAGTGGTGGAGGGGTGGTAGTGGTGAGTGGTAGTGGGGTGTGGTGGTAGTGGTTGGGGTAGTGGTGGTATGGGGTGGTAGTGGGGGTAGGGGTGGTAGGGTGGTAGGGGGAGGTGGTAGTGGGGGAGGGGTAGTGGTGGTATGGTGGAGGGTTAGGGGTATGGGGGGTAGTGGGGTATTTTGGTTGGTAGTGGGGGGAGGGGTGGTATGGTAGTGGTGGTAGTGTGTAGGGTGGTAGTGGGGGTAGGGGTAGTGTGTAGTGGTGTAGTGGTGGTAGGGGGGGATGTGGTATGGAATGTGGAGTGGTGGTAGGGGGTTAATGATAGTGAAGTAATATAATGTTTCTAGGGTATGATTTTTGGCAGAGTGACAGGGGCAGTGGTGATATGATACGGTTTTAGGGGTAGGGTTTTAATGGTAATATGGTAAGGTGGTAATGTAAGGTGATAGTAGTTTCAGGGATCTAGGAAGTTAATGATATGGTGGAGGGGTGATATGGAGTATTTGATAGTGGAAAAGGGTGGTACTGGTATAGTGGTGGTAAGGGGGCAGTGAGGTATAAAAAAAATGATAGTGTGTTAGTGGTGAAGTAGTGGTAGGGGTGAGGAAAATGACTGTGGTGGTAGTGGAAGTAATGATACGGGTGGTAGTGGTGTTAGGGGTAGTGGTGGTATAGTGGTAAGGTGTAGGGGTGGTGTAGTGTGAAGGGGTGGTTTGGTAGTTGTGTAGTATGATAGTGGTGGAGTGGAAAAATAAAAGTAGTGGATGGTATAGTGAAGGGGTGATAGTGTTAATTGATAGTGGGGGTGTAGTGGTGATAGTGGTGGAATTGGAGTTTGGTATAGTGAAGTGGGGGTATTAGTGGGGGAGTGAGGGTGGTAGGGGTGGGGGTAATGTGAAGGGTGGTGGAAGAAATTTAAAGTGGTGGTGGGATGGTATTTGGTAGTGATCATGAAATAGTGAGTAGGGGGTGGTAGGTGTAAGGTGGTGATAAGTGATAGGCTGTGGAGTGGGGGTAGGGGAAGAAATGAGAGTGTGGGGGCGTTTATGATAGTGGTGGTAGTGGATGGTGGGGGTTGTGGTGGTATGATAGTGGGGGAGTAGTAGGGGTGTGGTGATGGTAGGGGTTTGGCAGGGGTGGTAGTGGTGATAGCGATATGGTTTAGCGGGGTAGGGGTTGTGGTAGGGGTATGGTGGTGGTTATGTGGTTTTTGGGGGTATGTATGGTGGTAGGGGATGGTGAGGGGGGTAGTGGGTAGCTAAGCGGCTCACAAGAGGTGCCCTGCCTAAAGTTTTGCTTTAATTAATTGATGATTTTTTTTCTAACACTCGACCATTTCCCATCGAGGCGGGTGACCCATAAAGACAAAAAACCCCCCAAAAAAAAAAAAAAAATTTCAACATTCAACCTTCCACCATCATCACTTTAATAAATGTTTTTTTGCAGGCTCTCAGATACGACAGTTTAGACTCCTTTTCAAACTGCCAATATCCCAACCCCTTCCTTTTAAAGTGCAGCTTTGTACTTCCCTTCGGTTTCCCCGAATCCCTTCACAAAATTTTTACCCCCCATACTCCAACAGCTCGTCGGTCCCAAAAACCATTCGCCTCCTTCCCCATCAAAAGACGCTCATCACGCTTGCTAAGTCCCACCCCGGGCCAAAAAACCTCCTTTGCCCCCCCCCCTCCAACCTTCGGGGACACCCCTACCCGTTTCTTCCCCTACAGTTTTAAAAACTCCCAAGTTTTTCTACTTTTTTTCCATTCCTCAAACGACCAAACCACCCAACAACCCCAATTAACCCCCCTGGTTAGTACTTTTAGTAACTCCACACCCCCTTTCAAATTTTTCCACACTACGAATTCTCTGCATAAATTTTACCCCACACATTGCCCTTAACACACACTCCTGCCTCCAGCCGCCTGCTCGCTGCAGCATTTACAACCCAAGCTTCAAACCAAAAGGGTTTTACCACTATACTTTCGTACTTCCTTTCTTGCCTCCTCATAACTTTTTTTTGTCTCCCAGATACCTCAATCACCCCACCTTTTTTCCTTCATCCATTCTATGTTTAAACCCTATCCTTCAAAAGCCCATCCGCTGACACGTCAACTCCCAAATATTAAAAAACATTCACGTTTTCCATACTCCCCCTCCAAGTGATATCCAATTTTTTTTTATCTTAACGTTTGATACTCTCATCACCTTACTTTTATCTATTTCACTTTCAATTTTCTCCCCAAACGCGTCCCTAACCTTTGCAACTTTCTTTAAATCTCCCAAAAGCACAGTACATCAGAAAAAAAGCAACTTGTCATACCATTTTTTTTTTGATAACCCACCTTTTAACCCCAACCCCCTGCATTTATTTCTTTTAAAACCCCAAACTTAAATTATTAAACAACCATGGTACATTACACACCTTGTCAAGACCTACTTTTACCGGGAAGTATCTCCCTCTCTCCCTACAAACACTAACCTGAGCCTCCATCATAATAAAAACCTTTACAGAAATTAAAAATTTAAATACCTATTCCAACACTTGTAACATCTCCACATTGCTCCCCTTCCAATCTATCATATGCCTTTTCTAAATCCATAATGCAATGAAAACTTCCCTACCTTTATTAAATACTGGTCAAAAATTATGCTTCAATGTAAACACTTGACTACACACCCCCTACTGTTTCTAAAGCCTCCTTTTATCTACAATCCTGCTCTCGTCTTGCCTCAATTCTTTTAAAAATAACCCAAACCATACACTTCCCTTGGTATACCAGCAAACTTATTTCCTTACAGTTTTTTTAAAAAAAAAACCCAAACCCACTCCAACACATACTTCCCCTGCTTTTAACATTTCTTCATGATCCCGTCCAACCGTTTTAAACCCCCTTTCATTCTACGTAATGCCTCACGCATCCCCCCCCCACACTCACATCCTGCTCTTCTTCATCCTAAAAGATGTTAACCTCTGTGGCCATGCATAAAAATTCCCCGCCTCCTTTTTCATCGACTTTAAAATTTTCTCAAAATTTTCCCGCCATCTCCCCAATACCTCCAATCTCCACTACTAACCCCCTACTCATTTTTAACTGAAAAATCCATTCTTTCCCTAGGATTCTTAACCTTTTTTTTTCTCAAACAAAATTGTTTCTTATTCTCGCAAAATTGCTGACAATTCCTCCCCCACTCATCTCTGCTCTCCTTTTGCATTGTCTCACCAAAATATCTTCCCCTTTTTCTTTACTCCCCATATACAGCCTTTCTTATACCACTTCTGCTTTGAAAAAACCTCTCATAACTAATTTTTTTCCTTTTATCACACCCTTTCCATCATTCCACCAATCACTCCTTTTTCCCCTCCTTCCCCAAACCTTCCTTAACCACAAACTTCTCCCCACATTCTAATAGGGGGCCTTTTTAAAACTTTCCAACCCTCTTCACCCCACCCCCACTACCCTCCCTGACTGGTCCACCTTTCTGCCAAAAGTTGCTTTTACTCACTCTAATTCCCTTTTTCCTTTTTTTATTTTTGTCTTTTATGGTGAATTACGAGAGTCGAATAATAATAAAAATAATAATTATTAAATTTTTGTTATTATTATTATTATTAAATTAATTTTTATTTTTAATTTTTATTTATTGTTTTTGTTGTTTTGTTGTTTTGTTGTTTTTTGTTTTGTTTTTGTTTTTATTTTTATTTTACGTTAAAATTTTACTCCATTCAAAATAAGAATTTCTATTTTTTAAAAAAATTATTTAATCTTTTAAAATTTTATAAAACATTTTAGTCACTCTTACGTGTTCAAATCTCTAATTTTTCTTTATAGAAAAAAATCAAAACAAAACATTGCTTTTTTTCCCTCTCTCTCTCTCTCTCTCTCTTCTCTCTCCTCTCTCTCTCTCTCATACCTTTATAGAGTCGAAAAACTGAACAGATTTTAAAATGGCTAGGAATTATTTCAGTGCAAAAAACGATGAAAATTCATACATTTTCTTTTTTTACAGACCAAATATTATCCACCCAAAACGAGTATTTTGCTGCGAAATCAAATTCCCAAAATTTTGTACCAATATTCTAGGGATAATAATCTAGTACCAATAGATCTGACTTTGAAATGTTTGTGAACCTAATACGATGTAGCTGCGACTCTACTTACATCTGTATGTTCATGTGTAGTTTAACTCTTAAAGGGCAGAAACTAAGATAAAAGAACCTTACAAAAGGTAATACATCAAATACTTCAGCACCAGTAACTTTATGCATCGAAACTAAAACTGAAAAAAAGCTGCGCGCCGTCGGTGTTCTGTCTTGAAAGTCCCTTTTAAAAAAAAAACTTGGGCACACCTTTTTTTATGTCATTGAATCTGTCCAAACACACACACACACACACACACACACAACACACACGCACACACACACACACACACACACACACACACACCACCACACCACACACACACCATTTGGAACCCACACCTAGCAAGCATGTAAAAAAAACTAGAAAATGCAAAGGTTTGCAACAAAACATCCCAGAGTTAAGAGTATGTCCTAGAGGAGAGGGTTAAAAGGGAAAACAACCTGACGACACTGGAGGGCAGGGGAGATAGGGGGGACATGATAACGACTTACAAAATATGAAGAATTACAAGGGGGAAAAACAGGATTTCCAGAACTGGACACAGAAACACGGGACACTTGGAAGCTAAAACACAGATGAATCAAAGGATGTTTTGGAAGCATTTTTTCGCCACAGAGTATCAGAAGTGGAATATTTGGGGGAAACGATTAGTGGAGGCAGATCCATACAAAACTTTAAGCAAGGTACATAAAGCTCATGGGCAGGGGAAATGATCTAGTACGACCAGGGAAAAGGCGGGGGAGGGCTTGGACTCGACCCCTTCAAAACCCAACTAGGGGAGTACAACTAGGTAGTACAACTGGGGGTACACACACAACACAAAACACGCTAAGTATAAAGGGGGAGTGCCGCAGTGATTTTTCAATAGTTCATTATTAATCCTGGGAAGGAATTTCTACTACCGGGGTGGGAAAAACCCCTCCAGCTGCATCAGAGTGTGCGCTCTGCTTCTGACACCTTCTTTTAGTTTACATTCCTGAACATAACTCTAGAAATGTAATACCAAATTTAAAAATTTCTTTTTTTTGTGCCTCCGATTTATTTGCTTTGCCAAAGTGCCCTCTTAAGAACATAAATGGAGGAACACTGCAGCAGGGCTATTGGGGCCCCTACAAGGGATCCTTCTTAAAAAAAACCAGGTCTGTTTTGGAATTCCTCTTTTGTTTCAAGGACCAAGATCAAAAAGAAATAACAGCTCCAAGCTAAACAAATCCGTCTCCATTTCAGCTCCCGTCTTTTTGGAGAAGAACACTTGTACAGTAAAGGGAAAACTACATAAACTTTCCCATTCTTTATTCATCGGGTTTTTTAAAACATTTCATTGGTCATTTTTTGCAGAGATATTCAGCAAAACTATGAGAACTGTTCGCTATTTAGTTCAACTCGAAACATAATTGACGCCATGGTTTTCGTACAGTTTAAAGAACGTTTACACTTTTTTGGGAAAAACCTTTTTCGTTCCTTTTCCAGGGAATTCAACCACTGGCTTTTTAAACAATACCCTCAGATAGGAACTGGGACTTTGACGACGTTTTGGTCCGATTGGGCTTTTAACTAGTCATAGACCAGTTACTAGCCAATCGGGCGAAACGTCTCATAGTTTTTTATCTCCCATTGTGGGTTTGTTATTGTTCCATCACAGTATGTCTTTTTTTTATTCTCCACCTGCTACGTCCTCGCAGTTCTTGGAACTGCTGTCCACAATGAATCTTTTCATTTTACATACAACAGTTAGTTTTCTTTTTTTTCGAAACGTTTCCCCTACCATAACTTCTTTATCGAGTACAGAAAAGTTGAAGAAGCGAAATACTTGAAGACGATGTAATCATCCATTTCCCTTGAAGTTTTTAGGGGGTCAGTCCCCCAGTCTGGAGAAGAATTTGTTCCCTAGTCTAAACAAGTGGAGTTGAAGTGACAGGATTGACCACATCTCACCTCCGGCGTTTTAAAAAGGCTCCACCTTTACTTCAACTCATAGTTTCAGACATGGAAAAATTCCCTTTTCCAAAGAGGGCTAAAACCCCCTCAAAACTTCAAGGGTTGATGGACTGATTACATCGTCTTCAATATCTTTTCTTCTATCAACTTTTTTGTACCCCCGAAGAAGCCTACTTGTAGGGGAAACGTTTCCCAAATAAAGAACCTAGTGTTTCTATGTTCGTACCTAACAACCTGTTTTTGGATTTTTTACAATTTTAATTTCAATCTTTACATTGTATCAAACTGGGGAGGGAAAAAAGTCGTTTTTCTGAAATTTTTGAAAATGACGGAGGACTTGGGGTTTCCTCAAGTGTCTAAAATGTACGTACTTTCTAAGGTTTTAACACAAACCCAAAGGTAATGTAACCGTCACGCATATTACAGTGAAATTGTTCATGTGTGACGTGCCGCTGGATGTCATTTACGAAGTGATGTAAGGTTTAAAAAACCGACAAGCTGAAGAAGAGACACTTTATGCAACTTGCACAAGTGTCTCATTCTTCCACATTTACGAAGAGGTAGAGCTTCGACATTTTTCGGCTTAGACGGAAAAATTTAATAAATAATTACCGGGGTATCTCTAGAAACCCAGACTGTCTTGATTTGATTTTTTTTTTAATTTTGGCGAAGTTTTTTAGCGTTTTACATTTACAAAGTTTTTTTTTGCAGGAGATTTTAATTTTTCTGTGCTTTTAATAGTGAGTTTTTTTCTCGCGTAATTTTCGGGAAACTGTATTCGACGCATAAACCCCTTATCCTTAGTTTTTATAGCAACATCCACAAGTTGCATAAATTGAGGTGTACAAAGGTAAAAGGAAAAAAAATAAAGGGAAAATAAATAATGTACGAAAAAATTTTTAAACCAAACAGGACCCAGAATGGGTTTTAATTGGAAATATTTAGATTTTGGAAGGGTATAAAAATATTTCTTTTGGGAACAGAATTTGGTGGTGGAACAAACTCCCGGGGACTCATTAAGCTAAAATTCTGTTACTTTAAAATTAGGTTTGACAAATACGTAAGTGTATTAATTTGGTAGAATTATCGACAATATGAGTGGGGTGTGGGTGGGTCAGAGTTGGGTTTAAAGTAAAAAGGGCACAGGCAACTAAGGAATTTTATTGGGCACTCCCCTGAGGGGCACATCAACCCAAAAAACGCGCAGTATATGGGCGCCCATAAACCTTAAAAAAAAATTTTCGGGACCTAAGGGGTCATTTATAACACCGTACACCGTGTACGTCAGGCTCATACACAAATACACCAATAAACCCGCACATAAAGAAGAAGCTTTTGGGAGTTTTTTTTGTCTTGATCATTTACAGAGTCCTTTCCTAATCCCATTTGCACTACTTTTGTCTCCCTTCACCCCCTCTTTTCTAATCTTCTCCCCCACATTTCCCTCCCCTACTTTTTACTACCCAACCACCACCACCACCACCACACCACCGCCACCACCACTACACTACTACACCACTACTACTAAACTACTACTACAAAACTACCTCCATTTTTCCCGCCTTTACCTCTACCACAATACCCCCTTGGTTCCGTACTGTCTGCTCGCCATGTACACTAATCTTTTTCGTGTTTGTTACTTTGTAAATAACAAAACGGACCGAAAAGTCCCTGAACTTCTCCTCCTATAGCAGGTTTTCTGTGTTTGAGCAGTCTTTATCGCATCTTTTTTTCTCTACGTCCGACTATATTGCAGTATTCGGCACAGAAAGGAGCCCCCACGGGCAAAAACTCAAGAAAATGGAGAAAAATTTAAAAATTTTTGGGACAAATTTTTTACCATAACTAAGAAGTTGTCTCTTCTAAGCTAATGGTCAATATGTTTAAAATTTCCCTAAACACGAAGTAATAATTCGAGGGGGAAAAAACGGGGTCGAACCCGTGTACTAGGGGTTTCTTTACCGCATCAAAATTTTTACATTCGTTCATTTTCGAATTTCAGCAAAATATATATATATATATAATAATTTTATATATATATAAATATAAAAATAAATATATAATATTATATATATATAAAAAATTAATAAAAATATATTTCATTAAACAGGTATATTGAATGGATGATATCAACGTTTGACAAACCACTGCTAAAACCATTTTTACATAGCAGGGTAAACAGTTTTTTTTTCAATTTGGCCCCCTGTTCATTATAATTAATTTGCTTTTTTCCCCCAGTAAACACCGGTATTGGGTTCATAGTGAGCGATTGTTCACCGCACGCTCAGAGGGACCAGCATGCTCAGAGGTACCCGCACGCTCAGAGTACCAGCAGCCAGATGTGCCCCCCCACGCCAAGGTACCAGCAGCTCAGAGGAAACCCGCATGCTCAGAGGGACCACACGCTCAAGGTCCCCCCACGCTCAATGTGCCCGCACGCTCAGAGGACCACACCTCAGAGGTAAAAGCACGCTCAGAGGACCACACCTCAAAGTCCACACGCTCAAGGTACCAGCACCCCAAGGGACCAGCATCTCAAGGTACCCCACGCTCAAGGACCCGCACGCTCAGATGTCCCAGCACGCTCCGGGGACCAGCACCTCAGGGTACCCCACGCCAAGGACCACAAAGCTCAATGTGCCACACCTCAAGGGGCCAGCACGCCAAGGGAAACCCGCACCCCAAGGTACCACACGCTCAAGGGGACCAGCCGCTCAGAGGTACCCGCAGCTCAAGGTACCACACGCTCAAGGTGCCACACGCTCAAGGGACCAGCAAGCTCAGAGGACCAGCATGCTCGAGGGACCAGCACCTCAGAGGTGCCAGACGCTCAAGGTGCCCGCACGCCAGAGGTAACCCGCACCCAGAGGTACCACACGCCAAGGTACCAGGACGCTCAGAGGTCCACACCTCAGAGGGACCAGCACCTCAAGGACCAGCACGCTCAGAGACCAGCACGCCAAGGTGCCACACGCTCAGAGGGGGCCACACCTCAAGGACCACACGCCGAGGTCCCGCACGCTTAGGTACCCCCACGCCAAGGGGCCAGCACGCTCAAAGGGCCACACCCAATTCCAGCACCACGAGGACAGCACCTCAGAGGTACCACCGCTCAGAGGACCAGCACGCTCAAGGGACCGCACCTCAGATGTACCAGCACGCACAAGGTACAGCACCCAGAGGTCCCGCACGCTCAGAGGGACCACACGCTCGGGGGTGCCAGCACGCCAGAGGTACCAGCACGCTCAAGTACCACACGCTCAAGGTCCCCAAAACGCCAGAGTACCAGCACCCAGAGGTACCAGCACCCCAGATACCACACGCTCGAGCCCCCGCACGCTCAAGGTACCAGCACGCTCAGATAAAACACGCTCAGATACAGCACGCCAGAGTACCCAAAACCCCCGAGGTACCAGCACCTCAGATGTACCACAGCACAGATACCAGCACGCTCGGGGGTACCAGAACGCTCAAGGGCCAGACGATCACAGGACCAACACGCTCAGAGGTACCAGCACGCCAGAGTACCAGCACGCTCAAGGTACCAGCACGCTAGATGTCCCGGCACGCTCAGAGGTACCACACCTCAAGTACCAGCAAACCCCAAGGACCAACACGCTCAAGGGACCAAAACCCCCCTGGTAACCACGCTCCAGAGTACCGCCCCTCAGAGGACCAGCACGCTCAGAGGTACCCGCACGCTCAGAGGTACCACACGCTCAGATTTTCCCCAAAAAACCCCAAGGTACCACCGCTCGGGGGTACCAGAACGCTCAAGGTACCAACACGATCACAGGGACCAGCACGCTCAAGTATCCCCCT
>NC_069402.1:39497349-39541207 GCF_026875155.1 Cherax quadricarinatus
CTAAGTACGCCTAATGACCACCTGGTTTGTTCATTCCTTGTCTCAGTAACTCTCACTTGCCTATTATCACCAGTATGTTTGGAGTCTGTTTCCCCCACACTTCAACCAGATCTTACATCTTACAAAAATTTTCATCTCGTTCTCTTTTCCCCTCACCTCACGATCAGTCTTCCCTGTAACCTTGTCAAGTCTTCTATCTCAAATTTCGGGATCATATTTTCTCTGATTCTTCTATTTTTCTTTGCATTCAAAGTCCATCCTTATAGCAAATTTTATAGGTCATTTTCCATAGTTTGGGAACTCAACTTGTTGTGCACCTTTACGCTTTTTTTTCTTGTTTAAGGCATGATTTTTTCGGAGCTGCATAATGGGGAATGTAGGGGTCGGTAAATGGTGAGAAAACTACTTGCAATATGATCCCCTTTAGTGTAATCATTGCAGACTTCCCCTTACTATGGTGCTTACCCTGTATGATCAAACGTATCACTCCTAGGAGCTTTGTTGGTGATTTCACCAGGATCAGTAACGAAAAACTTGTAGGGGTTATACAGAAACAAGCACAGGCTATAATTTATTAAAACAAAGTTTCGTTCATTTTTGTTGTGGCTTCCGTCTTGAAAGTGAGATAAACCAACCGTGGGTGTGTAAAAATATCAAGGATCTGCGTCAGATGAGTATCGGGTTTTTTGAGCCAGAGAGTCTGAGTTTATTGTGTGACTGAGCAACTGCGGGTACATTACTGTTTACACAGCCCTTACACAGGGTGATTATCACCTTTTTTGGGAGCACCTATTCTCATCAGAGAATTCATCTTCCAATGAATACTCTGATGACCAGTCCGCAGGTCAGTACTTACTGAATCCCAGTGGAAAACTGTGATACAGAAATTATTTAATACAGATCCTCTACTACGTGTGTGCTTGCGTGCGTGCGTGCGTGCGTGCTTTCGTGAGTGCGTGAGTGAGTGCGTGCGGCGAAGCGCAGGCGTTTTGCATCTATGACCTCAAGTCTTTTATTCTCACAGAAGACTATTTTGATATTCAGAAACATTTATCTTCTTTGTGTGCTTCTGAATAGCGACCCACCAGACATGCCCTCCCCAAACCCATCCTCACACTTCTTGGAACTTCTGGTGGTCTATCAACACCTTTGAGGTGTTCTTACCATTGAAAGTTTCTTGAGGGCCGCCTTTATTGCCCCTTCCCCCTGTGTAGGGGTGTCATGTCCCTTTTAAAATACATATATATAAATGGACATATATATATAAACATATATAATATAAAATATATATACATATAATATATACACACACACACACACACACACACACAATATATATATATAAAATATATATATATATATATATATAAATATAAAATAAAATATATATATATATATATAAAATATATATATACATATATAATATATACATTATATATATATTAATATATATATACATAAAATATATATATATATATATATATATATATATATAATATATATATATATATACATAATATAATTATATATATTATATATAATATATATATATATATATAAATATATAAAATAATATTATATATATAATATATAATATATATATATATATATATAAATAAATAATTATATATAATATATAAATAAAAAAATATATATAAAAATTTACATAAAATATAAATATCATATATAAATATAAAATTAAATAAAATTATCCCTTATAAATATTTTACATATACTAAATTACTTTAAAAGGGAATTCGCGAAAAAGGGCGAAATATACACAAACACTAACTCGGGCTAAAGGGAAAGACTCCCCAAACAACCTTGGGAAAAGGGTACGCAGTGCTTTACCAATCTGAAACTGTTTCATGGGGGGGATGAGATGAAAAGCTGTAACCTTTCTCCCTGAAAGCTGCTGCCTTGATCAAACTGTGCGAAATGCTTACACGAAAGGAAATTGCCCAGGTGGGTAGTTGGTAAAGCACTGCGTACCTTGTCCTAATTTGGTGGGTTGGGAGTCTCCTTCACCAAGTTTCAGTTTTTATAAAAAAAACATAAGTAGTTTATATATGTAAAAATTTATAGTATGTATAAATAGAAATAATATAGGAATGTAAATATTTAATATATATGTTTTATATATATTTATATATATATATATTCTCAACCACTCATGAGACACCTGAAAAGTTCCCCTCCCATCAATTTAAAAAACCCCTCCCCATCAATATTCGACCGTACAAAAAAAACTTTCCCCATAAAATCATTTAAAACCTACTCGTTAAAGTGCTAACGGCCTTTTTTAAAAACCCACAGAAAGAAAACGAAGCTGTTAGTTCATTATCCCCCGAGCAATTTCGGCTGCGAGAACTCATCTCAAAAATTTTAACAATGGGGGCTAAAATTTTTCGTAATAACTCTTCGCTAAAAATTTAAATATTTTTTAAAAATTTGCTTGATATCTTTTCCCGTGAACAAATTCCGAATAAATTTTTTGGGGGACTGTCGGGATTAAAAAAATCGTAATCGCTTTAAATTTACATTTTTGGGTGATCCCTATAACACTGTTGATGAAAAGGGGGAAATAATAAAAATAAGTACCCATCAAAAGAGTTAGTCTGCTATGGGGAAGGTTAGAAATAAGAAGGGAACACAAAAAAAAGCTTTTCCCCAAAAATTTATACGACTAAAATGGGAAAAAACATCCCAAAAACATGCAGTACGAAATCAGATAATACGAGCAAAAGGATGGAAAAGAACTGATAAAGAATAACTAAGAGATATACTTTTAAACCAAAGTTTAAAGGATGTCCTCACCTTGGATCTTGAAAGATGCCAAAAAGGAGGGGGCAGGACACAGGACGAAAAAAAATTTCGGGGAAGAACTACATAAAATAAAAAAAAGGAACTGAAAAGGGTTTCTAAAAAATTTAAATTTAAAACAACAAAGTCATAGGAATCAAACACACTATTCGGGAGAGAAATTGTCAGAACACTGCAAGTAAAAACAAGGAGCAGTTTGATCTTTTGGGCAAGGAATTCACCCCGATATACACCCACTGCAAGGATAAACACACCAAACGCAAGGAAAAATACACAACGACTGCAAGGAAATACACACCGACTGCAACAAGTCATCGGCCAGTCAGCCGGGAAATTTGAAAATGAATCTCAAACTCTTTAAAAAAGGAAAAATTTTAATCTTGGGAAAAAATTTTTCCCTTTTCCCGGGGGAGCCCTAAGACAAAAAGGGAACAAAAGATAACAAAGTAGTGATAAAAAATTTTAAGTACCCACAAATTTTCATTTCGCCCAGACTTCATCATCATACTAAAAAAAAAATTTAACAAAGGTACACAAACCTAAAAATTTGAAAAAAATTTCTATCCAAACTTTAATATTAACTTTTATTTTTCTCACTTGTTTTTTAAAGGGTTTTTTATCACTGAAAAGGGAAAGCTGGATTTTTTTTACCTATGCAAAAAAAATTAGAAACGTCGAGAAAAAGTAAACAAAGACCATTTTCGTTACTGCCCGGCTAAGCACACAAAAAAAAAATAAATGAAAAAAAAAAATTACCGAGTTCCTATTAAGGAATGAATGCATAAACAATCAGTACAAAATTTTAAATAACGATTAAAAGAAAAAAGGGATCTTTTTCAGATTTATACTACCTTACCCCAACCTTTTCCTTTTTTTGTTCCTCTTTTGGGTTAAGCCACTGTCCCCCTCTTACCTAAATTCTAGCTCCCTAAACTTTTTTAAAAACGCTAGTGGGGACTTTGTAAATGGTCTAAAAAGGGACCCAAGGCTTGCCCGAAACCCCTTTTCCCCATGGTGTGTTTGTGTTTTTTAAACCGTGTTTCACACATTTTAAACTTTTTCTTTATCCCTTACAAGATAACACATCTGAATTGCAAACATTTTGGGGGGGCACATTCCCTATTTCTATCCCCAAACTTTTTGGCCGAACACCCATGAATTTTTTAATTTTTTGGGAAAAAATTTGTTTATTGCTTTAATTGCTTTTTCATGTTGGGGAAAAATCAAAGGGGAAATTTTTTTTATATTTATGTTTTTGAGCAACGATTCTTGAGACCAAAGATGTGAAACCAGGCGATAAAATGACCCTTAGGGCTTCAGCGCCCCCCCTTTTAAATTTATTTTAAAAATAATAAAAATTAAAAATTTAAAAAATTTTAAAATAATAATAATAAAAATAATAACACAATAATTTAATAATAATAATAAAAATAATAAATAATAATAAAAAAATAAAAAAATAAAAAAATAATAATAATAAATCATAATAATAGCAAAAATTGTAAAAGTACTACTTCTACCAAAAAAAAGCAAAAAGGATAACACCGCCACCCCCACCAACAAAAACCCTACTACTACATTATTAAACAATAGTATTAATAATATAATAATAAAAAAAAATAAAAAAAATCACAATAATAAAAATTTTTTAAAGAAAAACCGGGAAATACAGAGAAAAAAGTTTTATAAACTGGTGAAGCACGGGGGTTTGTCCTAAAAAAAAGGGTTTAAAACAAGCTGTTTCTTTTAGTAAGCAAGAGAGAAATTGTTTCCAGGTGCGTGTAAAAGGTCTGAGTCTGTGTTCAGTTTTAATTACTTCTACCCGTATTTTGTGTTATGTTGCGAAGATTACTTTTTTAAACACAACCGTTTTTTTTTCTTTTCCCCTTTTCCCGTAAAATTGACTCAGTGTGTCAATATTGATTGCCTCTTTACACTACCCCTGGTTAATTTTTTTTTCATTTCCGAGTTTATTGTAGTAATTTTTTTAATCAAAATCTATTGATCTTCCACCCTTTGGAATTATATTTTGTTCATGCCCGAAAATTTTTTTTTTATCTAATTGGAAAGATTTGAAGTTGCACGAGTGTTTTGTCACCGAAGTCAAAATTTTTAATTTTTTTTTATTAAAAATGAAATATATATATATATATATATATTTATATTATATATATAATATAATATATTTTAAAAATATATATATTATTATTATTATTAATAATAATATAAATATAAATATATATATAAAATATATATTTTTAAATAATTTATAAATATATATATTATTATCACCTAGCCGTTTCCCCCCAAAAAGGGCAGGGGGGCCCCAAAAAAAAAAAACTTTAAACCATCATTCACCCCCATCACTTCTTGTGTATGTGTGTTTTGTTGTGGGGTGTTTGGTTTGTGTTGTGTGTGTGTGTGTCTTCCCCAAAATACGAAAAAACCTTGTTTTTTGGCAAAATAGAAACCCGCTCTTCTTGGGGAGAAAAGGCAACAAAAAATTGCGTACAAAATTTCGCAAAAATTTGCAAAAATTGTTGCTTTCTCAAATTTTCGCTTGCCGCTTAAAATGAATAAAATTTAAACAAAGTTTAATTTTTGGGGAGAAATTAAAAATTGGGTTGGGCAAAAAATTCTTTTAAGTGGGATGGTTTGCGAAGGACCTCCCTTTAGCAGGGGCTAACGGGTCCCCCTTCAGTTTTCCTGCTTTTTTAAATTTTTCTTGCCGAATAGAACAAAATTTCTATTCGGCCGACATATAATATAAATATATATATATATATAATATAAAATATAAATATATATATATATTAATAATATATAAATATATATATAATAAAAATATATATTTTAAAATAAAATATATATATATATAAATATATAAAATTAAATATATTAATATATATATATTTTTTATATATATATAAAAATATTTTCCCCGGCCGAATAGGCAAAATTGCGATTTTTGGCTTAAATAGCAACTTTCATTTTCCCAAATGGGGACAAGCGAAAATTTGTGTATGCAATTTTTTCGCCAAAACCCTTCTGAACTTAACGAAAAAAATAAAATTTCACTGTGTTTTTTTTAGTTTTAAAATTATTTAAACAAATCAAATTAAAAATTTTTTTTTTGGGGTTAGGTTAAAAAAAATTTTGTTCTTGTTATAAAAAGGGTTAGGTAAGTTTTTCAAAATTTTTTTTGGGAGCAAAAAAAAAAAAAATTTTTTCATTAACATTAAAAAAAAAATATATTTTTAAAAAACTAAAAAGAGAAAATTTTAGAAAACTTTTTTTTAAATAGTTCTTGCAAATTTTGACCAGTTTTAATATTGGGCACAAACATATATATAAATAATATATAAAATATATATATATAAAAATAAAAATATATCTATTTTTTATATAAATAAATAATTTTATTATATATATATATTTCTTTCACACATACCCCGGCACACACCCATATATGAATACATACAATAATCCCCCTCCCTTTCCCGCTTAAAAACCAACCCTTACGATAACCTTTGGGAAAAATCTCCCCACTAGAGCATCCCAAAAAAAAACCTTCTAAAAATTTTTGCATATTGCCCCCGGTTTTGCAAAAACCCCGCAGCTGTGCTTTGCATTCGTGATAGGGGCGCTTTTCCCCTTATTTTTTAAAAATTCCCTTTTTGGGTTCAAACAGGGACAAGCGTCATTCCCCTTCCAGGGGAGGGGAATCCTGGGGCCATTTTGTGTATGGGGGAAAAAATTTTGGTTGCTTCTTGAAGTAAAAGGGAAATCAAGACCTTTTTTCAACGGGAAAAAGGGGGTCATGGATCAATTTCAACAGGAGACGATCACAAGGGCAATTTTAACAGTAGAGGTTTCAAAAGGGCCTTTTTCAACTTTAAGGGGATCACGGGGCACTTTTAAAAGGGAGGGGGGATTCCAAACCCCTTTTTTTTAGCTTTTGCAAAAGTCTTCTCAACAGAGAAAAGGCAAACTTTTTGAAGGGGAAAACGATCACCCCTAAAAATTTAAAAAGGAGGGGACGACACGAGTCATCCCCAACGGGAGAAAAAAAAAGCCTTTTTTGAAGAGAACAAAAAGGCCCTCAAACTATTTTTAAAAGGGAAAGGGAAAAACCCTTTTTAGTGGTATTTTTAAACAGTATGTAAGTAGTATGAAACTCACCGTTTTGTTTTTGGCAAAAGTCAGTCACCCTCATGGCTCAGCCTGGATAAACCGAGTGTAGTACGTGAGATGCTTCTGTTTAATATAAAAGGGGGAATTTATTTTTAATTATTATTTTTAATTATTATTGTTGGGCTGTTGCTGCTTTTTTTTGTAGTTTTCGTTTTTGTTGCTGTTTTTGTTGCATGGGTGAGTGTTGTTATTGGGGGTTTTGTTTTTTTTTTTTTTGTGGCTATTTTTTGCTGTTCTGTTTTTTGCGTTTTTATTGGTGCTTTGTTTTATATTCAGGGAAAGCTTTCGAGCCTTTTAAAAAAATTCAAATTTTTTTTATTTGTAAATGAAAGAGCCCATTCAGCATAAATGAAAAAACTGACATTTTCATTAGTCAGGTGACCATTCGCAAATTTTCCCAACTGCTTGAAGTTTTGGTCTGTTGCCCCCCAGCCCAACTCCCCTTTCACACTCTTTTTAAATTTACCTCCCTCCACCGGGTTAATCATTGCATCCCTTGTACACAGCTTGCCGTATTGGCTGCATCTTTTGCGGTATTTACGGGCAGGATGTTTTAAAAGTTGTTAAAACAAAAAAAATTTTAACAAAAAACCTATTTTAAAAAAGATTATTCTACATGAAGGAATAAGCCCAGGGGTTCGTTGTTAAACGCCAAGATTTTAAACCAAAAGGTAAAAACAAGAGAAAAACCCAAAAGGTTTCAACCGTTTGGGCTTTTTTCTTTAGCTTTATTCTTGGCCTCTGCAATTAAAATTTTACAACTTTTTTAAGTAGTGAAAAATTGTCCGAAGCAGCAGACCCAGGGGTTTGCTTCTTGTAGCGCAGCGAACTTGCATAGAAAAATGGCACGACAAAAAAAATTGCGTGTAAGACCCTTTTTGCAAAAGCCAAAAATAACGGGGTCAGGCTCACACAATGGCAATGTTTTGTTTAGCACGTTATTTTTGGGGGCTAGAAGGGTGAGCAGGTTTACCACTAATACAACCGGGTCCTCCTAAACCCCCACAACCCCGGCCCCTCCTACCCCAAAAAACCAAGGCTCCTCCTTCCCAAACCCAAAAACCCAAGGGTCCTCCTACCACCACAACCAGAGGGTCCTACCCACCACAACCCCCGGCTCCCCCCTACCCCCCACAACCGAGGCTCCTACCACCAAACCCCGAGGGTTTCCCCCAAACCCCCAAAAACCAAGGCTCCTCCTACACCAAAAACCGGGGGCTCCTCCACCACCCCAACCAAGGGGGTCCCTGCCACCACAACCAGAGGGGTTTTTTGCCCCCACAAAACCCAAGGGTTTCCCCCCTGTCACCCCAACCAGAGGCTCTTTTTTTCCCCCCAAAACCAGGCCCACCTATCAAACCCCAACCGGAGGGTTTCCCCCTACCACAACCCAAACATCAAATTTGGCAGCTCTTTCCCCCTTTTTTTGCTCACGTAGGGGCCAAAAAAACAAGGCCCCTTATTAAGAACCCAACTTAGGGGGAAAGCAGTGGAGAAATGACTTTTTTACGTCCGCTTTCTCCCCGGAAATATTTCCACTTTTGTCTTCTAAAATTTTTCTTAGGTTCTGTTTTTCCCAAAAAAATTACCATAAGTCCCTCGTGGAAAAAATTTTATATTCAAATTTTTAGAAATTTTTTTTTGTGCCCCAAAGACGTTTTCCCCCAACCCGGTCCACGAAAAGAAATTGGGTTTTCTTTTCCTCTAAAATTTTTTCCTCTAGAAGTAAACTTTTAAATTTTTTATTAAATGGAAATTTTTGGGAAATTTTTTTTTGTTGGTGGGGAAACAATTTTTCTTTTCCCCTTTCCTAGCCCAAAGGGTTTTGATAATTTAACAATGTTGAGTTAAAGCGGAAATGTTTATGAAGGGTTGGGTTTAGGTGTGGGGGTGTTACTGATGGGGTGCAAAGGGGTTTTCTGAATGGTGTGGGTGCAGGGGTTACTGATTGGGGTGCAGGTGTTTTCTGGTGGGGGTGGGGGTGCCGGCGTTCCGAGTGGTGTGGTTGGGCAGGGGTTACTGATGTTGTGGTGGCAGGTTTTTACTTAGTGGTGGTGCAGGTGGGTTCCCCCGTTTTGGGGCAGGCGTTACGATGGTGTTGGGTGCAGGTGTTACCCGATGGTGGGTGGGGCAGGGGTTTTTCTGGAGTGGGGGGTGGGCAGGCGTTACTGATGGGGGGTGGTGCAAGGCATTAATGATTGGGGTGGTGGTGCAGGTGTTAAGATGGTGGTGGCAGGTTGGGGTTTCCCGAGTGGGGGGCAGGGGTTACTGAGTGGGTTTGGGGGCAGGTGGTTTTCTGAAGGGGGGGTGGGGCAGGGGTTTTCTGAAATTTGTTGGGGGGTGCAAAGGGGTTAAAGGGGTGGGGGTGGTGGGCGGTGGTTTTCGAGGGTGGGGCGGGGTTTTCGGTTTGGGGGGTGCAGGGGTTACTGGGGTGGGGGTTTCAGGGTTTACTGACCCGGGGTGGTGGGGCAGGCGTACGAGGGTGACCCGGGGGTTACTGAGTGGGGTGGGGTGCCAAAGGGGTTACTGAGTGGTGTGGGGTGCAGGGATTACTGAGTGGGGGGGGTACAGGGATTTCTGAAATGGGGTGGGGTTGGGAGGCGTTCCCGAGGGGGTTGTGGGGGTGCACATTAAATGAAAATTTGGTTTTTTGGTGGACAGGCATTACTGAGGGTGTGGTGGTGCAGGGCGTTTTCGAATGGTGGTGGTGCAGGGGGTTTTCTGAGGGTGTGGTTGGGGCAGGCGTACTTTTTTGGTGTGGTGGGGCAGGGGTTACTGAGTGGTGTGGTGGGCGGCGTTATTTTAATGTGGGGTGGGGCAGGGGTTACGAGGGGTGGTGGGGCAGTTTTACCCGAGTGGTGTGGTGGGGCATGGGGTTTTCTGGGGTGGTTTTGGGGGTGCAGGTGTTACGAAGGGGTTTGGGGGTGCAAGTTTTACTGAGTGGGGGGGGGCAGGTTTTACTGCGTGGGGGTGTTGGGGCAGGTGTTACGAGTGGGGGTGGGGGAAGTATTAAATGAGTGGTTTTTGGGGCAGGGGTTTTCTGGGTGGTGGTGCAGGGGTTACTTTAATGGTGGGGTGGGGCAGGGGTTACTGATGGTGGTGCAGGGGTTTTTGATGGGGTGGGGGTGCATGCTACTGAGTGGGGCAGGTGTTACTGATGGGGGGTGGTGCAGGGTTTTCTTAAAGGGGGGGTGCAGGGTTTTCTGGTGGTGTGGTGGTGCAGGCGGGAAATGGTGGGGGTGCAGGGGTTTCCCGAGTGGTGTTGGCCAGGGTTTACTGAGTGGTGTGGTGGGCAGGCATTACGATGGGGGTGGTGGGCCGGCATTTTCTGATTTGGGGTGGTGGTGCAGAGAAAATGAATGGGTGGTGGTGCAGGCGTTACCCGAGTGGTGGGGTGCAGGGTTTCTGAAAAAATGTGGGGGTGGGAGGGTTACTGATGGTGTGGGGGCAGGTGTTACGAGTGGTGTGGGGTCAGGGGTTAATGAGGGTTTTTGGGGGTCAGGGGTTACGAAGGTTTGGTGGGGCAAGTGTTAAATGATGGTTTGGGGGTGCAGGGTTGCTGGGGTGGTGCAGGAATTAGAGTGGGGGTGGTGGGAAAGGGGTTAAAATGAATGGTGGGGGTCAAGGGGTTTCCCGAGTGGTGGTGCAGGTTCCTGAGGGGGTGCTGGTATTACTGAAATGGGTGGGGGGGGGTAGCAAATTTCTGAATGGGGTGGTGCAGGTTTTTACGATGGGGTGAAAATTTTTACCCCCGGGGGTTTCAGGATTACTGATGGTGGGGTGGGGGTGTAGCCTTTTCTGAATGGTGGTGGGGGCGGCTTTTTCAGATGGTGGTGGTGCAGGGGTTTTCGAGTGGGGGGTGGGAGGGGGTTAAATGAGTGGTGGGGTGGGAGTGTTAATGGTGGTGGCACCCGGGGGTTTAGGGGTTACCGATGGGGTGGCCCGGGGGTTACCGAGTTGGTGCAGGTGTTACCGGTGGGTTTGGGGCAGGGGTTACCGAATGGTGGTGCAGGTGGGTTTCGATGGTGGCCGGGGTTTTGGTGTTTCTGATTGGGGGTGCAGGGATTTCTGAGTGGTGGTGGGGGAAACTATTTCTGATGGGGTGGAAGGTTTTTACTGAGTGGGGGGTGAAGGGTGTTACTGATGGTTTGGGGGTGGGGGTGGGCGCTTGGGGTTTACTGGGGGTGTGGTGCGGCGTTACTGAGTGTTGGGGTGTGCAGGTGTTACTGAAGGGGGGCACAGGTTCAGGTGTTACCGAGGGGGGTGGGCAGGTGTTACCGAGGTGGGGCAGGGTTACTGATGGTGGGACAGGGGTCCCGGGGTTACTGAGTCCTGGATGCTGCGCTCTAAGTACCAACAAGCGTCCGCTGTAAATTCTCTTGTGTTGACGGTTTTTCCCCCAAAGGGAACCCGGGGAAGCAGTCAGACTTCTCATACTCTCCCGCCGACAAAGCCCTTCTTAAATTTTTTTAAAAAAAATTATAAATAATAAAATAAAAATTTTATTTTATATATATATATTTATATAAAAATATAAAAAATATATAAAATACGATAATATATAATAAATATATATATAAAATATAAATATTATATATTACATAAAATTTTTATATAAATATACATATATAAAAATATAAAATATAAATATATATATAAATAAAATATATAATTATAATATATATATATATAAATAAAAATATAATAAATATAATATTTATATATTATATAAAATATATTAATATATATATATAAAATATAAAAAAATAAAAATATATATATAAATATATATATATATATTTAAATATATAAAAAATATATAAATAATATAAAATTTGTGCCGGCGATTTTGGCTTATAAAGTTGTGAAAACAAGTTTAATAGACTCAACTCATAAAGTGCAAGGTCCCCCCCTTAAAATTTGGGGATGTTGATAAGACCCCAAACGGATAGAACTTAATACAGAAAATATAAAATCGCCCCAAAAAGAAAGATTTGGAGTGAGCATACACGAACACAAAGACAAAGGCCAATCAATGACGGATCGTTTGCAAACCTATGCAGTTTTAAATAATCCAAACTGTCCCTTTGCAAACCCCAATAAACTTTTTGGGCTCTTTACATGAAATAGTCAGGCTTGTCCCCTGGAGTATGCACAACCCGCATGGGGCCCCCACCCTTCTTAATTTTGTACTAAACCTCAAAAAATCCAAAAAAAAATTTTTTTCCCAAAAATTTAAACCAGGGGCTAAAAAAGTTTGGGGTTAAAGAAAGAACTTGATTAAATTTAACAGGAAAAGACATTAAACACGACATGCAAGATACTCAGGGGGTTTGAAAAGCAGAAAAGAAAAATTTCTGAATTCTAGGGAAAAGGAAAAAGGGGATCTTGAAGGAAACTAAGGAATAAAATGAGCCACAAGGGGGATAACGAAATAAATCTTAAAAATTTTCCCCATAGTAAATAAGTGGAATGATCACGACGAAGAAGGGGTATACCTACCTGGAAGAAATTTCCCGGGGTCAACGCCCCCCGACCCGGTCCAGGGCCAGGCAAACCCAAAGCCCCCGTTTCCAAAAAAAGGTATGATTAGGGCCAATTAAATCTACCATAAAGCCAAAGATTGTAAGAGTCAGGGGCCCGGAGCTGAGACTAAGCCCCAGGAAACACAGCTCGGAAGTGCCAAACACACAACACACACACACACACACACACACACACCCCACACACACACACACCACCACACACACACACACACATAGCTATAGCGGGCCCGCAAAAGGGGAGGCCTGGGCTGTAAAATCGACCTCTGCAACCACAATAGGGGAATACACATAGGGGGGTAAAATACATGCACAGTGTAGGGAAACCCGTACTGTAACACGACCCCCCGCCCGCTACATACAGGTGAATACATGTAGGTGATTTACACCATCACCGTTTTTATTCTTTTTTTTTCCCCCTCCTCCAACTTTTCCCCAAACTATGCTGGGGTTATTATTTGCCTCTTCATCCATCCCCCTCTTTACCATCATCACCTTTCCCTCATGTTCCATTAAATTCTCGTTGGGTGTATTTCTCATCTTCTTTGTTGTCGAGTACAAAGGCAAGATCCTCTTCTTGTCTTTTTTTGCGATTTTTATTGTTTTTTTTTTCTTCTTTTCCTTCTTCTTTTTTCTTCTTCTTTTTCTTCTTCTTCTTTTTCTTCTTCTTTTTTTCTTCTTTTTCTTCTTTTTCTTCTTTTTCTTTTTTCTTCATTTCTTATTTACTTCTCTATTTTCATTTTTTTTTTATTGTAGTTTTTCTCTCTCCTAATTTTTGCGCATTTTCCTTCTTTTTTACAAAAATTTGGCCCCAACCCAAAAAAAGAGTAAAAAAAAAAATCTTTGCATTTTCCGTCTATCTTTTTTTTTTACTGAGTTTAAAAAAACCCAGAATTAATCAAAAAAAGTCACCTTTTAAATCCCTTTCCCCCACAAACTCACCCCGCCTTCCCTTACTAAAATTAAATTTTTCTTTTTATTGCTGGGGAATCGGTCCCATGGTTTTTTATTCGAACTTACGACCCAATGTGAAAGGATTTAAAAGGGGGGACGATGTAAAAAGTATTGTTCCCTAATAACGGAAAATTTTGAAAAGAGAAAGAGAGAGGGGAGAGAGAGAGAGAGGAAAGAGAGAGAGAGAAAGAGAAGAGGTAACACTCTTATCTTCCCCAAAAACACAAAAAACCCGCACAAAAGGGGAGTAGCTTAAAACATCGTTTTGGTCCGACTTGGACCATTTACAAAACACCCTTGTTTAAAAAAATTAGTAAACCCCAAACCTAATCTTTTAAAACCCCATGTAAAAAAGAGAGAAGAGAGAGAGAAGAGAGAGAAGAGAAGAGAGAGAGAGAGGAAAAGAGAGAGAGAGAGAGAGGGGAGAAGAGAAGAGAGAACAACAGACAGAAACATAAACTGAAAGTCGACATTTTTACATGAAGTTCGGGTAAGAGAATTAATGTAAATCCCATCGAAATAAAAGCTGTCTTTCTGTAAATCCCACAAAAATTTGGGTTGTTTTGCTAAACGAAACTCACCCTTAAAACGTTTACCATCCATTTTATTTGCGCACATCAATTTGTCTTTATCGTCACCCCATTATGTCTCTTTTTTCTCCCTAGTAACACAAATACAGATTTTTTTCTTTTCAAAAAAACATCCTCAAATCTTGAGAATCCAGGTGGAAGGATGGTCCAGCAGGGAAGCAGGTGTCTTAAAGATCCCGGGCTCAAGCTGAGACGACAGCTGCAGCTGAGGAACTTCATGCAACTTTAAAAAACGAGGATCCTAGAAGACATGTACATGTGAAAAACTAAAAATTTTTAGCAATACTTCCGTCGTCTGAAGGGGGAAACACTCAGACCTCGTGAACTGGGGCACAGTCGCATTTACGTTAAAAGGAAATGGGTTTTGGCAAGAAAACGCTTTATTGAGGCAGCTATGAAGGGAAAAAAACACCATCGAACAAAAAAGGCCATTTTGTCTTGTAAACCTCCCACAAATTTTCATCCTCAAAACACTCTCAAAAAAACTCCAAACCTCCTCAGAATTTTGATTACCGCCCTTGACTGTGTTTTTTTTGTGTGTTTTATGTGTGTACCACCGAATTGTGGTTGCAGGGGGAGACATAGCCCGGGCCCCCCTCTTCACTGATCGCTCTAGGTCCTCTCTCTCCCTGCCAAAGCTTTATTAACCTCTCAAAAACTATTTTGGTTCTTGCCTCCCTACATCGCTGCAAGACTTTTTAAACTTCCAACAACTCTATACTAAAAAAATCTTTTTAACATCCTTTGACTCATCCGATTCTCAATTTTCAATTGTGACCCTTTTCGTGTCCCATCTCGGAACATCCTGTCTCGGCCACCTTGTCAATTCCCACAGATTTTTATTCGATCAAGTCTCCCCAAACCCTCCTGTTTTTCCAGGTCTCGGGGCCGTTTTTCCCTTAACCTTTTTTGTAGGACACTCCCCTATTCTGTGCGGTGTGTGTTTTTGTGTACTCCCCCCTTTTTGACTCCCCTATTTGTGGTTGCAGGGGTCGAGTCCTGCCCGGGCCCCCGCCTCTTCACCTTCACGGGGCCCTCTCTCTCCCCCGCCCCAAAGGTTTTTAAAAAACCTCGTCTTAAACTGGAGGTCCTGCCCCCACTACGTCATTTTCTAGGCTTTTCCACTCCTTACAACTCTATGACTAAAAGAAAACTTTCCTACTATCCTCGACTTTTGTGCCCCTTCAACTTCCAATTGGGGGCCTCTTGTTTCTGTGTCCCCTCCCTGGAACACCTTTCCCTTTTCCCCTTGTCTATTCCACGCAGTATTTTATAGTCGTTATCAGTCTCCCCTACCCTCCTTCCTCCAGGGGTCGGGCCGATTTCCCTAATTTTCCTCATGGGACTTTCCCCTTTGCTCTGGAACTAACCTGTCGCAAACCTTGTATTTTCCTTTTTTTCTTGACTCTTTATCAAGGCGGTTCCAAACGGGTGCTGCATACTCCAGTATGGCCCAACCGGTGTACAGTCTTGAATGCTTCCTTATAATTCGAATGCTGTTCTCAGGTTTCCCAGGCCCATATGCTGCAGCTTTTACTGTTTGATGGTGCTTCCGGAGACATGCTGGGGGTTTATCCCCCCAAGACTTTCCCCCTTAGTGAGGTTTGCAGTCTTTGGCCCCCCTGCCTATCTCTGTCGGGTCTTCTGTGCCCCTCCCCATCTCATGACTTGCATTTGGCAGGTTTAAATTTTTTTTCGAGAAGCCATTTGCTGACCAGGGTCCAGTCTTCCGGGTCTTTTGAAGCCTCCCCTGGGTCCTCATCAATTAATTCCTCATTAATTTCACATCATCTGCAAACAGGACATTCTGTCAACCCTTCCGTCTGTTTTTTCACATATCCCAAAAATACACTGGTCCAGGCCCCGACCCCCTTGGGGGACCCCGCTCGAAAGGGTGCCCCTTGATACATCGTTACTACCAGCTCTTTGTTGCCCCCCTGTCGGGTATTCTCTGACCTTTTGCATGCCCTTCCTTTTATTTTCGCCTATGCCTATTTCTGCACTAACTCTTGTGAGGAATGTGTCAAAGGGCCTTTTTTTGCAGTCCAAGAAGACAATAAACCCCACCCCTCTCTCTCTTGTCTTACTTCTTTATTTTATCATAAAACCCAAAAGGGTTTTTGTGACACAGGTTTTTGCCTTCTGGAACCGTGCGGTTGGCATTTATACTCCTTTCCGTTTCCCCGGCTCCACCACTCTCCTCCTGATAATCTTTTCCATAATTTTTCATACTATACACCAATTCACAGGTCTATAGTTTTTGTGCCTCTTTTCCCCGTCTCCTTTTTTAAAAAAGGGAACTACATTTCCGTCTTTCATACCTCAGGGAGTTCCCGTTTCCCGGATTTTTGAAATTTGGGAAGTGGGACGCACAACATATCTGCTCCCCTCTAAGGACCCCCGGGGGGATGTTGTCGGTCCCCCTTGCCTTTGAGGTATCGATGTCCTTAGCATTTCTTTTACCCCCCCATCGTATGTATGTCCTCCAACACTTTTGTGTATTTTCCCTTCTGGGCTTCCCCCCCGACCTTCCTGTCTCTACTTAAAAACTTCCTTTAAACTCTTGTTAGCTCCTCACATACCTCTTGTTCGTTTTCTTTTTTGAGTTCTCCACCTTCTTTCCTCACCTTATCACCTGGCCTTTTCTGTTTTCTTTCCCCTAATTTTGGCTATACAGGGATTTCGGGGGCAGATTTTACTTTCGATGCTAGCGTTTCATACTGTCGCGGGGCCCCCCTCCCTTTTCGCCATACCGTTTTTCTGGCTCTTCTACTAATCTCCTTTTTTTCCCGGTCCATCCTCCTGTACCTTTTTCCCCTTTTCCCGTTTCCTTAGTTTTTCCTCCCTACACCTTCGGGGAAACCAAGGACCGTTTTTTCTTCCTTTATTTTCCCTTTCCCTTGGGGAAAAAAACTTTCCTTGCCCCTTGCACTTGTTGCCACATTTCCATCACCGTTTACTGATTTTTCCTACCATTTCTCTTCCCACTAACCCCCTCAGGAAGTTTCCCCATACTGTTAGTCCCCCCCTTTTTTTAAATTTGGGCCCTTTCCCCCTTTAGTTTTCCCGTTACCTTTTCCACTTGTAACTCACTATAAACAAAACCAAAAACCCCATGATCGCTACTCCAAGGGCCTTCATGAACACAAGATCCTCTTGCTGGGTCACCTCCCCCTCTCCTTCCCGGTTGTTCCCTGACATTTATGCATGAGGTTTCCCAAATACCAATCCCATCATCTTGGGTCCCATTTTCGGGACCCCCATGTGGGTCCAGGGTTTTTTCCCGTCGATCTCCCCGGTTGAAATCGCCCATTTCCCCGTAACTTTCTCTGCTCGAGTGAGCTCTTCTTTCCACCTTTAGCCATGTTCCACCCTCACCCGTTTTTTCTTTGTACTCCTCTCTTGGGCCCCCGCAGTTCTGTGGTGGTTATCATCACTCCAATACTACTTTATGTTCTCCGGACTGAAATTGGGGCCCCACAAATTTGCTCTTTCTCCAATCATGTCCCGCCTTCCATTTTTCCTCAAATCCCCACGGTGTTTTATGGGAGTGCAACCCCCCCCCCCCCTACTCCTTTTTCTTTTCCCCGGGCTGAACCCCGTTGGGGAAAAGTGTCCCCGTTATTGTCTCAGCGAGTTTTTTTTTCTGGACCTATGATGTCTGGGATTTTTTCACTGATTCTTTCATTCCCCTCCTCTGTTTATTCATTATTCCATCCGCGTTTTTGGACCAAACCTTTAGTTTCTTTTCTATCATTGTGGTCATGCAAGAATATATGGGGTTGGGGGAGCGAGAGCCTTGGTGGGGCCTATATGGGGCTGTGGTGTAGGTGGGGTTTGTGTTGATGGGGGTGGGGTCAGAATGCCCATAAGGGGACAGCTGTTGGGGTGAGGTTTGTGATATGGGGGTTGGTGGCAGAGGGAACAGTGAGTGGGTTGTTGTATAGGTTGCTCATTGCGTTGGGAAATGTCGCGGGTGGAGTCTTTTGGTGGAGATTCTGTGGGTGTGTTTGCCCTTCCTCCTGTGTCTGGGTCCTGCTCATTTCATTGCTTCTCGTTCCTCCTTGCGTCTCTGTACCCTCTCTTTCAGTGTAGTCAGTGTAGTGTGTGTGTGTGTGTGTGTGTGTGTGTGTGTGTGTGTGTGTGTGTGTGTGTGTTGTGTGTACTCACCTAGTACTCACCTAGTTGAGGTTGCGGGGTCGAGTCCGAGCTCCTGGCCCCGCCTCTTCACTGATCCCTACTAGGTCACTCTCCCCGAGCCGTGAGCTTTATCATACCTCTGCTTAAAGCTATGTATGGATCCTGCCTCCACTACATCGCTTCCCAAACTATTCCACTTACTGACTACTCTGTGGCTGAAGAAATACTTCCTAACATCCCTGTGATTCATCTGTGTCTTCAGCTTCCAACTGTGTCCCCTTGTTACTGTGTCCAATCTCTGGAACATCCTGTCTTTGTCCACCTTGTCAATTCCCTCAGTATTTTTGTATGTCGTTACCATGTCCCCCCTATCTCTCCTGTCCTCCAGTGTCGTCAGGTTGATTTCCCTACCTCTCCCCGTAGGACATACCTCTTAGCTCTGGGACTAATCTTGTTGCAAACCTTTGCACTTTTTTTCTAGTTTCTTTACGTGCTTGGGTAGGTGTGGGTTCCAAACTGTGCCGCATACTCCCAATATGGGCCTAACGTATACGGTGTACAGGGTCCTGAACGATTCCTTTATTAAGATGTCGGGAAAGCTTTCTGAGTTTGCTAGGCGCCCATATGCTGGGAGCAGTTATTTGGTTGATGTGCCTTCAGGAGATGTGCCTGGTTTTATACTCACCCCCCAAAATCTTTTTCCTTGAGTGAGGTTTGTAGTCTCTGACCCCCTAGACTGTACTCCGTCTGCGGCCTTCTTTGCCCTTCCCCAATCTTCATGACTTTGCACTTGGTAGGAATGAACTCCAGGCCCAATTTGCTGGACAGGTCTGCATCGTCCAGAATTCCCTTTGTAGTTCTCCTGGTCTTTTCGATCGTGTGTATTCTTCTTCATCAACTTCACGTCATGCTGCAAACAGGGACTCCATCAGAGTCTATATTCCTTCCGTCCATGTCGTTCACAAATACCAAAACAGCACTGGTCTAGGACTGACCCCTGCGGGACCTCCGCTGTCACAGGTGCCCCACTGACACCGTCGCCAAGTACCATGAATCGCTGGGCGTCTTCTGACAAGTATTGCCCTGATTCCCATGTAGTGCCTTTCCCTGTTATCCCCTGGCTTGGTCCTCCAGTTTTTGGCACCAATCTTCTGTGTGGAACTGTGTCAAACGCCTTCTTGCAGTCCAAAAACTGCAATCCACCCACCCCCTCTCCTTCTTGGTCTTACTGCTGTCACCATGTCATAGAACATCCAGTAGGTTTGTGACACAGGATTTCCGCTCCGAAACATGCTGGGCTTGCTGTTGATGAGATCATTCCTTTTTCTATGTGTTTCCACCACTCTTCTCCGATAATCTTTCTCCATGAGTTTCATACTATACATGCATGACACTGTCTGTAGTTTTAATGCTTCATGTCTGTCTCCTTTTTTAAAGATTGGGACTACATTTGCTGTCTTCCATGCCTCAGTCTCAATCTCCCTGTTTCATAGATGTATTGAATAATTGTTGTTAGGGGTACACATAGTTGCCTCTGCTCCCTCTCATCAATACCCCTGGGGGAGATGTTATCTGGCCCCATGCCTTTGAGTATCTAGCTCCACTCATAAGCCTGCTTCACTTCTTCCTCGTTGTGTGCACTGTGTCCAGCACTTGGTGGTGGTGCCCCACCTCTCCGTCTTTCCTGGAGTCCCTTCTGTCTCCTCTGTAACACTTCTTTTAATCTCTTGTTGATTCTTCACATACTTCACGGTCATTACCTGTTTCCTCTCCTCCTTCCTTACTTAGCCTGATTACCTGGATCCTTTGACTGTTTGTTTTCCTCCTGATTTTCTGAACAACAGTTCCGGGACAGGATTTGGCTTTCGGCTGCTATGTCATTTTCATATTGTCTTTGGGCCCCCTTCTTATCTGTGCAAATCCCGTTTCTGGGCTCAACGACTGTTCTCCTTAATCTCCTGGGTCCTTTGCCTTCATATTCTCCATTCCTTAGCAACACTTGGTTTTTGCCTTTCCCTGCACCTTTGGGTAAACCATGGCTCATCCTGGCTTTTTCATTACTCTGTTACCCTTGGGTAAAACCTCTCCTCATCGTCCTTGCATTTTGTTGCTAAACATATTCCATCATCATCATTAACTGGCTTCCTGCCATTCTCTCTGTCACACTGAACCCCGATCAGGTAGTTCTCATTCCTTTGTAGTCCCCTTTCTGTAGTTTTGGCTTCATTCGTCCTGGCCTTCCTGCTTCGCCCGTCCACTTGTAGCTCTACTGTGTATTCGAAGCTTTAAAAACCACATGGTCCACTGGGCCCCAAGGGGTCTTTCATAAGTGATGTCCTACGATAACTTGTACCTACTGCAGGTGAATACTAAGTCCAGCCTTGCTGTTCATCTCTCCTCTCTCTCTTGTATGTGTCCCATTCGGTTGGTACATGAAGTTCTCCAGTACCACTCCATCATCTTTAGCCCTCCATGATCTTAGCCCTCATGTGGGTCCCCAAGTTCTTCCCAATCGATCTCCTGAGTTTAAAGTCACCCATGATCAGGACTTTGCCCTGCATGCATGAGCTCTTCTGTGGCCACTCAGCCAGTGTGTCAACGCATCGCTCTATTTCTCTCGTCGTACTCTTGCCTTGGCCTCCTGCTGTACTGTGGTGGGTTGTATACATCACATGCTACTACACCTTGGGACATCCATAGTGAAGTGTTTCCCACTTATTATTCAATTTCTTCTCCGCATATCTACCCCTCTCCACTCATCAAAATTCCCAGCGATTTTTGATCAGCAACGCACTCCTCCACCCCCCCTGATTCCCACTGTCTTTCCTCAGATGTTGGTATCCCGTTGAAAGATGGGCATCTGTTATCATACTGTAAGCTGGTTCTGTAAGACTATGATTTCCGGTGATGCTTCTTTGACTCTTTCGTGCCACTCCTCCCATCTCTATTTCCTTATTCCATCAGCGTTTGTGTACCATACCTTCAGTTTCTCTTTCCAACACTGTGGTTTGGGGGCCTTGTGGGGGTGGGAGACTGGTGTCATACTGTGGGAGTTCTATAGCTCGATTGGGTGGAGCTGTGGGTATGGATTGTAGTGTGTGTCGGATGGTGTAGATAGGTTTGTAGGTTCTGAAGAGTAGTATGTGTGTGTGTGTGTGTGTGTGTTTAAACAAACATTAGAAGAATATAACAATAACGTGGCGTACAATCTTAAGAAATACCAAGAGCTTCACCTCTGAGCCTTTTAAGTTCAATATTTGTCGTGGTTTTTTGTAACCATTTATCAGCAAAATTTTGGCTCACCAAAACTGGGCTTAATGTCGCACACGGTCTCTTCCATCTTCTAACCCAATAGATTTATTATATGAAGCAGAGGTTCAAACATACAAATATTAACATGTAGAAATATTAGAGAAAGGTAACACAGGTAGAAAAATGTTTTATGTAAAGATGGACATGGAAGAGAGAAGAGAGAGAAACAGAGAGAGGAGAGAGAAGAAACAAAGAGAGTAGAGAGAGAAACAGTGACAGACAGAGAGAGAGAGAAAGAGAATGAGAAAAGTAACAAGCAGCATCTCTTGCCTTTCCGCTATCACATTAATCAGAATTCATACTGTGCAAATTCCCGTAAATATTATAATAAAACTGAAGTTTAAAAAAAATTGTCGACCAAACCCGTTTAAATCACCCATCTTGTTTTGCAAGGCATCACATTTTAAATTCTAGAAAAAAACTTATACTAGAAATAAAATCCTTTAATTCCTACGAATTAAATCCTCCCTAGACGACGTATCCACTATAAAATACCTCATTCCTCCTCGTAAAAATGATATAAAAACTATACTAGACAATCAATAATTATAGAACGACTTACCAGTGTTGTCACCTAAGAAAAGGTTTCTTAGCTAAATCAACGTGTACTATAGTTACGAAAAAAAAAAATGCCGATTTATAGCTTCTTTAAGATGAAGTCAAAGAAGTATGTATTTTAAAAAATATATATAGTTTTAATAAAAATTTACAAAATACATATTTAACACACACAACAATGGAATAAAATCTTTCACTCCAAGAATTTGAAACTTAAACAAGGAGATCGACAAGTATTGGAAAGTCTGAAAAGCAATCAACTTTGAGTCAATATTTGAAACCACCAAGTGCCTGATTCCTGTAAACCAGATAGAAAGAAAACCACGGACTGGTGGGTTTTTGAACCCATGGAGAGTATTAGAACTCCAGGCTAGTGCGTAAGCCACTAGAGCCAGCTGGCCAAGTAGCTTACGATTACAAATTCGTGAGTCAGTTACGAAAGTACCAACGAGAACTCTACCTTGCTCATAAAAAAAGGAGCAGACAAAAAGCAAATCAAAAACCAAAGTATTTATTCACTGTATACGAGCAAGAAAATCCACTCTCAAAAAAAACAAAAAAAATAGAAAAAACACGAAAAAAAAATCATAGAGCCGACGATGAATAAAATAACGAGTGTACTCAGAGCGTATCAACAGAAAAAAAAAAAAAAAAAAAAAAAAAGAATTTCCTGTAGCTGACATGTGCCCCCGGCGAGCAGGTGAAGCCAAGCTCCTGTAAACTAAGACAAACCAACACATAACTTAGAAAAATGGATGCATTCGCAATGTTTACATGTTAATATTAAAGATACTCCTACTTCGGCTGTTCTAGCCTCAGTGTGCACTTATCTAAATTGATTGTGTTATAGCATATATCATTCATACTACTCTCATAATGGATAAAATGAGGAGTGGGGCCGGTAAAGAACTACCCAGGAACTTTTCAAGAATGTGAAGAATAATCTAGGATGTTAACAGTGGTTTAAAAGGATGCGCAGAGGTTGTGAAGATGTTACGTGTGCTTTTAATTAAGGAATGTGTACAGTAGCCATGATGTCACTTAGGGTTTAAAAGATTTGAAAACAGCCAGATGTCACCTACGTTTTTAATAAGATTTCCAAGAAGCCAAGAGTCCTCATGGTTTTACTTAAAGCAATACGTAGAAGTAAGCCAAGATGTCCCCATGTGTTTAAAAAGGAGTGAAAGAAGTCCAGACGGCCACCCATGGCTTGAAAATGCATAAAGAAGTGAAACCAATAATATCACCCAGGTTTTTAAAGATATCACCCATAGTATAAAAAATATGTAGGAGCTCATCAAGATGTCACCTATGGTTTAAAGGCTGTGTGCAAAAGAAGAGAAAATGAAATGCATCATTTTCAGCCAACACCACAAACAATAACGGCAAATATTGTGCGTAACATTTTAAAAAAAATAATTTCTGGGATAGAACCCCAGAGCTACATACCCAACCCATTAACTAGTATCACCGAAATGCTATAAAAAATTCTCCAAGAGAAAGAGAGAGAGAGTCATAGAGGGACAGGGAGAGGGAGAGAGAAGAGAAACGAATGGAGTGAAGGAGAGAGAAATACAAGAGCAGACAGAAGAGAACCGAGAGTGGCAAAAAAAAAAAAAAAAACGCTGTGCAGTAATAAAAGGAAAAAAAACAGCTATCATACATATGCTTGAGATTAACAAAATCCTGTGTGACCAATCATTGGCTCCATTGATACGTCACGGAAATAATTCACAAAAATAAATGGAGAGACAGATTCATTTACCTGGAATTCCAGACCAAAAAAATCAACTGTCAGAGAGAGAAGAGAGAGAGAGAGAGAGAGAGAGGAGAGAGAGAGAGGAGAAGAGAGAGAGAGAGAGAGAGAGAGAGAGAGAGAGCTCTCAATACGACGAAAACACATCACACAAAAAATGCTACTAAAATAACACATGTATACACACATGTGCAACACTGATACCTCACCTGCAATTACAACATATTTTGTTGTCACAGGAACGTAAAGAAATGAGAGTTTGTTTGCACATGGGTCCTAGTTCATCTTCTTGACCATACCACGGTGGGGTTCACCTCCATCATGGAAACAAACCATATCACTGGCTGGAATAGAACCCGCGATCAGAGAACACTCTGATCGCGGTTCTATCCCCGCCCATGGTGTGGTTTGTTTGCTATAGTGTTCGGTTACGATGTCGTGAGTCATGTTGACGGATTCCATCTTAGTTGTGGGTGTCACATAACGATTAATGAAAATTGAGTACAACTACGAGACAACGTCTTCACTCTAAAGAAGATACAGATTTCTCACCTATTAATAGTTTTATTTTTTAAGAGAAAGAGGCAAACAAAGAACAAAGTCCTTGAGCTGAAAATTTATTATATAATTAACGGTAAGATAGATGGAAAACGCCAATTATATATGAGTCACATTCTGCCCCTATGTTAAATAGCTTTTATTATTATTATTAATTATTAATATATTATTATTATAATTATTATTATTAATAATTATTATTATTATTATTATTATTAACCAGATATAATTTTGGTTGCCATAACAGAATGAACCATCTACTAACTTTTTTCATCCAAGGCCTCACACAGACACACACACACACACACACACACACACACACACACACACACATATTCCCACACACACACACACACACACACACACACACACACAACACACACACACACACACATCACACAGCACACACACACATCCCACACAACACGCACACACACACACACACACACACACACACCACACACACACACACACACACACTCACATGCACACACACATGCACACACCACACACCACAGCTCACACACACACACACACACAACACACACACACACAAACACACACATATAGCACACACATGCACACACATGCACACACACCTCACACACACATGCACACACCACACAACACACACACACACACACACACAACAACACACACACACTCACACCCATACACACACACACACACCACACACGCACACACACACAACATCACAATCAGAGGGAGCAGAGCGCTAGTGTAGTACCCCTAACAACAATTCAATACATCTATACGAAACAGGTGATTGCCCTGAGGCATGGAAGACAGCAAAGAGTCCCAATTCTTTAAAAAGGAGACAGACATGAATGCATTAAACTACAGACCAGTGTCACTGACATGTATAGTATTGCAAAATCATGGAGAAGCTTAACAGAGAAGAGTGGTGGAACACCTAAAAGGAATGATCTCATCCAACAGCAGCCAACAAGGTTTCAGTGACGGGAAATCCTGTGTCACAACCTACTGAGTTCTAAATACATGGTGACAGCCAGTAAGACAAGAGAGAGAGGGGTGTGGATGCAATTTTCTTGGACTGCAAGAAGGCGTTTACAACAGTTCCACACAAGAGATTAGTGCAAAAAACTGGAGGACCAAGCAGGGAGAAACAGGGAAGGCACTACAAATGGATCAGGGAATACTGACAGGAAGACAGCGCGAGTCATGTACTTGCGAAGGTGTCAGAGTGGGGACACCTGTGACCACGGGTCCCACAGGGTCATCCTAGGACCAGTGCTGTTTCTGGTATTTGTGAACGACATGACGGAAGAATAGTCTCTGAGGTGTCCCTGTTTGCAGATGACGTGTAAGTTGATGAGAAGATTCACGTCGATCGGAAGACCAGGCAGAACTACAAAGGGATCTGGACATGCTGCAGACCATGGTCCAGCAATTGGCTTCCTGGAGTTCTAGTCCTCACCACGTGCAAAGTCATGAAGATTGGGGAAGGGCAAAGAAGACCGCAGACGAGTACAGTCTAGGGTGCCAGAGACTACAAACCTCATCAAGAAAAAGGAAAAAAAAAAATACTTGGGGTGAAGTAAACACCAGGCACATCTCCTGAACGCACATCAACCAAAATAACTGCTGCAGCATATGGCGCCTAGCAAAACCACAGAACAGCATTACGATAACTTAATAAGGAAACATTCAGGACCCTGTACACGTGTCGTTACGCCCAATTGAGTATGGCGGCACCAGTTTGTAACCACACCTAAGCCAAGGCACGTAAAGAAACTAAGAGAAAGTGCAAAGGTATCTGCAACAAGACTAGTCCCAGAGCTAAGAGGTAGTCCTACGAGGAGAGGTTAAGGAAACACCTGACGACACTGGAGGCAAGGAGAGATAGGGGGACATGATTAACGAAATACAAAATACTGAAGGAATTGACAAGGTGGACAAAGACTGTATGTTCCAGAGATTGGACACAGTTAACAAGGGGACACAGTTTGGAAGTTGAAGAACACAGATGATCACATGGATGTTAGGAAGTATTTCTCAGCCCACAGAGTAGTCAGTAAGTGAATAGTTTTGGAAGCTATGTAGTGGAGGCAGATCCAACATAGCTTTAAGCAAGGTATGATAAAGCTCACGCTCAGGGAGAGTGACATAGAGCGATCAGTGAAGTAGGCAGGGCCAGAGCTCGGACTCGACCCAGCCCCGCAACCACACTAGGTGAGGTTTTGATAAATAAAACAAAAAACTAGGTGAGTACACCACACACACACACTCACACACACACATATGCACACCAGGGCTGCCAGTACGTCACGTCACAGGGGCTGTCAGTAACGTCAAGGTGGCAAGGGCTGCCAAGTTAAACGTCCAAGTTGACAGGGCCGTCCAAGTAACTTCAAGGTGCAGGGTCTGCCAAGTAACTTAAAATGACAGGGGCTGTCAAGTAACGTCAGTGCAGGGGCTGCCACAGTAATAATCATGACAGGGCTGCCAAGTAACGTCAAGTGACGGGCTGTCAAGTAACTCAAGTGACAGGTTTAGTCAAGTAACGTCAAGTGACAGGCTGTCAAGTAACGTCAACGTCAAGTGACAGGGGCTGTCAAGTAACGTCAAGTTACAGGGGCTGTCAAGTAACGTCAAGTGACAGGGGATGTCAAGTAACGTCAAGTGACAGGGGCTGTCAAGTAACGTCAAGTGACAGGAGCTGTCAAGTAACGTCAAGTGACAGGGGCTGTCAAGTAACGTCAAGTGACAGGGGCTGTCAAGTAACGTCAAGTGACAGGGGCTGTCAAGTAACGTCAAGTGACTGGAGCTGTCAAGTAACGTCAAGTGACGGGGCTGTCAAGTAACGTCAAGTGCAGGGGCTGCCAAGTAATATCAAGTGACAGGGACTGTCAAGTGACGGGCTGTCAAGTAACGTCAAGTGACAGGGGCTGTCAAGTAACGTCAAGTGACGGGCTGTCAAGTAACGTCAAGTGACAGGGGCTGTCAAGTGAATGGATCTGTCAAGTAACGTCAAGTGACATGGGCTGTCAAGTAACGTCAAGTGACAGGGCCGTCCAAGTAACGTCAAGTGCAGAGCTGTGAAGTAACGTCAAGAAGTGACCAGGGGCTGTCAATTACGTCAAGTGACAGGGGCTGCAAGTAAGGTCGTCAAGTGACAGGGGGCTGTCAAGTAACGTCAAGTGACTGGAGCTGTCAAGTAACGTCAAGTGACAGGGGCTGTCAAGTAACGTCAAGTGACAGGGGCTGTCAAGTAACGTCAAGTGACAGGGGCTGCAAAGTAACGTCAAGTGACAGGGGCTGCAAAGTAACGTCAAGTGACAGGAGCTGCAAAGTAACGTCAAATGACATGGGCTGCAATGTAACGTCAAGTGACAGGGGGTGTCAAGTAACGTCAAGTGAGAGGGGCTGCAAAGTAACGTCAAGTGACAGGGGGTGTCAAGTAACGTCAAGTGACAGGGGCTGCAAAGTAACGTCAAGTGACAGGGGCTGTCAAGTAACATCAAGTGACATGGGCTGTCAAGTAACATCAAGAGACAGGGCTGCAAAGTAACATCAAGTGACAGGGGCTGCAAAGTAACGTCAAGGGACAGGGGCTGCAAAGTAACGTCAAGTGACAGGGTCTGCAAAGTAACGTCAAGTGACAGGGGCTGCAAAGTAACGTCAAGTGACAGGGGCTGCAAAGTAACATCAAGTGACAGGGGCTGCAAAGTAACTTCAAGTGACAGGGCTGACCAAAAAAAAAAAGTTAACCCGTCAAGTGACCGGGGCTTCAAAGAACGTCAAGTACAGGTCTGCAAAGTACCGTCAGTGACAGGGCTGCAAAGGTAACGTCAAGGGACAGGGGCTAACAAAGTAACGTCAAGTGACAGGGGCTGCAAAGTAACGTCAAGGTACAGGGGCTGCAGAGTAACGTCAAGTGACAGGGGGTGTCAAGTAACGTCAAGTGACAGGGGCTGCAAAGTAACGTCAAGTGACAGGGGCTGTCAAGTAACATCAAGTGACAGGAGCTGTCAAGTAACATCAAGTGACAGGGGCTGCAAAGTAACATCAAGTGACAGGGACTGCAAAGTAACGTCAAGTGACAGGGGCTGCAAAGTAACGTCAAGTGACAGGGGCTGCAAAGTAACGTCAAGTGACAGGGCTCAAATAACGTCAAGTGACAGGGGCTGCAAAGTAACGTCAAGTGACAGGGGCTGTCAAGTAACGTCAAGTGACAGGGGCTGCAAAGTAACGTCAAGTGACAGTGGCTGTCAAGTAACATCAAGTGACAGGGGCTGTCAAGTAACATCAAGTGACAGGGGCTGCAAAGTAACGTCAAGTAACAGGGGCTGCAAAGTAACGTAAAGTGACAGGAGCTGCAAAGTAACGTCAAGTGACAGGGGCTTCAAAGTAACGTCCAGTGACAGGGGCTGCAAAGTAACATTAAGTGACAGGGGCTGCAAAGTAACGTCCAGTGACTGGGGCTGCAAAGTAACATTAAGTGACAGGGGCTGCAAAGTAAGGCCAAGTGACAGAGGCTGTCAAGTAACGTCAAGTGACAGGGGGTGTCAAGTAACATCAAGTGACAGGGGCTGCAAAGTAACATCAAGTGACAGGGGCTGTCAAGTAACGTCAAGTGACAGGGGGTGTCAAGTAACGTCAAGTGACAGGGGCTGCAAAGTAACGTCAAGTGACAAGGGCTACAAAGTAACGTCAAGTGACAGGGGCTGCAAAGAAACGTCACTGACAAGGCTAGTACAATTAAAACGTCAAGTGACAGGGCTTGTAAAGTAACTCAAGTGACATGGCAGGTCAAGTAACGTCAAGTGACAGGGGTGTCATGTAACGTCAAGTGACAGGACTGCAAAGTTACGTCAAGTGCAGGGCTGCAAAGTTACGTCAAGTGAAGGGGCTGTCCAGTACGTCAAGTGACAGGGCTGGCAAAAGTTACGATCAAGTGACTTGGTATGCAATGTTACGTCAAGTGACAGGGGCTGCAAAGTTACGTCAAGTGACAGGGGCTGCAAAGTTACGTCAAGTGACAGGGGCTGCAAAGTTACGTCAAGTGACAGGGGCTGCAAAGTTACGTCAAGTGACAGGGGCTGCAAAGTTACGTAAGTGACAGGCTGCAAAGTTACGTCAGGACAGTGGCTGCAAAGTTACGTCGTGACAGGGCTGCAAAGGTTACGTCAAGTGACAGGTCTGCAAAGTTACGCGTCAAGTGACAGGGCTGCAAAGGTACGTCAAGTGACAGTGCTGCAAAGTTACTCAAGTGACAGGAGCTGCAAAGTTACGTCAAGTGAGCAGGGGCTGAAAAGTTACGTCAATTGAAAGGGTCTCAAAGTTACAGTCAAGTGACAGGGCCTGCAAAGTTAACGTCAAGTGACATGGCTGTCAAGTTAAGTAATCTTCCTGCGGTGGGCAAAATCCGAATATTATTTTCTCATTTTCAATGTAATAAACGTCAAGCTTATAATATTAGTTTAATGGAAATTTTTGAAGCAGAAATGTTCTCCGCACGACTGTTTATTGACTCTAATACAATTTACTAATGTTTTTGTGATATAGTATAAATTTTTTTTATATATATATATATAAATATATATATATAATATATATATGTTTGTGGTGTGTGTGTGTGTGTGTGTGTGTGTGTGGTGTGTTTGTGTTGTGTGTGTGTGTGTGGATGTGTGTGTGTGTGTGTGTTGTGTGTGTTTTTGTGTGTATGTATGTGTGTCAGGGGCGCTTCACACCAACATCATGGTTATATATACACTGAGAGGTTCATGCCCCACAGTGTGTATATATAGTGAAAATTCCGAGGATTAAGAGCTCTTGAAGGGTACCACTACCCCAAATCTTTCCAGTAATTCCCCCGCCCTCCTTCGTGCCCTGAGAATTTATCCAGTGGTGCGCACCGCCCTCTTTCCCTTCCCTACGCAGGAGATCGTTCCTTCCTTCCTCTCACATCTTCGAGGAAATTACCCGATTTTCAATTTTTTCCTCATTTCACTTTAGATTAGAGATTGCACACCAATGACTTCAGCGTAATCTTATTCCGGTAGGAAAAGAGCTCTTGACGGAAGAAGATTCCCTGCAATCTGGTCAAGCCATGGTGAGATTGTTACTGGGCGGGGGCCGCCCAGCGAATGAGCAGAGTGATTGGAGGACTGAGTAGGGGGGAATGAAAAAGGGAAGGGCGGAAGGAAAGATAATGGGGGACAAAGAGGAGATAAAATAAGGAAGGAAGAAATCGGAACGGAGAGAGCGAGATGTATTATTTTAGAGACATCAAGACACATTACAAGAGAAGAACATACAATTAGACACATTACAAGAGAAGAACATACAATGAAACACATTACAAGAGAAGGACATACAATGAGACACTTAACAAGAGAGGAACATACAATGAGACACATTACAAGAGAAGGACATACAATGAGACAACTTAACAAGACAGGAACATACAATGAGACACAGTACAAGATCACCATCGTCCTATCATAAACTCTAACAGTGATGTGAGTTTTGTCTCTGAACCCGGTTAGTGAGGAGAGTTCTCCCTGAACCCATTTTGGTGTTCTGTAATGAAGAAAATGCTTTGCAAGTGGCATATTTTCCTGTTTTCCGGTGGTTTTAAATTACAGGATGTAAAGAAATCATACCACGGGCGGGGTTAGAACCCGCGATCAAAGAGTCTCAAAACTCCAGACCGTCGCGTTAGCCACTGGGCCAGCTAGCCAGCATAGTCACAGTGGTGCCCATGTTAACCTTCCTATGGTGTATAAATATACCTAGTTGGATGAATTTTATTTTGGCTACCTGGCCAAGTGGCTAACGCGACGGTCTGGAGTTTTGAGACTGATCGCGGGTTCTAACCCTCCCGTGCAATCGTGTCATTACGATTTCGTGAGTCAAGTATATAATGTTACTTGCAGTGCTATTTAGTCCCTTGTTTGTGTTAAATAGCAGTTACTATCGAGACTGATATTTAGCTTGTCTTCTCTCTGGAATATTAGGTTAGATTAGGTAAGGTTTATCATGAAACAGGACCAGTGTTTTCTGACTCAGGTCTTAGTCACGTAATGACCCGTAGCTGGAACTTTTGATCATCTGACCGAGGCCTTCCCCTGGCATGCCGGTCCACCCCTCTAAAAATTATTGTTATACTTATAGGCAATTGTCTCTGGTATAATGTCGTTCTCTTCCTTCATATCTTTTTATTCTTCCAGAGAAAATGAAAAAGAATGCAGCCCAGTGAGGCCTCTTCGATCTTTCTTTGAATCCATCTACTCACTCTCAGCTCTCTCTACTCTCTCTCATCCTCTTCATCTCTTCTCTCTCTCTCTCTCTCTCATCTCTCTCTCTCTCTCTCACTCTCTCTCTCTCTCTCTGCTCCTCTCTCCCCCTCTTCTTTCATAACTTTCCTTCGTCCTCTTGTTCTCGTATAATGAAGGATGTCTTTAGTGAGAAAGCCTGATGGCATTGAACTTTTCCTAAGTCCGCACCCCAAGAAGTCGTGTTCAGCCATGCACACGCTAACAAAAGACGTGTTCAGCCATGCACACGCTAACAAAAGACGTGTTCAGCCATGCACACGCTAACAAAAGACGTTTTCAGCCATGCACACGCTAAAAAAGACGTGTTCAGCCATGAACGCTAACAAAAGATTTTTTCAGCCATGCACACGCAAATAAAAGACGTGTTCGCCATCACCGCTAACAAAAGAGTGTTCACCCATGCAACCCCCATCAATATCCCCTACACTAACAGACATCTATGAACCAAAGATTTTAAAACGTTCTTCCGTGAATTCACAACACTGACACTGACCAGTAAAAAATGCTTCTAGTGTGAACGAGAACCCTGCCCAGCAGACAGATGTTTCTCGTATGAAAAGAGAACCCTAAAACCAGCAGACAGATGCTTCTCGGTGTGTAAAGAACCCTGAACCAGTAGAAAAAGGGCGCACTGGGGTGGTCGAGAAACCCTGAACCAGCGACAAGGCACTTTCGGGTGTGTACCGAAAAACCTGAACCGAGACAAGATGCTCTGGTGTGTAACGAGAACCCGCCCAGCAGACAAGGCCAGCTTCTGGGTGGGGTCCGGGGGAACCCAAACCCAGCAGCAAGATGCTTCCCCGTATTAACGAGAACCTGAAACCAGCACGATGCTTTCGGTGTGTAACGAAAACCCTGAACCAGCAGACAAGGCAGCTTCTCGGTGTGTACCGAGAACCCTGAACCAGCAGACAAGATGCTTCTCCGTATGTAACGAGAACCCTGACCCAGCAGAAAAGGGCAGTTTTCTCGGTGGTACCGAAAAACCCTGAACAGAGACAAGATGCTTCTCCGTAGAAAACGAAAACCCCTAAACCCAGCAAAGATGCTTCTCGGTGTGAACGAAACCCTAAACCCAGCAGACAAGGCGCTTCTGGTGTGTAACGGAACCTGAACCAACGGGCAAAAAATTTCTCCGTATTAACGAAAACCCCTGAACTAGAGACGATGCTTCTCGGTGTGAAACGAGAACCCCTAAACCCAGCAGACAAATGTTTCCGGTGTGTAAGGAACCTAACCCAGAGAAAAGAGCTTCTCGGTGTGAAAAGAGAACCCTAAACCCAGCAGACAGATGCTCTCCGTATGAAAAGATAACCCAAATCAGCGACAGATGCTTCCCGTATGAAACGAGAACCCGAACCAGCAGAAAAGGCTTCTGGGTTTTAACGAAACCCTGACCAAGACAAGGCAGCTTTGGGTGTGTCCCGAAACCCCTGAACCAGCAGACAAGATGCTTCCCCCGTTGTAACGAAAACCCCTGAACAGAGACAGTTTTTTCCGGGGGTTTAACAAAAACCCAAACCACAGACAAGGCACCTGAGGTAAGGGAAAAACCCTGAGCCAGCAAAAAGGGGTGCTTTCCGTATAAAACGAAACCTGAACCACAAAGATGTTCTCGGTGTGAAACGAGAACCCTGAACCGAAAAGGAAAGGCAGCTTCTCGGTGTAACGGAACCCTAAAACCAGCAGACAGATGTTTCTCGGTGTGTAACGGAACCTAACCAGCAGAAAAAGGCAGCTTCCGGGGGGTGAAACGAAAACCCCTGAGCCAGCAGAAAGGCAGTTTCTTGGTAGTAACGAGAACCCTGACCGAGACAATGTTTCAGTGTGTAACGAGGGATCCTGAACCAGAGAAAAGGGCAGCTTCTGGTTGTAACGAAAAACCCCCAAACCACAACAAGATGCTTTCGGTGTGTAACGAGGACCCTAAACCCAGAAAAAGATGCTTCCAGGTGTAATGAGACCCCTGGACCAGCAGAAAAGGGAGCTCTCATGTGTAACGAAAACCCCGGAACCAGCAGAAAAGATCTTTCGATGTGAACGAAACCCCCCAACAAGAGCTTCTTGTTTTAACAAACCCCTAACCCACAGAAAGGCATTTCTTGGTGTGTAAGAGATCCCTAAACCCAGAGACAAGGCAGCTTTTGGGTGAAACGAGAGCCCTAAACCAGCAACAAGGCACTTTTTGGGATGTAAGAAAACCCCAAACCACAGACAAGGGCTTTTTGGGTGTGTAACGAGAATTTAAACCAACAGACAAGGCGTTTTGGTAGTAACGAAAACCCCTGAACCGCAGCAAGGCGTTTCTGGGTGTGTAACGAAAACCCCTGAACCAGGAAAAGGGCGCTTCTTGGTTTTTAAACGGAACCCTGAACCAGCAGACAAGGCAGTTTCTCGGTGTGTAACGAAAACCCCTAAACCCAGCAGAAAAGGGCGCTTCTTGGATGTAACGGAACCCTGAACAAGAAAAGGCAGTTCTCGGGGGTGTAACGAGAACCCGAACCGCAGACAAGGCAGCTTTTTGGTTTTAAAACGAAACCCCTGAACCAGCAGCAAGGCAGCTTTCGGTGTAACGAGAACCCTAAACCCCACAGACAAGGCACCCTTTTTGGGTAGAAGGGAAAAACCCTGAACCAACAGATTTTCATTAGGCAGATAATCTGTCATTTAAAAATCTTGAAAGTTAGAGCAACATGTAGAGTAAGTTACTACTAATTACCTAAACCCGGAGTTAATGCCCTTGATAATGATTTTGCATAAAAATGTGTGGATTACTAAAACTTTTTATTTACATTGTGATGATGATGAGGACTGTAGTGTTTGTTTTGTGTGTGTGTATGGTGGGGTGGGGTGTGTGTGTATGTGTGTGTGTGTGTGTGTGTGTATTGGTGTGGTGTGTGTGTGTGTGAGTATGTTGGGGGTGTATGTGTGTATGTGGTGAATTGTGTGTGTATTGTGTGTGTGTGTGTGTGTGTGGTGTGTGTGTGTGTGTGTGTGTTGGTGTGTGTGTGTTTTTGTGATATAATTTAAAGAGTTTCAGAGTTTCTCTACTCTCTGACCCCGCCCAGGGGCCCAGGTCGTCTGGGCTTCCCGGTAAACCCAGGCTGTTGCTGCTGGTGGCCCGCTCCCCCACATATCCTCACAGCTGGTTGATTGTATGGAAGAGAAAATCATAAAATTTTATTTTTTAAATTTTAGAAAACATGCAACATTCATGGTGATGTTAACTTATGTTTTTGATACTATTTTAGTTGGGGGGGGGGAAGAAAGCCATGTGTTTTAAAACGTATGTGGACTAATGTATGTTGACGTTTTTTCGCACTAATGTATGATGGGTAAGTTGGCACTATTGTATGAGGGCATTTGCCCTAATGATGATGAGTATGTTCCCCCTATTTAATGATTGGGACGGAACTTTGGGGCACTAATGTAGAGAGTATGTTGGCACTAATGTTAATGACGTTGTTTTTGGGAACTATTTGGTTTTTAATGACGTTTGTTGGCACTATTGTATGATGACGTATGTTGGCACTAATGTATGATGACGTATGTTGGCACTATTGTATGATGACGTATGTTGGCACTAATGTATGATGAGTATTTGGCACTATTTTGATGACGTATTTTGGCAAATTATGTGACGTATGTTGGCACTATTGATGATGACGTATTTTGGACTATGTATGATGAGTTTTTTGGGATTTGTATGTGACTTTATGTTGGAACTATTGTATGATGGTTTTGGTTTTGTTGTGCGTTGTTGGGCACTATTGTATGATGAGTATGTTGGCCTTTTGTATGATGCGTATTTTGGCACTATTGTTTGAAGTATTTTGGCACAAATGAAGATGGACAAAGAGTGTATGTTGGCACTTTTGATGATGAACACGTTTGGGTATTTTGGGCACTATTGTATGTACGTTTTTTGGGCACTATTTTATGATGACGTATGTTGGCACTATGTTTGATGGTATGTTGGCATATTGTATAGAGATTTTGGGCACAAATGTATGATGAGTATGTTGGCACTTTTGTATGAACGCTTGGGGGCACTATTGTATGATGACTATGTTGGCCCTTTGTATGAGACGATTTTGGCACTATTGTATGTGACGTAGTTGGCACTTTTGTTTGATGAGTATGTTGGCACTTTTGTATGATGAGGTTATGTTGGCATTTTTTATGATGAGTAGTTGGCACTAATGTATGATGATTTATGTTGGCAAAAATTTGTTGATGAGTATGTTGGAATTGTATTTTTGACGTTTTTGGCACTATTGTTGATGACGTATGTTGGCACTATTGTATGATGACGTATTTGGCATTTTTTTTTATTTGGGGACGTATGTTGGGCCTATTGTAGTGACGTATGTTATTTTAATTTAGAAAATTTTGGCCCACTTTTTTAATATGACCCATACCCTTTAAAACATCAGAAAATTTAATTTTTTTAAATCAACCCTTTTACAAACTCCACCCCAGCCACCAAACATCACCCCTCCTCCACATCACCCCCCAACCCCACATTCCCCCTCCTCCACACCACCCCAGCACAAAATTCACCTCCCCACACCACCCAGCACACATTCCCCTCCTCCAACCCACCACCAAACACAAAATCACCTCATCCCACCACTCCAGCAACATTCACCTCCCCCCACACTATTCCACACCAACATTCCCACCTCCTCCACCCCACTCACCCAAAACATTAAACCCTCCCCCACACACCCCAGCACCACTTTTCCCCCTCCACAAATCCAGCACCACATTCACCTCCTCCACACCACTCAGCCCCACATTACCTCCCCCAATCACCCCAGCCCCACATTCCCCTCCCCCCAACACCATCCAGCACCACTTCACCTCCCCAAAACATCCACACCACTTACCTCCTCCACACCACTCCAGCCCCAAACTTACCTCCTAAACAAAACCCCGCAAATTCACCTTCTCCACACAAACCCCGCACCAATTCACCCCTCCCCCCCATTTCCACACCAAATCACCTCCTCCACTCACCCCCGACAACAGTCACCCCCCTCCCACCCACCCACCCACACCCCCCTCCACTCACTCCAACACCACTTTCACCCCCCTCCACACCCCGCCCAAACACCCCCTCCACACACCCCAGCAAAGCACCCTCACACACCAGCACCCCACACCCCCCACCACCAGACAAACACACCCCCTCCACACACCCCACACTACCCCCTCCCCACTCCACACACTCACCCCCCCACACACTCCAGACCACTTTTCACCTCCTCCACACACTCAGAACCACATCACCTCCTCCACCCCCTCCAGCAAACATTCACCTCCCCCACCCACTCCAGCACCCCATCCCCCTCCAAAAACCCCCAGCCCCACTTTCACCTCCCCCAAAAACCCATCCACCCCAAATTCACCCCCCCAAAACTCCCCACCACATTCACCCCCACACACCCAGCACAATCCCCCCTCCCACACCCCGCACAACACACCCCTAAAATCACTTCCCAAATCCCCCTCCACACACCCAGCACAACATCCCCTCCTCCCATCACTCCCCCCCACCAAACCCCCCCCACATCACCCCAGCACCAACCCCTCCCCCCACCCAGCACCAAAAAAAAAAAAAAAAAAAAATAAAACAAAAAAAAAAAAAAAAAAAAAAAAAAAAAAAAAAAAAAAAAAAAAAAATAAAAAAAAAAAAAAAAAAAAAAAAAAAAAACAAAAAAATTTCACCTTTTAAATCACCCCAGCACAACAGTCACCCCCCACCCCACCCGCACCACATTCACTTCCTCCCCTCACTCCACACAACTTCACCTCCTCCACACACTCCACCCAAAGTCACCTCCTCCACACCACCCAGCACACATTCATTTCCTCCAATCACTCCACCCCAAAACATTCACCCCCCAAATCACCCGGCAAAAAATCACCCCGTCACCCCAGCAAAAACTTTCCCCTCCACATCACCCACACTACATTCACTTCCCCCCAATCATCCAGCACAACATACCTCCTCCACATCACTCGCAAAACATTCCCTCTACATCATCCAGCACGCAGCCCCCTCCTCCACACCCACTCCAGCCCCACTTTCACCCCTCCACACCATTCCAGCCCACATTCATTTTCCCCACATCCTCCTGCACAACACCCCCCACAACCCACACAAGCACCCCTCCACACCCCCACACCCATTCACTCCCCCACATCACCCCCCAAAAACAACCCCACAAAACTAGCACAAGTCCCCTCCTCCACCCCACCCGCACCACATTCATTTCCCCCACATCCTCCAGCACCTTTCACCCAAACCCCAAACCCTCCCCCCCTAAACACACCCAGCACAACACCCCCCCAAAACACTCAAGCCCATACCCCCCACACCACTCCAGCACAACATTCTTTTCCACATCACTCCGGCACAACATTCTTTTCCACATCACTCCAGCAAAAACTCACCTTTCCACCACTCCAGCACAACACACCCCTCCACTCACCCCCGGCCCCCAATTCCAACCTCCACATACCCCAGCACAACAGTCACCCTCCCTCACCCAGTCAACATTCCCCCTCCACATCACCCCAGCAAACAGTCCCTCCCCACATCACCCCAGACAACTTTTCACCCCCACATCCCCAGCACAACAGTCCATTTCCACATCACCAGCACCTAATTCCCTCCCCACACCACCCACCCCACTTTTCACTTCCTCCACATCACCCCAAAACCCAACACCCCCCAATACCCAGCCAATCACCTCCTCCAAAATCACCAACCTAATTCACCCCACACACTCCAGCATAAGTCACCTCCATATACTCCACACCAATTCCCCCTCCCCCCCCACTAGCCCCACATTCACTTCCCTCCCATCCCTCCAGCCAACTTCACCTCCACACACTCAGCACCAGCACCCCCCACACACTCCCCAAAAACCATTCTTTTCCACTCACCCACCCACAACAGCCCTCCCACACACCCCCGCAAAAATTTCCCTCCCCACAAAAACCCGGCCCCACATTCACTCCTCCACTCACCCAGCAAAACTTTCCCCCCCAAACCCAGTACAACTTTCACCTTCACATCACCCCAGCAAAAGTCACCTCCCCCACATCACTCCGAAACATTCACCTCCACATCACCCAGCAAACAGCCCCCTCCCCACATCACTCCAGCACCTAATTCACCCCACACCTCGCAAATCCCCTCCATACCCTTTCCAGCACCATATTCACCCCCCACACCACCCCACACCAATTCACTTCCTCACACACCCAGCACAACTTTCACCCCCACACACTCCAGCACAACATCCCCCCCCCATCACTCAGCACCAACCCCACATCACCAGCACAAGTCACCCCTCCACCCCCACCCAGCCCAAAAATTACCCCTCCACATCACTCCGCACAACATTCACCCCCCCAACCCACCACAGCATCACCTTCCCCCCCAATCACTCCGCAAACTTTCACCCCACACACTCCAGCACACACCCTCCACCCACTCCAGCACAACAGTACCCCCCTCCACACACCCACCCCCCAAAACACTTCCCCCCCCCACCCACACCACTTTCCCCCCCCACTCACCCAGAAAACACATTTACACCCCCCGCACAACGCACCTCCCCACACACCCCCCAAAACTTTCTCCCACATCACTCCAGCAAAAGACCCCCAATCACCCACCCCCAATTTTCCACCCCCACACCACTCCAGCAAACCCTTTCCCTCCCACCTCCGCCCCAAAAACCCTCAATCCGCCAGCACAAGTCACCCCCCCACATCACTCCGCACCTAATTTCCCCTCCACATCACTCCGGCATAAAGTCACCTCCCCCATATCACCCCCAGACCATATTCACCTCCTCCAAACCCCACCCCCCCACATTCACTTCCTCCACATCACCCCACACAACATTCACCTCCAATCACCCAGCACAAGCCCCTCCAACCACCCCAGCACCCATTCATTTTCTCCATACCCCAGCAAAACTTCCCTCCACATCACTCCACCAAAACGTCCCCCTCCCACAAACCCCAGCAAAAACATTCATCCACATCATTCCGCCAACAGTCACCCCTCCCATCACCCCACACCACCACCCCCTCCCACCCTCCACACCACTTCCACTTCCCCCACATCCCCACACAACTTCACCTAAACATCACTCCAGCACAACATACCTCCTCCACATCACCCCAGCACCCCATTCCCCCCCACTCACCCAGTTAATGTCCCCCCCTCCCATCACCCAGCACCACTTTCCCTCCTCCACTCCACTCCAGCAACAAATCCTTCCCCACATCCCTCCAGCACAACATTCACCTCCACATCACTCCAGCCAACTACCTTTTCCAATCACTCCAGCACAACATTATTTCCCACACTCTAGCACAACATTCACCTCCCCACATCATTTCCATAAACATTCACCTCCTCCACATCACCCCGGCACCAAAATTCACATCCCCACATCACTCTAGAACAACATTCACCTCCCCACATCACTCCAGTAAACATTCACCTCCTCCACATCCCCCGGGACCACTTCACATCCTCCACACCCAATCTAGCACAACATTCACCTCCCCCATATCACTCCACACAACTTTCCCCTCCTCCACATCACTCCGGCCCACTTTCACATCCTCCACATCACTCCAGCAAAACATCACCTCCCCCAATCACTCCAGTAAAACATTCCCCTGCACACACTCCAGCACAACATTCATCCTCCACATCATCCAGTACAACTCACCCCACATCACTCCAGCAAAAACATTCACCTTCCCCCACTCACTCCAGCACAACATTACCTTCTCCACTCATCCAGCACAACATTAACCCCCACATCACCAGCAACATTCCCCTCCCATCAACCCAGCCAACTTTCCCTCCACATCCCCCCCACCCACAAATTCCCCCAATCCCCCAGCAAAAAAATTTCCCCCTCCACACCCCCCACCCCAAACATTCACCCCACATACCCCAGCACACTTCCCCCCACATCACTTCAGCCAACATTCCCCTTCCCCACATAACCCCAGCACAACATTCCCCTTCCATCACCCCAGCAAACTTTCCCTCCACATCACCCCAGCACAAATTCACCTCCACTCACCCAGCACAACATTCCCTCCAAATCACCCCAGCACAACATTCCCTCCACATCACCCCAAAAACATTCACCTCCACATCACCCCACAAACATTCACCCCCCAAATCACCCCCAGCACAACTTTCACCCCCTCACTCCGAAAAAAATTTTACCTCCACCACCCCCCAAAACATCACCAACCCCCCCAGCACAACATTCCCCCCACCACCCCGCACAAAAAACCCCCCCACCCCCCCAGCAAACTTTCACCCCCCACACCCCCAACTTAAAACCCCACCCCCCCATCAACTTTCACCCCCCCAAATCCCCACACAACTTACCCACACCCCCGACCTTTCCCCCCCCACACCCCCCCCAACCCACCCCACCCCCCCTCCCCCAAAACCCACCCCACTCCCCCGCCAAACACCCAATCCCCCACAAACCACCCCTCCCCCCACAAAACCCCACCCCACCCCCCCAAAACCCACACCCCCTCAACCCCCAAAAAAAATTTCCCTCCCCCCACCCAAACCAACCACCACCTCCCCCTCCACCCCAAAAAACCCCCCCCCCACAACCCCCAAAACCCCTAAATGTTGTAAAAAAAATTCCAATCGTCATCAAAAAAGAATCAAAAATCAAAAATAAAAATCAAGGGAGCGCAAGGAAAGAAAAAAAAAGAATTTCGCTTTTTTTTTAAAAAACAGCCAAAAAAACAGCGGCCCCGTAACAGGCTTTAAGGGAAAAGGTTCAGAGGGGAGGGGGGAACCTCTACCACTGCTTGTGATTAATGACCCATTCGGGTTTATCGTTCTTTTTTTTTATTTCATTTAAAAATCTTTCAATCTCTTTAAAAAAGAATTTTTTGAGATTTTCTTAATAGGGAAAACTTTCGAGTTACGATGATAAGGGCCCCTATGTGGGCTTTATTCCCCCGTGTGGGCTTTATTACCCACAGTTATGGGCTTTATTACCCACGTGTATGGGCTTTATTACCCACATGAGGGCTTTATTACCCACATGGGCTTTTTTACCACAGGTGGGGTTTTTACCCACAGTGGGGCTCTACCCGCCCAGTGTGGGTTTACACCACTTTAAGGGGTACATCCTCCAGTAAGGGCACATCACTCAAATAAGGGGTACCCACCCAAGTAAGGGCTACTCCCTCACAAGGGGGAAAAACCACCCCTAGTAAGGGGTTAATACCACAGAAGGGCTACATCACCACAGTAAGGCTACATCCTCCGTAAGGGCTTTACCCCCCACAGTAAGAGCTCCTTCACTACAGAAGGTCTACATCACTTCCCGTAAAGGGGTCATCACCAAGTAAGGAATCACTCACAGTAAGGGTCCCCACCCCCCGTGGGGCCTCATTAAAACCTAGAAATTTTATATCGCTTGAGCTATTGTTTTAACATTATTGTTCCTATTTTACCTTCTACCCCCCAAAAAAAAAAAAAAATAAATGCATAATTCAAACATTTTTTGGCCCTCAGTTGGCACTCAGCGGTAATGGCTCGGTGCCGCTTCGTTAAGAAAAATTGCTTCCGAGTGCCCAGCATGATTCTTGCGGCCACGATGTTGATGGTTTTTACCTCGCCTCCGGGGAACAAAGAAAGCTTCTCGGTAAATGGCGTTTAAAATTTTGGGCCTTTTTTCTTTTTGTGTTTATTCGGGGTTTAGTGTGGCCTTTTGTTTGGCTGGTGTATTTGTTGTTTTATGTATTTTTGTTTTCGTTTTTTGTTTTTTGTTCACTGCGGCTGTTATTGTGGTGCTGGTGCTATTGTTGTTTAAAGGTGCTTGTGCTGCTGTTTTTGTTTGTGCTACTGTTGCTGTTGCTGGTGCTCTGTTGTTGTTTGTTGCTGGGTGCTGGGTGCTGTTGTGAGTTGTTATTGTTTTTACTGTTGCTCTGCTGCTGTTGTTGCTGGTGTGTGGTGCGTACTGTTGTTGTTGTTAGTAGCTGCTTTTGTTGTTGCTTGGTATGCTGCTTTTGCTACTGGGCTGGGTTTTTGGCTGTGTTATTTTTTCTTGGAATTCGTGTGCATTTTTAATCGAGTGCAAAATTGACTCGGTTTTTTATTTGTCATGGATTTTTTTTGTTGTATTTGTTTTTGCTTTGACTGCAGCTGTTGTGTTTTAAGCTGCTTTCGCTGTTGTTGTTGTTGTTTTTGTGGTTGATGGTTTTGTGACTGTCCTTGAAACTTTCGAAGCTGTTTTTATTGTTTTGTTTAATTTTTAGAAATGCTTTAAATCACCGTTGTCGAAGTATCTGCAAATTATAATTATCTTAAGCAACAAAATTTTTATGATTTTCCAGTCATTATTTTCGATGCGCTCAGCGAGTGTCGTAGTAAAACATCAGCACAATAGTCGATGTTAGAAATTAATTTACCATCGGTCGGAGGTAATATAATTCCCGGACAAACGTTTTTTTAATAGCTTCAAGGTACAGTTTTGAAGTGACAACTCTCTAGAGTAATTAGTTTCGATCCTGTGGGGGTAGAGACAATTTTGTAAATAATTTGCCCTGTTTGCGAATTGTTAACATATATATAATATAATTATATTATTATTTAATATATATATATATAAATTTATAAAAATTTTATATATATATAATATTTATATAATTATAAACACTGGCCATTCCACCCAAGGGAGGGTGGCCCGAAAAAAAAACTTTCACCATCATTCACCCACACGTCTTGCCAGAAGGGTGCTTTACACTACAGTTTTTTTAAACGCAAAAATTTAACACCCTCCTTCAGAGTGCGGCACTGTACTTCCCATCTCCAGGGCTCAAGTCGGCCGCCGGTTTCCCTGAACCCCCAAAAATTTACCCTTTTCTCACAATCCAACAGCCGTCAAATATAAAAAAACCCTTTTTCTCCATTCACTCCTATCAAACACGCTCACGCATGCCCGCTGGAAGTCCAAGCCCTCGCACACAAAACCTCCTTTTTCCCCCTCCCTCCAAACCTTTCCCAGGCCGAAA
>NC_069402.1:39541707-39591707 GCF_026875155.1 Cherax quadricarinatus
AAAGTGTTTTTCGGGGGTTTTTTGTGTTTTGGGTGTTTTTAAAATGTGTTTCTGGTGTTGTTTTGTGTTTCTGGTTGTTTGTTTTTTCTGTGTTGGTTTGGGTTTTTCTGGTGTTTTAATGTTTTTTTTTTTGTATGTGCTTTTGGTTGTTAAAATGTTTTTTGGGTGTGTTTTTGCTTTTGGGTTTTTGTTGTTAATGTGTTTTTGGGTTGTTGTGTTTCTGGTGTTGTTTTTTTTCTGGTGTTGTTGGGGGGTTTTTTTTGTGTTTTTGTTTTTTGGTGTTTTTTGTGTTTTCTGGTGTTGTTGTTTTTTGTTTGTAAAAATGCTTTTGTTTGATTTGTTTTTGGTTTGTTTGTTTCTTGTGTTGTTTTGGGTGTTTTTTGGTTTGTTAAATGTGTTTTTTTGGGTTTTTTGTATTGTTTTCCTTGTTTTTGTTTTTTCGGGTGTTGTTAATTGTTTTTTTGTGTTTTTAAAAAGGGGCTTTCTGGTGTTGTTTGGGTTTTTCTGGTGTTGTTTGTGTTTTCTTGTGTTGTTAAGTTTTTGGGTGTTGTAAAATGTTTTTTTCCGGGGTTTTTGTTTGTGTTTCCTTGTCTTGTTTGTTTTGTTTGTTAAAATTGCTTTTGTTTGTTAAAGGGGTTTTTTTTTCGGTGTTGTTAATTGTTTTTGGTGTTTTAAGTGTTTTCTGGTGTGTTTGTGTTTTCGTTGTTTTGTTTTTTTGGTGTTGTATTGTTTTCTGGTGTTTTTGTTTTTTTTGGTGTGTTTGGGGTTTTCTGTGTGAAAAAAAGTGTTTTCGGGTTTTTAAAATTTTTTTTTTTCTGGTGTTTAAAAGGGGGTTTCCTTGTCTTGAAAAAAAGTGCTTTTTCTGGTGTTTTTGTGTTTTTCTTGTGTTTTTGGTTTTGTTTTTAAAAAGTGCTTTTGGGGGTTGTTAAATGTTTTTCTGGTTTGGGTTTGTTTTTTGGTTTTTTAAAATGTGTTTTTCTGTTTTTGTTGTGCTTTCTGTGTTGTTAATTTTTTTTTCGGGTTTTAAAAAGTGCTTTTTGGTTTGTTTTGTTTTTTTCGGGTGTTGTTTGGGTTTTCGGTTTTGGTTTTTTGGTTTTCTGTTTTTTAAGTGTTTTGGTTGTATATGGGTTTCTGGTTTGTTTTGTTTGGTTTGATAATGGTTTTTGTGTTGTTAATTGTTTTCGGGTTTGTAAATGTCTTTCTGTGTTTATAATTGCTTTCGGGGTTTTGGGTTAAGGGGTTTCTGTTTTGTATAATTGGCTTTCGGGTGTTTTTTTAAAAATCTTTCTGGTGTTGTAAAATGTGCTTTTGTATTGTATAAGTGGTTTCTGGTGTTGTATAATGTGTTTTCTGGTGTTGTGTTAAAGTGGTTTCTGGTGTTGTATAAAGTGGTTTCTGGTGTTGTGTAAAGTGGTTTCTGGTGTTGTATAATGTGTTTTCTGGTGTTGTGTAAAGTGGTTTCTGGTGTTGTGTAAAGTGCTTTCTGGTGTTGTATAATGTGTTTTCTGGTGTTGTATAATGTGTTTTCTGGTGTTGTATAAAGTGCTTTCTGGTGTTGTATAATGTGCTTTTCTGGTGTTGTATAATGTGCTTTCTGGTGTTGTATAATGTGTTTTCTGGTGTTGTATAATGTGTTTTCTGGTGTTGTATAAAGTGCTTTCTGGTGTTGTATAAAGTGCTTTCTGGTGTTGTATAATGTGCTTTCTGGTGTTGTGTAAAGTGCTTTCTGGTGTTGTATAAAGTGCTTTCTGGTGTTGTATAAAGTGCTTTCTGGTGTTTGTATAATGTGTTTTTCTGGTGTTGTGTAAAGTGTTTTCCCTGGTTTTTGTATAAAGTGCTTTGTGGTATTGTATAAAGTGCTTTCTGGTGTTGTATAATGTGTTTTCTGGTGTTGTATAATGTGCTTCCTGGTGTTGTATAAAGTGCTCTCTGATGATGAGCAAGAGTTACTAGTCAAGAATCAGCTATATAGCACCACAGTCACCATCTCACAAAATTATTATTATTAGTAGTAGTAATATTAATTTTCTTCTTCTTCTGATAAGGGAAATGGAGTTCTTGGGAAACAAGATCTAAACAGGATTGATTTAAGCGTCAGGCGACTACTATTCCTTGCATAAGATCCCTTTTAGAGGGATACCTTTACCACGGACACAGCTTCGCTGTACTCAATGGCCACTTTGATAGGTACACCTGTATATATGTTCTTTAATCCAAATATTAACCATGTGGCAGCAACTCAATGCCTCAAAACATGCAGACATGTTCAGTTGTTGTTCTGACCGAACATCAAAATGGGGTAAAAAATGCGATCTAAGTGACTTTGGTAGTGGAATGATTGTTGGTGCCTTACGGTGTGGTGTCAGTTCCTCAGAAACTGCTGATCTCCTGGGATTTTCCCCAAAAAAACTCTTTTGAGTTTACATCGAATGGTGGGAAAAACACAAAACGTCCAATGAGTGGTAGATCTATGGGCGAAAACGCCTTGGTAATGAAAGAGGTTAGAGGAGAATGGCCAGACTGGTTCAAGCTGACAGGAAAGCGACAGTAACTCAAGTAACAACGTGTTACAACAGTGGTATGCCGAAGAGCATCTCTGAATGCACAACACGTCGAACCTTGAAGTGGATAGTACGCAGAAGCACAAGACCACACCGTGTTCCACTCCTTTTACATAAGGACAGGAAACTGAAGCTACAGTGGATACAGGCTCACCAAAACTGGACAGAAAAAGATGGAAAAAAGCGTCACCTGGCAGAACGGAAGATTCACAGCAAGAATATATAGCCGAGAAATCGGCAGCAACTAAGTGATGATAATATGGTGCCATCGACTAGAATATCCAAGGAATATCTCCATTACCTTGTTGAATCCATGCCACAAAGAATTCAAGCTGTTCTGGGATAAAGGGAGGCCCTACCAAGTACTAGCAGGTCACCTAATAAAAGTGCCACTGATGTAATTCCACCCTACCCAAGGATGCAACCCACAAGAGTCGATTAACACCCAGGTACCTACTTACTGCTAGGTACAGAAAGGAAGTAGGTGTTAGGAGATATGCCCTGTGTCCAGCCATGCCGAGATCGAACCGCAGACAGTCAGTGTGTGAGCTGAATGTTCTGCAAACCGAGCCATGGGGCACCTAAAAGACTTTCTTCAAAATATTTGAATTGTTCTTTGTAAATTTTATTTGATAGAGTGTTTGAGAGAGAGAGAGAGAGAGAGAGAGAGAGAGAGAGAGAGAGAGAGAGAGAGAGAGAGAGAGAGAGAGAGAGAGAGAGAGAGAGGGAGAGACTGCATCTGGCAAGCATGAATATCTTCTTGTCTAACTGATCACGCGTTCCTCTAAATGGCCAATTTCCTTTTTCTTGGCTCGCCGGAACAGGTTCAAAGTGGTTGAGCACCTGATGGTGGTGATGGAGATGCTGGTGTGAGTGCTGGTAGTGGTGCGGATGGTGATGGTGCTAGTAGGTGTAATGGTGGTAGTGGTGATGGTACTGGCAGCAACTGTAAAGTTGGCAAAGGTGCCAGTGAGGATGGTGGTAGTAGTGGTGGAGGTAGTATGTATATCTCCATTCCTCACTGATCAGGCTTTCCCGTGAACGTTCAATTTCCTTTTACTTGGCTCCTCAGAACACGTTCAGAGTGGTTGGGTTCCTGATGTTAATGGTGATGGTAGTGGTGGTTGGTATGGTTGGTAGTTATGGTAGTTAGTCTGGACGAAAAGGTAGTGGTGGTGTGTTGCAGTGATGGTGTCGGGAGTAATGCTGGAGACGACTTTGTGTGTGGTGACTTGATAACAGTCCAAGATAGACCGTGACAGTCCAGAACTGACCGTGACAGTCCAGGATGAACAGTAACTGTCCAGAATGGATAGCCCAGGATGGACCGTAACAATCTAGGACTGACCATTACAGTCCTGGATGGACCCTAGCAGTTCAGGATGGACCCTAGCAGTTCAGGATGGACTCTAGCAGTTCAGGATGGACCCTATCAGTTCAGGATGGGCCCTAGCAGTTCAGGATGGGCCCTAGCAGTTCAGGATGGGCCCTAGCAGTTCAGGATGGCCCTTTGCAGTTCAGGATGGCCCTAGCAGTTTTAGGATGGGCCCTAGCAGTTCAGGATGGACCCTAGCAGTTCAGGATGGGCCCTAGCAGTTCAGGGTGGGCCCTAGCAGTTCAGAATGGGCCCTAGCAGTTCAGGATGGCCCTAGCAGTTCAGGAGGGGGCCCCAGCAGTTCAGGATGGGCCCTAGCAGTTCAGGATGGGCCCTAGCAGTTCAGGGTGGACCCTAGCAGTTCAGGATGGACCCTAGCAGTTCAGGATGGGCCCTAGCAGTTCAGGATGGGCCCTAGCAGTTCAGGGTGGGCCCTAGCAGTTCAGGATGGGCGCTAGCAGTTCAGGATGGACCCTAGCAGTTCAGGATGGGCCCTAGCAGTTCAGGATGGACCCTAGCAGTTCAGGATGGACCCTAGCAGTTTTAGGATGGCCCTAGCAGTTCAGGATGGGGCCCCAGCAGTTCAGGATGGACCCTAGCAGTTCAGGATGGACCCTAGCAGTTCAGGATGGACCCTAGCAGTTCAGGATGGACCCTAGCAGTTCAGGATGGACCCTAGCAGTTCAGGATGGACCATGACGTCGTCCAAAGGCTTCATATCGTAGATACACTGAGAGTTACACCTCTCTGTTTGCATACACTGAGAGTTACACCTCTCTGTTTGCATACACTGAGAGTTACACCTCTCTGTTTGCATACACTGAGAGTTACACCTCTCTGTTTGCATACACTGAGAGTTACACCTCTCTGTTTGCATACACTGAGAGTTACGCCTCTCTGTTTGCATACACTGAGAGTTACGCCTCTCTGTTGACATACACCGAGAGTTACACCTCTCTGTTGACATACACTGAGAGTTACACCTCTCTGTTGACATACACCGAGAGTTACACCTCTCTGTTGACATACACCGAGAGTTACACCTCTCTGTTGACATACACTGGGGAGTTACAAACCCCTTGTTTTACATACACTGAGAGTTACACCTCCTGTTGACATACACCGAGAGTTACACCCCCTCTGTTGACATACACCGAGAGTTTACAAACCCTCTGTTTTACATACACTGAGAGTTACACCTCTCTGTTGACATACACTGAGAGTTACACCTCTCTGTTGACATACACTGAGAGTTACACCTCTCTGTTGACATACACCGAGAGTTACACCTCTCTGTTGACATACACCGAGAGTTACACCTCTCTGTTGACATACACCGAGAGTTACACCTCTCTGTTTACATAACACTGAGAGTTACACCTCTCTGGTTGACATACACTGAAGTTACACCTCTCTGTTGACATACACCGAGAGTTCACCTCTCTGTTGACATACACTGAGAGTTACACCTCTCTGTTGACATACAACCGAGAGTTCAACCTCTCTGTTGACATACACCGAGAGTTTTCACCTCTCTGTTGACATACACCGAGAGTTACACCTCTCTGTTGACATACACCGAGAGTTACACCTCTCTGTTGACATACACCGAGAGTTACACCTCTCTGTTTACATAACACCGAGAGTTTACACCTCTCTGTTGACATACACTGAGAGTTACACCTCTCTGTTGACATACACCGAGAGTTACACCTCTCTGTTGACATACACTGAGAGTTACACCTCTCTGTTGACATACACTGAGAGTTACACCTCTCGGTGTTTAGGTCTATCCACTTGCTGGGTAACGTCGAACAGTGACAAGTTCTCCAGGTATCGTAAAACAATTACATCGTCGTAAAACAGTTAATATGAACACATTACTTAAAACGTTATTTTTTGTTTAATTTTCATATTATTTATTTCAACAATTTAATTAACTCTAACATTGACTTGAGACACTTATGTCAAGTGCAGCAACAAAACAAGGGAAGATACACTTGATGTATCTCCTTTAGATGTCACTTGATGTATCTCCTCTTGATGTCACCTGATGTACTCTTGATGTCACTTGATGTATCTCCTCTTGATGTCACCTGATGTACTCTTGATGTCACTTGATGTATCTCCTCTTGATGTCACCTGATGTACTCTTGATGTCACTTGATGTATCTCCTCTTGATCTCACTTGATGTATCTCCTCTTGATCTCACTTGATGTATCTCCTCTTGATGTCACGATTTACGTCTTTTTAAATATGTTTTAATGTGATTTTGATGAACAAGGTCAAAATACCACAGATATGAACATGAATGGTACACAGTACCGACAAGATGAAGAATTACATCCATGTTCCACATCTGGATATCTTTATTGTAGACGTTTCGCCATCCAGTGGCTTTATAAGTGTAAATACACATATAGTTCTACAGTCTTCCCGTTACCTTTATAAACAAAGATACGCAGATGTTGCAGATATGTCTAATACTTTGTATCACAGATTTTTTTTTTAGTTTATGATCACCAGGCAGCAAACAGATGCATTTTCCGAACGCTGGAATACTTCCAGTTGTCTGGAGTTTCCTTGTGCAACGGTATTTTGGCCCAGAATTGCAATTTCAAGTACATTTGCATAGTAATTTTTTCCCCTTGCGTGTGACCCACAACAGTCGGTATACATGCGTTCCTAATTTTACTGTTTGATAAGCAGGGACAGCAGGAGACGTCCTGCTGCTTGGTAAGGAAGGGCAGTACTGCTGCTTGGTGAGGAAAGGCAGTACTGCTGCTTGGTAAGGAAGGGCAGTACTGCTGCTTGGTAAGGAAGGGCAGTACTGCTGCTTGGTAAGGAAGGGCAGTACTGCTGCTTGGTAAGGAAGGGCAGTACTGCTGCTTGGTAAGGAAGGGCAGTACTGCTGCTTGGTAAGGAAGGGCAGTACTGCTGCTTGGTAAGGAAGGGCAGTACTGCTGCTTGGTAAGGAAGGGCAGTACTGCTGCTTGGTAAGGAAGGGCAGTAGGGTAGTATGACTCTCAGGCCCGGTCTTCGAACTTGGGACCTCTTAGATGTGAGCCGCATGTTGCAGATGGTGGTGGTGGTAATGATTATTGTGGTAGTGGTGGTGATTATTGTGGTGGTAGTGGAGGTGGTGGTTATTGTGTGAGTAGTGGTGGTGGTGGTTATTGTGTGGGTAGTGGAGGTTGTGGTTATTGTGGGGGGTAGTGGTGGTTATTGTCGGGGTAGCGGTGGTGGTGGTTATTGTGTGGGTAGCGGTGGTGGTGGTTACTGTGGGGTAGCGGTGGTGGTGGTTTTGTGGGGGGTAGCTATGGTGGTGGTAGCGGTGGGGGTGGTTATTGTGGGGGCAGCGGTGGTGGTGGTTATTGTGGGGTAGCGATGGTGGTGGTTATTGTGGGGGTAGCGGTGGTGGTGGTTATTTTGTGGGTAGCGGTGGTGGTGGTTATTGTGGGGGTAGCGGTGGTGGTGGTTATTTTGTGGGTAGCGGTGGTAGTGGTTATTGTGGGGGTAGCGGTGGTGGTGGTTATTGTGGGGTAGCGGTGGTGTTGTTATTGTGGGGTAGCGGTGGTGGTGGTTATTGTGGGGGTAGCGGTGGTGGTGGTGGTGGTTATTGTGGGGTAGCGGTGGTGGTGGTATTGTGGGGGTAGCGGTGGTGGTGGTGGTTATTGTGGGGTAGCGGTGGTGGTGGTTGTGTGGGTAGCGGTGGTGGGTGGTTATTGTGGGGGGTAGTGGTGGTTATTGTGGGGGTAGTGGTGGTTATTGTGGGGGTAGTGGTGGTTATTGTGGTAGTAGTGGTGGTTATTGTGGGTGGTAGTGGTGGTTATTGTGGGGTAGTTGTGGTGGTGGTTATTGTGGGGGTAGTGGTGGTGGTGATTATTGTGGGGGTTTAGTGGTGGTGGTGGTTATTGTACGGATAGCGGTGGGGGTGCTTTTTGTGGAGGTAGCGGTGGGGGGTGTTTATTGTGGGGGTTTAGCGGTGGTGGTGGTTATTGTGGGGGGTAGTGGTGGTTATTGTGGGGGGTAGTGGTGGTGGGTGGTTTTTGGGGGGTAGGGTGGTGTGGTTTATTGTGTGAGTAGCGGTGGTGGTGATTATTGTGGTGGTAGAGGAGGGGTGGTTTTTGTGTGGGTAGCGGTGGTGGTGGTTATTGTGGGGGTAGTGGTGGTGGTCGTTATTGTACGAATAGCGGGGGTGGTGGTTATTGTAACGAATAGCGGTGGGGGTGGTTATTGTGGGGGTAGTGGGGGTTATTGGGGGGTATGGTGGTGGTGGTCATTGTGTGGGTAGCGGTGGTGGTGGTTATTGGGGGGGGAAAGTGGTTGGTGGTGGTTATTGTGGGGGTAGCTATGGTGGGGGTGGTTATTGTGGGGGTAGCGGGGGGTAGTGGTTATTGTGGGGGTAGCGGTGGTAGTGGTTATTGTGGGAGTAGCTATGGTGGTGGTAGCGGTGGTGGTGGTTATTGTGGGGGTAGCGGTGGTGGTGATTATTTTGTGGGTAGCGGTGTGGTGGTTATTGTGGGGGTAGCGGTGGTGGTGGTTATTGTGCGGATAGCGGTGGTACTCACCTATTTGTACTCACCTATTTGTGGTTGCAGGGGTCGAGTCACAGCTCCTGGCCCCGCCTCTTCGCTGATTGCTACTAGGTCCTCTCTCTCCCTGCCCCATGAGCTCTATCATACCTCGCCTTAAAACTATGTATGGTTCCCGCCTCCACTACGTCACTTTCTAGGCTATTCCACGGCCTGACTACTCTATGACTGAAGAAATACTTCTTAACATCCCTTTGATTCAACTGAGTCTTCAACTTCCAATTGTGACCTCTTGTGTCTGTGTCCCTTCTCTGGAACATCCCGTCTTTGTCCACCTTGTCTATTCCGCGCAGTATTTTATATGTCGTTATCATGTCTCCCCTGACCCTCCTGTCCTCCAGTGTCGTCAGGGCCCATTTCCCTCAACCTTTCTTCGTAGACAATCCCCGTAGCTCTGGGACTAGTCTTGTTGCAAACCTTTGCACTTTCTCTAATTTCTTGACGTGCTTGACTAGGTGTGGATTCCAAACTGGTGCTGCTACTCCAGATGAGCCTGACGTAAATGTTTTACAGAGTCTTAAACGAATCCTTACTGAGGTATCGAACGTATCCGTAGGTTTGCCAGGCCCGTATGCTGCAGCAGTTATCTGATTGATGTGCGCCTCAGGAGATATGCTCGGTGTTATACCACCCCCAGATATTTTTTCCTTGGGGTGGGTTTTCAGTTTTTGCCATCTAAACTATATTGGTCTGCGGTCTTCTTTGCCCTTCCCAATTTTATGACTTTGTATTGGCGGGGGAAAAATTAAAGGGACCCATTTTGCTGGCAGGCTTGTACCCTGTCCGGTCTTTTTGTAGCCTGCTGTCCTAAACCCGATTTGTTTCTTTCATTAACTTCGCATCATCTGCAAACAAAAACCTTCTGGTCATCCCTTCCGTTTATTCTTTCACATATCCCAAAACACACGGTCCGGGACTGACCCCCTGTGGAACCCCCGTTGTCACAGGCGCCCACCTGAACTCGTGGGTTTTCCCATACTCGTTGTTGCCTCCCTGCGGGTTTCTTGATCCATTGCAGTCCCTTTTTCCTGTTATAGTGCCTGACCCCTTGCTTTTGCAGTAACCTCTTGTGGGGAACTGTCGAAGGCTTTTTGCAGCCCAAAATATGCGTCGATCCACCCCCCTCTCTCTCTTGTTTTACTTCTGTAAACCTTTATAAAACCAGTGGTTTGTGCACAGGTTTTCCTTCCCTAAAACCCCGTGCGGTTGCAATTTACACTTTTTCTTTCCAGGTGCCCACCCTTCCTCCTGAGACTTTCCCCCATGCCCTTGATACTATACCGTTAGTGATCAGTTCGTAGTTTAGTCCCTCATTCTGCCCCCCTTTTTAAAATTGGGGACTACATTTTTTTTTTTTTTTCCATAGTCAGGGATTGCCCTTTTTCAAATGATTGTTAAAGATCTTTTTTAAAAAGCTCACACAATACTTGCTCCCTTTAAGGACCCAGGGAGGATTTTTTGGGCCCCCCCCGCCTTTGAGGTGTCAATTTTTGAAGCACTTTTCACCTCCCCCTTGGTTTATACCTCACCCCGCACTTGCTGGTGTCCCCCCCCCTTTTTCTAAACCCCCGGGGAGTCTACTGGTTTCCACTGTAAATACCTCTTTAAAAAATCTTGTGTTGAGGTCCTGACATACCTCCCGGTCGTTTTTTGTAAAATTCCCAAACCCTTCCTCTCTAATTACCTGGTCCTTGCTGTTTTTTCCCTCGATGTGGCTTTTTAAAAAACATTTTTGGGTCGTCTTTACTTTTATCTATGTCATTTTTATTTTCCCCCCTTTTTTTTTTGAATTTTTTCCCCCCTTTTTTTTTTTATTTTCCCTTTTTTCCTTTTGCTTTCCCTTTTTTTTCCCTGTTTTCCCCTTTTTTTTGGGGGAAAATTTTCTGTTTTTCCCTTTTTTTTTCCCTTTAAAAAAAATTTCCCCCCCCTTTTTTGTTCAAATTTTATTTTTTTTTTTTTTCCCCCCTTAATTTAAATTCCCACAATTCCCCCTTTTAATTTGGTTTTTTTACCCCTTTGTGCCCCCCCCGGAGAAACCCAAATAAAAAACCCCTGTTTTTGTTCCCCCTTTATTTCAATTTTAAAAACCTTCCCCTTCCTTTTTTTTATCATAACTTCGGGCCCCCCTGTTTTATTTTTTATTAAATTTTTCCATTTATTCCTTTTTTTTTTTCCCCTATTTACCTTTTTCCCTTTTTTAATTAAACCCCTTTTCTCATCTTTTCCCCGGCCTTTAGGGGTTTTTTCCCTGTTTGGGGGAAAATTTTTCATTTTTTTTATCTTTTATTTATATTGTTTGAGCCTCCTTCTTAGCTGTGCATATTCGTTTCTGGCTTTCGGCTGATTTCTTTATTTTCCTGAGTTCTCTGTCTTCTTTACCTTTTCCATTCTCTGTACACCTAGTTTTTGCCCCCTACACATTTGGGTGAACCAAGGTCGTTTGTTCTTCCCATTATTTCTTTTCCCCTTTGGGAACAAACCTCTCCTCTGCCTCCTTGCTTTTTGTTTGCCCACATAGCCCCCCATCATTTCTTGCTATGTTTTTCCTTGTCCAATTCCTCTTCCCACTGAAAATATCGAAGAAGTTCCTATTGATTAGTTCCCTTTTTAGTTGTTTTCCCACCCTATTCCTGTGATTCTTCCATTTTGGAGCTAAACCTTGTGTCGAAGCACAGAACCACATGATCATAGTTCCAGGGGCCTTTCTACATGCCCCTCGATGTCCGAACTACTCAAGGTGAATCAAGGTCCAGCTTGCTGGTTATCCTTCCTCTCTCTCTGGTATGTCTCTAAATGTTATGCATGAGGTTTCCAGTACCACATCCATATCTTGGCTTTTTCCTGTTTCAGGACCCATGGGGCTCAGGTTTTCCCAGTCAATCTCCTTGTGATTGAATCACCATAACTAGTAACTTTGCTCCCCCCATGTGTGCTTCCTGGCCACTCGGCAGTTTTAATATTGTGGGGTAGCGGTGGTGGTTATTGTGGGGTAGCGGTGGTGGTGGTTATTGTGGGGGTAGCGGGGGTTTGGTGGTTATTGTGTGGGAAGCGGTGGTAGTGGTTATTGTTGGGGGTAGCGGTGGTGTGGTTATTGTGGGTGGGTAGCGGTGGTAGTGGTTATTGTGTGGTAGCGGTGGTAGTGGTTATTGTGGGGGTAGCGGTGGTAGTGGTTATTGTGGGAGTAGCTATGGTGGTGGTAGCGATGGTGGTGGTTATTGGGGGGTGGGTAGCGGTGGTGGTGATTTTTTTGGGGGGTCGGTGGTGGTGGTTTTTGTGGGGGTAGCGGGGGTTTGGTGGTTTATTTTGTGGGTAGCGGGTGGTAGTGGTTATTGTGGGGTAGCGGGGTGGTGGTTATTGTGGGGGTAGGGGTTTGGTGGTTGGTTTATTTTGTGGGTAGCGGTGGTGGTGGATATTGTGGGGGTAGCGTTGGTGGTGGTTATTGTGGGGGTAGCGGTGGTGGTGGCTATTGGGGGGGTTTAGCGGTGGTGGTGGTTATTGTGGGGGTAGCGGTGGTGGTGGTTATTGTGGTGGTAGCGGTGGTGGTGGTTATTGGGGGGGTTTAGCGGTGGTGGTGGTTATTGTGGGGGTAGCGGGGTGGTGGTGGTTATTGTGGGGTACGGTGGTGGTGGTTATTGTGGGGGTAATGGTGGTGGTGATAGCTGTGGTGAACATGGTAGAGGTGGTGGTAGATCAGTCTTATTGTCACTTTTTATGCAGTCCTCTAATCGTTGTGATGCTGATGTCTTGCGCTCGATGTCACACTGCTTTCATGCGCTTGTTGCCAAGCTACTAATGTCTTGCATTCGTTGTCATGGGCCCCGTTGCCGTGCGGCTGCTGTCCTGGGCTCACTATTTTCTTTCACCGCTTCTTTCTGGTCCCATGTTCATGTTGCTTCCATTGCTGACTCTTCTCTCTTGTTGTGGTGTTGTTTCTTCCTTCTGTGGCCACTGTTTCATCTCTTCCTCCGTGTTCTGCAGCGCCGAGTCAGCTTCGAGATGAACCAGTGGGAAAGACTCCTATTACCTCTCAAGCGCTATCGTCACTATAGTTCTGTACTGGTCGCCCTCTCGTTGCCTCTTCGACACCTAACTTAACTTGATATCTCGCGAAATATATAATAACGCGATTGCAGACTAGCCACGGAGCAAGCCACTGTACGAGTGGGTTTAGAACCCATGGCAAGTGAGTCATACAACTCCAAGCCAGGTCTAACCCCACCCAGGCCTTGGTTTGTTTGCAATCGTGTTATTACGATTTCGCAAGTCAAACCACGGAGTTGAAGGACTCACTTGCTATGGGTTAAACCCTTCCCCCTTCTCTATGCACGTTCCGTGGTTTGTTTAGCTTGATGTATTATTGTTGCTGTCAGTCCCGTCTCCGTCAGGGCACGCTGAGAGTGGCTCAGGCTCGTCATGTAACTCTAACAAGGCAAGATTTAAAATATTTGTATGTGTATACGTATGTGCGTGTACATGCGTGTGTTGACGGATGCATGTGTGTGTGTGTGTGTGTAAATAATTTTATTCGAAAGTACCAACTCTAGTGCTAATTGGAGACCCCCCTCATCCTCCGGAAAGAGAATACTGTTAACGCAGTAAGGCATGCAACATACATATTGACACTGCAAACTACATCACTCTCTCCAAACAATCTCGTGTACATGAGAGCTTAATTTATTCAGCCATAACTATTACAGGCTTACGGCAGAATAATGTACGAGAGCATGGCTCTATGAACGACGTTATTTACCTAACTTACAAGCGATTAAAATAAAGCTTCGAAATTCGCTCTCCTGCAAAACCAATAAACGAAAGCACCATCCAATTACTCACGGTAAAACCATACAGGAAATATAACAGGGTGACATTTACCATTTTTACAATCTCTATAAATCAAGAGTCATGGTTTGGTAACCTGCCGGAAATGCATTTTTGAAAACTGCAGCCGAACACCTGTGTGTCCGTGTGCGTGTGTGTGTGTGTGCGTTTAGACCATGTGTCGTATAAAGTGTTCCAGCTAGCATGTGGAGCACCTTTGTCCCCCGGCGACCATACGTGAACCGTGTGGTAGATCACTATATATGCAGCTGGTCTCGATGCAATTTAGTCATGTCCTCAAAATTGAAACCTGCAGCTGGCAACGCGGATATCAACATTCTCCAGATCTCTTCAATGGGGTGTCTTGATATTGGCGACGGGCTCTTGATTCAAGGGATTTAAGCTGACATTCTTCGCCTCAGGTCTTTCGTTCTGGAGGATGTGAATGCCTGTTAATTATCAAATAAGCAGACCATGTGGCATAGACTCACTTTTATTGTTTACTCTGTTACTTTTAAAAGCTAAGAATTTTTAAACTATACGAAAATTATTTTAGAGTCTACCTCTATCTAAACTACGAACTTCAGGATACAGCCCATAACAACCGTAACTTGATTACTGTAACTTGATTACCTGGGTTCATTAGTTGCAAGATAAATGAGCTTATAAGTGATTATTACTTGTAATAATGTTAGTAGAATGATGGACAATAAATTAGGTAAAAGGACACAAGTACAAGTATAGAGATTTTATTGTGGCAACGTTTCGTCAAGCTGCTACAAACACTGCAGGGAAACAGAAGGTATATATAGGTATTAGATTGAGATGCAAAGCATAATATAATCGTTGTAATTAGTAGTAGTAGTAGCAGTAATATTGCTATTAGTAGTAGCTGTACACGAAAGGAGGCGCTGACCAGGGAAGTGGAAACTATCGAACTTAAGTTAAATGACTCTTCCGGGATCCAGGAGAGACAGGAGGAGCTTAAAGCTATTAGTGAAATTGAAAGAAATTCAAAATATTTCTTTTCATATGCCAAAAACAAGGCAAATACCACATCTAGTATCGGGCCTTTACTCAGACAGGATGGGACTTACACAGATGACAACAAGGAAATGAGTGAAATATTGAAATCCCAGTACGATTCTGTTTTTAGTGAACCATTAATCGGTCTGATGATCGACGACCCAAATGATTTCTTCATGAATGAGCCTCAAAACTTCATAAATGTATGCCAGTTTCAGATATTACCCTAACTCCGATAGATTTCGAAAAAGCCATTGACAAACATGCCATGCACTCAGCCCCGGGCCCGACTCGTGGAACTCTGTTTTCATTAAGAACTGCAAGAAACCCCTCTCGCGCCGCCCTAAGTACACTATGGAGGAGGAGCTTGGACATGGGTGAAATTCCACCAGTCACTTAAAACGACGGATATAGACCCACTCCATAAAAATGGCAGCAAAGCATTAGCTAAGAACTATAGACCAAAAGCTCTGACGTCCACATCATAAAAATCTTTGAAAGAGTGTTAAGAAGCAGGATTGCAAATCACCTGGATTCCAAAATCTGCACAATCCAGGGCCCAAAATGTGTTCAGGGGCAGGTCGCTCATGCTCTCACAACTACTGGATCACTATGATTGCCTTGGATGCACTGGAAGAAAATCAGAATGCAGATGTAATTACACAGACTTGCAAAAAAATTTGACAAATGTGATCATGCGGGAATAGCCCATAAAATACGTGCTAAAGGAATAACTGGGAAAGTGGGGAGATGGATCTTCAACTTCCTAACAAATCGAACACAAAGAGTAGTGGTCAACAGGTTAAATCGGAGGCTGCCATAGTGAAGAGCTCTGTTCCACAAAGGACAGTACTCGCCCCCATCTTATTCCTCATCTTCATATCAGACATAGACAGAGATATACATCACAGCAAACCCTATCATCCTTTGCGGATGATACTAGGATTGCATGAGGCTGTCATCTGCTGAGGGCGCGGTTAACCTCCAAGAAGATATAAAAAAAGTTTTCCAGTGGGCAACGGTAAACAATATGATTTTTCAATGAGGACAAATTCCAAAAATACTCCGTTATGGAAAACTGGAGGAAATAATAACTAGAACAGAGTATACTACAGACTCTGGTCATACAGTGAGAGAAAAATAATGTAAGGGACCTGGGAGTAGTAATGTCTGAGGATCTCACTTTCAAGGATCACAACAGTGCCATGATCGCACGTACAAAGAAAATGATAGGATGGATAATTGAGAACGTTCAAAACAAGAGATGCCCAAACCAATGATTTATCTTTCAAATCCTTGTTCTCTCTAGGCTGGAATACTGCTGTACATTAACATCTCCATTCAAAGCAGGTGAAATCGCAGATCAGAGGGTGTACAGAGATCCTTTACTGCAGTATAAGTTCTGTCAAGCACCTTTAACTACTGGGAACGCTTGGAAGCACTTGACTTGTACTCGTTGGAACGCAGGAGGGAGAGATATATCATAATCTACACTTGGAAAAAACCTGGAAGGAAAGGTCCCAAATCTGCACACAGAAATCACTCCTACGAAAGTAAAAGACTGGGCAGGCGATACAAAAATGCCCCCAATAAAAAGTAGGGGCGCCATTGGTACACTAAGGGAAAACACCATAAGTGTCCGGGGCCCAAGACTGTTCAACAGCCTCCCATCAAGCATTAGGGAATTGCCAATAAAACCCCTGGCTGCCTTCAAGAGAGAGCTGGACAGATACCTAAAGTCAGTGCCGGATCAGCCGGGCTGTGGCTCGTACGTTGGACTGCGTGCGGCCAGCAGTAACAACCTAGTTGATTCAGGCCCTGATCCATCGGGAGGCCTGGTCATAGACCGGGCCGCGGGGGCGTTGATCCCCGGAATAACCTCCAGGTAACCTCCAGGACTATTACTACTACCTACAACGATTAGATTGTGCTTTGCAACTCGCTCTAAAACGTGTTATATATATATTATATATATATATTATAATATATATATTTTATTATATATATATATAAAATATATTTTATATATATACACTCTGTGTTCCTGTATTGTTTGTAACAGCTTGACAAAGATCCTGCAGAGCAAAACGTTGCTACAATAAAATATCGCATTAGTTGCACATGTGTCATTTTACTTGATTATTACTTGCTTACAAAATCACTGATTTAGAAACCACTTCTGTGGCAGTAACCTAATGGTTATTAGTTCATAGCCCTGACATGCTGGAACCAGACCGACTGTGGGCCTACTCTCTGCGCCTGATATTACCCAGATTATCCTTTTGCTGGACGAGACATGAGCAGCCATCATGGCGGTCTCGGCTGCCAGAGGCTTCTCTGCAGCCTTGCCCGAGCAGCGTCAAGAGAACGTGAACCAGTGGTGAGAGGAAGGAAAATAAAAGCCTTTTTAAGATTTGATCGTGGTTTTTCGAATTAAAAAAAAAAAAAGTTGACTTGCGTTTAATATATAAAACGATAATTTCTCCTTACATTAATCTTCTGTTTCCTACATCACGTTACAGGAATTTGTTGTTTCCCAACATAACGTCCAATAATTTCCGAGAATATACTTCACTAACTACTACTTTAAAAAAAATATCAATTCCCAATATCCAGAAACGATAATTGCAAAACAAACTTTTGTAGGTACTAATTTTTATGAAGAAGGACCTGCCCAGCATTTCTGAGTTGGACATTCACTCTACACTCACTGTAATAGTATTTACCAGTTTACTCGATTTTAGCTATTTTTTTAATAAATTGATCGATATATTTGTTTATTTCCGAGGAGATTTTGACAGTTGTGCTTATACCCTGAAGTCCATCCATACAGACTGCAGAGAGAGAGAGAGAGAGAGAGAGAGAGAGAGAGAGAGAGAGAGAGAGAGAGAGAGAAAAGAAAGAAAGAAAGAAAGAGAGGTGTAGAAAATTAGTTACTGAGATATTTCACACACGGGAGACCTTCGCCCCCTCGACAAAAGTAGTTTGGATACAGCAGTGTACCGCCGACAGCAACGCAGAACAGAAGAGAAAGAAGTGCAGAGCAAACTTTTACTGTACAAACATCTCGCTTTATGTAGAGGTCTCAACAGAGTGAGACGGGGTCATATTAAAACTTACTCTACACCTGTGACTATTCTTCAAATATTTTAACTGATAAATCACAAGTCATTACACGGGGCAAAGGGGCGTTGCCGAACCTCTTACCGTAGTTATCCTTCTTTTTGCTCATATATAAATTCGATATTCACCAAAAAATTATGGTACGTATCTGCATTTCTATGCATTTTTCTCTTTCCTTCCTCTCTCATCCCTTCTCTCTCTCTCTCTCTCAGCCACTTCTCTCCTCCACCTCCCCTCTCCTCCCTCACGGGAGGCCTGGCATGCCCAACAACACTCCTCCATCACACTCGGGGATAACACAGACACATGCCCGCCAGTATTTCCAAGTTAATACCAGAGTTACCTCAACTGCAGCCTCCGTCACGCTCCTCTCTCCTGTAGCCTCCGTCAAGTTCCTCTCCTGCAGCCTCCGTCACACACTTCTCTTCTGCAGCTTCCGTCACACTTTTCTCTCCTGCATTCTCCGTTACGCTTCTCTCTCTCCTGTAGCCTCCGTCACACTCTTTTCTCCTGCAGCCTCCGTCACACTCATCTCATGCAGCCTCCGTCACTTTCATCTGCAGTCTCCGTCACACTCGTCTCCTCCAGTCTCCATCACACTCACCTCCCGCAGCCTCCGACACACTCATTTGCAGCCTCCGACACACTCATTTGCAGCCTCCGACACACTCATTTGCAGCCTCCGTCACACTCATCTCCTGGGTTATAATAACTTTCTCTCCCGCTTCCGTCTGACCCTTCAGTTTCACCCGTCTTTCCTTCCTCCCGTAACTCTACTTTCCTCAGACATCATTTCCGTCTGCTTCAGCATCCTCCCACCCTTTCCCTTCACTTCCGTCCACTTCAGCATCCTCCCACCCTTTCCCTTCACTTCCGTCCACTTCAGCATCCTCCCACCCTTTCCCTTCACTTCCGTCCACTTCAGCATCCTCCCACCCTTTCCCTTCACTTCCGTCCGCTTCAGCATCCCCCCGCCCCTTCCCTTCACTTTCGTCCGCCTAAATGCTGCCTAGAGCAGCGTTCTTGTACGATAAACTTTTTCCTATGTATGTTTATCTGAATTCATCTTGACGTTGGTCCTTTCCTCTAGAATGTAGCGGAGAGACCAACCTCCAGATGGAGGGACTAACATCTAGTTTAAATGTTAGCCCTTCCTTCTGCATGTTTTTCCTTCCCCTAGATGTTGGTCCTACTCACTAGATGTTGGTCCCTCCCTCTAGATGTTGGTCCCTACCACTAGATGTTGGTCCTTCTCACTACATGTTGGTCCCTCCCTCTAGATGTTGGTCCCTCCCACTAGATGTTGATCCCTCTCACTACATGTTGGTCCCTCCCTCTAGATGTTGGTCCCTCCCACTAGATGTTGATCCCACTCACTAGATGTTGATCCCTCCCTCTAGATGTTGGTCCCTCCCACTACATGTTGGTCCCTCCCTCTAGATGTTGGTCCCTCCCACTAGATGTTGATCCCTCCCTCTAGATGTTGGTCCCTCCCACTAGATGTTGATCCCACTCACTAGATGTTGGTCCCTCCTTCTAGGTGTTGGTCTCTCCCACAAGATGTTGGTCCCTCCCACTAAATGTTGGTCCCAATCACTAGATGTTGGTCCCTCCCTCTAGATGTTGGTCCCTACCACTAGATGTTGGTCCCTCTCACTAAATGTTGGTCCCAATCACTAGATGTTGGTCCCTCTCTCTAGATGTTGGTCCCTCCCACTAGATGTTGGTCCCTCTCACTAGATGTTGGTCCGACTCACTAGATGTTGGTCCTTCCCTCTAGATATTGGTCCCTCCCACTAGATATTGGTCCGACTCACTAGATGTTGGTTCCTCCCACTAGATGTTGGTCCCACTCACTAGATGTTGGTCCCGCTCACTAGATGTTGGTCCCTCCCTCTAGATGTTGTTTCCTCCCACTAGATGTTGGTCCCTCCCCTTAGATGTTGATCCCTTCCACTAGATGTTGGTCCCTCCCACTAGATGTTGGTCCCTCCCACTAGATGTTGGTTCCTCCCACTAGATGTTGGTCCCTCCCACTAGATGTTGGTTCCTCCCACTAGATGTTGGTCCCTCCCCTTAGATGTTGATCCCTTCCACTAGATGTTGGTCCCTCCCTTTAGATGTTGATCCCTCCCACTAGATGTTGTTTCCTCCCACTAGATGTGGGAGGTCCGACCTGCGGCTCGCTGCCACATGCGGTCTAACCTGCGGCTCGCTGCCACATGCGGTCCGACACAAGATTTAATACGGCTTGCAGGAAATTTAAATATTTTTTTTATAGGAAAACTAATGAACCCTCATTTCCAATTACTTTAGTCACTTAAAGTTAAGGATTTTGCTGCTTGTCAAAATTTGTACAAATTTAAGTTCTAAGCCTTTCATTTGTCACTTATGGAAGGAAAAAGGAAAAGTGAAATACAATGTACGTCGGCGCTATGAGATCAAACGTAAACCAAGGCATTCTCATTCCACAGAAACACAGCGTTCGGAAAAATTTGAATCAATGCCATGCAGGTTGATTTTGCAACAAGGAAGTTTTTTATGCAGAAGAGAGCTGAAAATGAAGGTTTAACTCGCGCCAGTTACAAAGTAACTTAAACGTTAGCTAAAAGAGGAAAGCCATTCTCTGATGGAGATCTGATCAAAGAGTGTATTATGGAAGCAGCGGGAGAGTTATGCCCAGAAAAAGCAAATCTGTTGTTAGGTAAGACACATATGCAACAGTTAGGTATCTTTATTTCGAAACGTTTCGCCTACACAGTAGGCTTCTTCAGACGAGTACAGGAAAGCCTGAAGAAGCCTACTGTGTAGGCGAAACGTTTCGAAATAAAGATACCTAACTGTTGCATATGTGTCTTACCTAACAACCTGTCGGTATTTTATACCATTTTAATGTTCAGAAAATCTGTTCAAAGTCTTGCGCCAAACACTGTTACTCGTGAACATTAAAATGGTATAAAATACCGACAGGTTGTTAGGTAAGACACATATGCAACGGTTAGGTATCTTTATTCCGAAACGTTTCGCCTACACAGTAGGCTTCTTCAGTCGAGTACAGAAAAGTTGATAGAAGCAGAAGAGACTTGAAGACGATGTAATCAGTCCATCACCCTTAAGGTACGAGTAACCACTGTTACTCGTAAAACTGAGGATGTAAGAAGCAATATATTTCATCACCGCAAAGCACAAGATTTTCAGTTGTACTCTCGCACTTGATGAGCCGAATGATGCGAGTGACACGTCACAACGTATTCGTCCGTAGCGTCGATAAATAATTTAATATCATACAAGAATTAGCATCATCATGCACAGCACAGGAACCAGAGAAGACATCTTCAAAGAACTGCAAAAAATTAGTAGTAGAATATAACCTGGAGTGGAGCTAACTGCAATGAGTGATAGTTGATGTAGGGTAGAATATGTCTGGGGTGAAGAAAGATTTGGTTGAACAAATCACAAAAAAGGTGGTGGATTCTCAAAGCCCATATTGCTGCAGTGATTATCCATTAGCAAGCATTGTGCGGAAAATATGTGGATATGGCTGGCATTCTGAAACCTATTATTGCAACAGTGAATTTCTTACGATCTCACGGGCTTAATCATCGCCAGTTTCGTGATTTCCTAAAAGTAACTGACTCTGAATTCATTAACTCTCCTTATTATAGCGCAGTTTGATGCTTTTGACAATAGGCATTTTTTTGCAGACGTGAGAAACCTTATGAATCAATTGAATCTGACGTCGCAAGGTGAAACTAATTTGATTTGTGATCTATTCACGCGTGTTAAGGAATTCAGGGCAAAACTCATGTTATTTGAAGGACAGGTGAACGTTTCGAACTTGGTTCATGTCCCGTGTTGTGAAAAATTTCATGAAGAAAGTGAAGCAGAATTTCCTTCTTCATTTGCAACAGAAATCATAAATGACTTGCAAAAAAATAAAATTAGAAATGATTTTCTTGATGAAAAAAACAGATGAAATAAATCTGTTTCAAAATACATTTGACTGCAATATTGAAACACTCCCAAGTCAGTTTCAAATGGAAATTATTGATCTTCAATCCAATGGCAAACTGAAAGTAGCGATTTGCATCCTGAACAGTTTCCAAAGTTGAAGCTTGTGGATTCGTATCAATTTTTGGTACAACTTACCTTTGTGATGGAACATTTTCAGAATTGAACTATGTCAGGTTCAAATATCTCACAAATTTATATGATGAGCATTTGAAGTCCATTTTAATAATTCAAGTTTGAAACCTCAGTTGAACAATATTTTGAAATTAAAAAACCCAGATCCATCATTCCTATTAATCTTGTGTCAACTTTTCTCATCTGCAGTGTGAAATTTTTACTCATTATTATATCATTTCTCGGTGTAAGAATGGTATCATTTCTCAGTGTAAGAATGGTATCATTTCTCAGTGTAAGAATGGTATCATTTCTCAGTGTAAGAATGGTATCATTTCTCAGTGTAAGAATGGTATCATTTCTTAGTGTGAGAATGGTATCATTTCTCACTAGATGTTGGTCCCTCCCACTGGATGTTGGTCCCTCCCACTATATGTTGGTCCCTCCCACTAGATGTTGGTCCCTCCCACTAGATGCTGGTCCCTCCCACTAGATGTTGGTCCCTCCCACTAGATGTTGGTCCCTCCCACTAGATGTTGGTCCCTTCCACTAGATGTTGGTCCCTCCCACTAGATGTTGGCCCTTCCCACTAGATGCTGGTCCCTCCCACTAGATGTTGGTCCCTCCCACTAGATGTTGGTCCCTCCCACTAGATGTTTGCCCTTCCCACTAGATGTTGGCCATTCCCACTAGATGTTGGCCCTTCCCACTAGATGTTGGTCCCTCCCACTAGATGTTGGTCCCTCCAACTAGATGTTACCCCTCCCTACTAGATGTTAACCCCTCCCACTCGATGTTAGCCCATCCCACTAGATGTCAGCTGTTCCTTCTTAATATTTTTTGAGGTGTCTGTGTATCCAAAAGTCTGTATGTCAGGGTGCCTGTGTCCACGTGTCTATGTGTTCCGGTGTCTATGTGTTCAGGTGTCTGTGTCAAGGTGTCTGTATCAAGGTTTCTGTGTTTCTAAGTGACTGTGCCTTTAGATGTCTGTGTATCTTGGTACCTGTCTGTGTAAGTGTCTGCCTAAGTACGTACGTAGGTGTCTGTGTGTTTGAATATGCATATGTCTGTCTACATATACACATGTGCCTTCTAGACATTTGTCCGTCTGTGTTGCTAGGTATGTGTCCGTCTATGTGCCTAGGTATGTGTCTGTTTCTCTAGGTATGTGTCCGTCTATGTATCAAGATATGTGTCTGTGTGTCAAGGTATGTGTCGGTCTGTGTGTCAAGTATGTATCGGTCTGTGTCAAGGCATGTGTCCGTGTGTAAAGGTATACGTCCGTCTGTGTGTCAAGGTATGTGTCGGTCTGTGTGTCAGGGTATGTGTCCCTGCTGCTGTCTTCTCCAGCTAAGCCATTCAATTTGCCACACATTGTTATTCCATCCACAACACCTTGTATTAATCCTCTTATCACCTGCCGGTTCCCTGTTTCTCTCTCTCTCTCTCTCTCTCTCTCTCTCTCTCTCTCTCTCTCATGTGTATGTGTATTTTTGAAAGAGAAGCATATATATATAATTATATATAAATATATATATAATATATATAATATATATATAATATATATATATAATATATATATATATATATATATATATATATTTGTCTGGTATCGTCAGTGGTGATGATATGAGAGAGAAGATAATCCACGGGGTATCTCCCTACCAGCACACAACATTGGGCAACATAATAACAACACATAATCAAAACCAATATCCCAGTCCTCATTCCGCTTGCCACAAGCGAGGACATTTACGGTGCAGGAGACACAGGAGGAGGAGAAGCAGCGTCAGGGAAGAGACGTGGAGGTAAAAAAGACTCAGATGAGGGAAGGAGAGGAAAGGGAGGAGACGCATAGGAAGGAGAAAGGGTATGAGAGGGAAAAAGAGGGGGGGAGTAAGAAACGTGGAGGGGGAGGGAATTGAAATGGAGAAGAGGAAAGGGAGACATGAAAGGAACGGAATGACAAAAACGAAGGCGAAGGAAGGACGTTCAGTAATGGAGGAGAGACAATGGAAGCAGACGATGAATTGAAGAAATAAATTGAATAAGTGAGGGAAGAAGGAGATGTTCAGGGAAAAACATAGGAGGAGGAGACAAGCAAGATGACACCGAGGGAAAGAGAAGACTAGGAATGGGTTAATAAGGAGAACCAGAGACGTAGGGATAGAGCAATAATAAAAGAATTTGGGTCATGGTCAGGAAAGACGAGGCGGATGACCTCCGTCTTACCAGAAGGGAATCATTAGGTCAGCAGGGGCGCATGGGCGCGCTCTCCACGTCATTACAGAGGGTTCGATACCCATCTCTAGTCATCAGAGAGAGGGCATCAACGCGTCCTCGGGATTATCTTCAGATATCAGCACCATTCTTGGTCATCAGAGGAGAGGTTAAGCGTTCCCACCTGTCATCACAAACTCCACAACCAAAAAAAAAAAACAACAAAAAAAAAAACAAGAACTTGGGTCACCTCAATTGAGTAACACTGTTGTGTTGCCGACAATATTGGAAAAAAATTGCGCACTTTTCAAAACAAACAGCTATTGGGGGAGTGTTGCGCTTGATGAACCTCTCTCATTGTATCAACACCAGAATGAAGTTCCCAATGTATATACTCTGAGAGGATATATATTGTATATACCGAGATGTTTTTATCTAAGTGTATGTGCACCTGGAGGTGTATCTCTCAGTGTTTGTACACGGAAAGGTGTAGCTCTCTGTGTATGTATACTAAGAACTATATCTCCCAGTGTATGTATACCGAGAGATGTATCTCTCAATGTATATATACCGAGAGGTGTATCTCTCAGCGCTACAACAACACCAGCACCACCATAATAGCACCAGCAACACCACCACCATAACACCACCAGCACCACCATAACACCACCAACACCACCATCATAACACCACGAGCACCACCATCATAACGCCACCAGCACCATCATAACACCACCAGCACCACCACCATTACACCACCATAACGCCACTACCACCATAAAACCACCAGCACCACCACCATAACACCACCAACACCACCACCATAACACCACCAGCACCACTATAACACAAACAGCACCACCACCATAAAACCACCACACCACCACAATAACGCCACCAACACACCACCGTAAAAACCACCAGCACCACCATAACACCACCAGCACCACCATAACACCCACCAACACCACCATCATAACACCACGAGCACCACCATCATAAAAGCCACCAGCACCATCATAACACCACCACACCACCACCATTACACCACCATAACGCCACCACCACCATAAAACCACCACCACCACCACCATAACACCACCAACACCACCACCATAACACCACCAGCACCACTATAACACAAAACAGCAAACCCCCACCATAAAACCACCAGCACCACCACAATAACGCCAACAACACACCACCGTAACACCACCAGCACCACCATAACACCACCAGCACCACCATAACATAACCAGCACCACCTTAACACCACCAGCACCACCATAAACACCACCAGCACCACCACCATAACACCACCAGCACCACTACAATAACACCAGCACCACCACCATAACACAACCAGCACCACCATAGCACAACCAGCACCACCATAACACAACCAGCACCACCTTAACACCACCAGCACCACCATAACACCACCAGCACCACCACCATAACACCACCAGCACCACCACTATAACGCCAACAGCACCAACCACCATAATACCACCAGCAACACCACCAGCACTAGCACCATAACACCACCAGCACCACCGTAACAAATTTCCAGCACCACCACAATAACGCCAGCAGCAGCACAACCACCATAAAACCACCAGCACCAACACCATAACACCGCCAGCACCAACCACTATAACACCACCAGCACCACCAAAAACACCACCAGCACCACCATCATAACACCACCATAACGCCACCACCACCATAAAACCACCAGCACCACCACCATAACACCACCAACACCACCACCATAACACCACCAGCACCATAATAACACAAACAGCACCGCCACCATAACACCACCAGCACTACTAGCCTAACGCCACCACCACCAAAAAACCACCAGCACCACCACCATAAACACCGCCAGCACCACCACCATAACACCACCAGCACCACCATAACACCACCAGCACCACCATCATAACACCACCATAACGCCACCACCATAAAACCACCAGCACCACCACCATAACACCACCAACACCACCACCATAACACCACCAGCACCACCATAACACAAACAGCACCACCACCATAACACCCCCAGCACCACTAGCATAACGCCACCACCACCATAAAACCACCAGCAAACCACCACCAGAACGCCACCAACACACCACCGTAACACCACCAGCACCACCACCATAACACCACCAGCACCACCACAATAACACCAGCACCACCCACCATAACACCCCCAGCACCACTAGCATAACGCCACCACCACCAATAAAACCACCAGCACCACCACCAGAACGCCACCAACACACCACCATAACACCACCAGCACCACCATAACACCACCAGCACCACTACAATAACACCAGCACCACCACCATAACACCACCAGCACCACCATAGCACAACCAGCACCACCATAACTCAACCAGTGCCACCTTAACACCACCAGCGTCACCATAACACCACCAGCACCACCACCATAACACCACCAGCACCACCACTGTAACGCCAACAGCACCACCACCATAATACCACCAGCAACACCACCACACTAGCACCATAACACCACAAGCACCACCGTAACATTACCACACCACCACAATAACATCAGCAGCAGCACAACCACCATAAAACCACCAGCACCACCACCATAACACCGCCAGCACCACCACCATAACACCACCAGCACCACCATAACACCACCAGCACCACCATCGTAACACCAGCACCAGCACCAACACCATAACAACAGCACCCCCCACCATAACACCACCAGCACCACCACCATAACACCACCAGCAACACCACCAGCACCACCACCATAACACCACCAGCACCACCCCCATAAAACCACCAGCACCACCACCAAAACACCGCCAGCAGCACCACAAACACCCCCAACACCACCATAACACCACCAGCACCATCACAATAACATCCCAGCCCCACCACCATAACCCCACCACCACCAAAAAAACCACCAAGACACCCCATAACCCACCAGCCCACCAACACCCCCGCAACCAAACCAAAACCACCCACCCCCAAACCCCACCAGCACCCCACACCACCCATAACCCCACCAGCACCACCACCATAACCCCACCAGCACCACCAACACCACAAGCCCCAGACCACAACCATAACGCCCCATAACCCCAAAAGACACCACATAACACTCCCAGGACCCCCACCATAACACCAGCACCACCCCACAACGCCACCAAAGAGCACAACCAACCACCAGCACCACCACCATCCACCCACCCAACGCCACTGCACCCCCACAACAACCCCACGAGCCCCACCACTACAACCCACCACCCCGCCACTATACACCACTAGACCTTACGCACGTTAAAAACCATAAACCTGCTGGTGGCCCGGGTCTCATTTCTTGTAAATGTTTAATTTGCTCTATCTTCCTCCTTATTCCTAACAGTTTCTTGTCACCTCCCGCCCGACAACACCGATCCCCCCCACCCTACCTACCCCAGACTGGACACCACCCATTCAAAACGCCTGACACCACCTCCCCCCCCGACACCCCCTTTTCCACCCCCGCCGCCACTACATTCGTACTGACGTGAAGAAAAAAAATCCATAAATTGCTTTCTGATTTTTTTTAAAACGGGGGTGTTCTTTTTTCCCGCCCTCTCTCTCTCTCTTCTTCTCTCCCTGCCTCCTCTCTCTCTCTCTCTCTCCTCTTTCCTCCTCTCTCCTCTCTCTGTCAACGAAAAAAGATAAGAGTTTTTGCCATTATTTTAAAAAATAAAGCTGTTTTTAACTCCCCCAAATTTTCAAGTCTGGCCCCCGTAATAATTTTCATTTTTAAAATGACTATAAATAAACATAATTTAATAAGTACAATTTTCAAAAAGAAAAAGGGTGCCTAACTGAACCCATCGCCCCGTGTTTTTTTCGTCACTGATCATATTTCCGAAGGTTTAGGGGTTTAACTTGGTTTTTTCCCACTTTACACTTTTTCCCTTTATTTAAATAGCTGTGAATTTCATTTTCCCTTTTAATGGTGTGATTTTACTTTCCCTAATAGCTACTAGTCTTTACCTCCAAACACTACGAGTTTTTTACTGCCCTCTAATAGCCATCTTTACTTCTCTAATATATGATCTTTTCCTTGCCCACTTTGGGGGTGTGTCCTGGTATTTTATCAAAAACTTTACCGAAGAATGATTATCATTAATTTCTCTCGAATAAAACATATGTTTGGTAATGGTGTATCGCAAGATAGCGGCAGTCAGGTGTTGGAGTAATGATTAGGCGTGGTCGACAGAGAAGGCATGCGATTTAGGATGAGTATTATTAGGCGTTGAGGCACGACACTGAGAACTCCCATATCAAAATTTTTCAGCAGCAAAAAAAACACTGAAATGACACCCCAGCAGCATTACCCTGACGACAAAACACCCCTGAACAGTGAAAAATCACTTTAATTAGTGGGGGTCACGGAGTAACCCCAGGTAAACCAATCACAAAAAAAGAAAAAGAGGGAAAAAGAAAGAAGAAGAAAAAAAGAAGAAGAAGAAGAAGAAGAAAAAAAAAGAAGAAGAAGAAGAAAAGAAGGGCCCCTCCTCCCCCTTTCCTATTTCTCTTTAAGTTAATCATCAAGAGCACAATGGGTCAGAGTTCCTAAGGCTTGTAATTCCGTCAAAAGTACAGTATCTCCTATCTCAATTTTCACCTTTCCTCCCCCTCTGCAGTCTCTTCCTCTCTGTTCTTCTCTTGCATCACTTACCCCCCTATCCTTCCTGCCCTGTCCCCACGCACCATAAAGACCACCTGACATACACGCAAAACCGAATGACTTCACTCTTTCTTTTCTGGGACTGGTTTTAAATTGCGCGTGTTGTGGCAGGGGGGGGAGAAAGAACTCATTTTCCAAACCCCCCTTTGATTCCTTTTTTTCCAGTAGGCAATCGCTTTCCTATAGTAATTTTTTGCTTCCTCCAACCAAAAACCCTTTCCCTTCCTTCCTCTACCTTACTACCCCTTTCCCCTTTAACCTGTTCCTTGCTATTCAATGGTTGTTCCGGGTTTTTTTCAAAGAAATTTTTCCCGGGTCGTTGTAGACATTTTTGTTTAATTTTATTTAAATGGGAGGTTTAATTTTTAGAACTAGGGTTTGTGGTGGTTTGTGACGGGGTTAAAACGCTGGTTTTTTTATTAAAGAAGTGTTGCGCACAGAGTCAAATCTTTTGTATTCTTAGACAGAAACACAAAATGCCTCTCGGGAAACCACTGGGAAAAAAATTTTTCAACGTCTTAATGCTCACACCCACTTTGCCGGGGTTTGGGGGGACATAAATAGAATTAAGGAAACCGAACGGGGCAGATCGCGCACCCTTTTCCCTTGCATAGGCGAATAGTTAGCATGCTTGGGCTGCACATTAGCTTGACAATCTTCCGTACCACACAGGAAAAATTTAAAAGACAAAATGATGCAAGGGAGAACTTTTTGTTTATGTCAGTAAGGCAGATGTTTGCAACTTCCTTTCACTAATTAGAGCTTGATCAGCGCTAACAAAGGGCAATCCACGTCCCCTGGTGAGGAGGTATTACTAAACTACTCAGTTGCTGGTCAGTACCAGGTAATCCATTACTTAAATTATAAACATGAGAATGAAAACGGAGCCCCCCAAATCTTGGGACCAACGCCTCACACCCAATTCCAAGCCCAATCAACAAAATGCATTCCCCCAATATCTTTTACTCTTTTGTGTAAAACATTTGGAGAAGTTTTTAATCGTCTCATGTCAGAACAAAAAATTTTTGTCTCCCCGGTTACATTTTTTCATCCCAAAAGGAGCGTGCATCATTGCATAGCCCCTTTCCCCCCCGCACACTGAACTCCTAACTACCTTCCTTGCCCTTAAATCCGCTTTCGATGTAGCCAACCGACATGTAATTTTAGTGAACTTCCCAGAATGGGTTTTGGAGGATGGCTTTTCCCCTGGATTAAAGGCTACCTTCCAACAGAAATCTTGTGTTTTTCCCGGGCAAGAAGTGTAAAAAAAGACTTTGAATTGGAACCCCACGGGGAGGTGGCTCAGTCCCACACGTTCAATTCAAATTTAAATGCATTCTTAATGCTATCCTGTCAGCCCCATAATTATGTTTAGTTTTGCTGATGATATAATGATTCACACCCCCGGGTTCCCCAAACACCCAAAACTTTCAAAATCATGTCTAGCCCGTGCAGACCGGGGTTGAAATCTCACTGATAAAAAAAGATATCAATGGGCTTTTCCTCCTCGACGAGAGGCACAGTTCACAGACCCAAATTGCTGATGGGCTCTTCAAAAATATTAGCAGATACAGGTATTAGGCTTTGGGGTTTCCCACTATTTGGACCTGTTGTAAAAAAGATTTTGTCGCCAAAACAAAGAACACTAAGAGCACTTAAGTTGTGCAGGGCTTCCCCCAGGTATGGTGCAATGAAAAAATTGTGAAAATGATGACTTGCTTTTTTAGATCATTGGTTGTTATACTGCGCCCATTTGCTCTTGTGTCTGACTGGAATTTGGGAGGGGGAAAAAACTGCAGAACGAAGCAATGAGGATCATCCTAGGATGCCCTCGTACGCCAAAATTTTAAATATGCAAAAGAACTTAAATTTTCCCCAAGCATCAAGATGTTTAAAGAAAAAATATCCAAGGGGGGTTAAAAGCTCAGGCAAGCCATTAAAAACCCCTGCCAGAAGCCCCCAAAACTTCCTCCCCTGGTGAACACTCCTCCAATGGATCAAAAGACGGGAACCCGACCTCCGCATGAATCAGAACTGATCATGTCAAGAAAGGGCAACAGGGGCACTTCTCCGCTCCAGGATATTACCCCATTCCAAACTACCTTCCTCCTTTCCCCCCCAAAACTTCTTAAATCACAACCAAAACTTCGCCTTGAAGCCAAACATGGGCCCTTTAAGCTGTATTGATAACTTGTCACCAGCCACACCCCCAAAAATTATTTACGTTGGGTTTTTGTTTTACCAATCCACGGTGCAGCTGGGAGTGCTGCTGTTGTCGACAGAGTGATGGCTTCTTAAAGAAATTGGAGCACGCATCAATAATTGGGCCCCTACCCTTTTAGACAAACTGTTTGCCATACTCCTTGCACTGAAATGCATCTATGTACAAAAATTTCAGTTTAATTGTAACTGTTCTCTGTCACCATAAATGCCTCAATCATTAAGCTAAATTTTGGCAGCTTTGTCAGAAGCCCAGACACAGTATGGTAGGATTTTGGGGCGTGGAGTAGATGCACATCTGTGGATTCCATCTCACATTGTCTTTTGTGCATGATAGAACTGATAAATTGGCTAAGCTGTATCTTTCCAAAAAAGGGGTGATACAATCTTGGCTTTCAGGGGTAGTTTGAGAGCAATAATACGAAAAGACTTCAGCTGAATTTTTTGGCTTAAGTCAGGGAAATTACACCATGAGTCCATCTACATTTTTTAAACATGCGGAGGAGGGCCCCATGTTATTTTTGGGGGCATCCAAAAAAAATAAGCAGACTCTTGGATGTCACTACCGCCCGGGTCCGGGTGGGTACAAGTATTTTGGGGTTAAATCACCCCCAACCCCGATGTAGCCAAACGAAATGTAAACTTTGCCAGAAGGATTATTGTCACACCCTTTCGTCATTAGTCTGGGGTGCGATAAAATTAAAGAATTAAAACAAACCCCTTTAGAAGTTTCAGAAAGGCTAATATTTATCCACATGGTATATTACAGACCTTTTTTGGGAAAACCCCGACTTTTTCTACTGAAAAAAGCATTACCACATTGTACATTTGTTGTGGTGTGGTGTTTTGTGTGGTGTGGTGTGGTGTGTGGGGTGTGTTGTGTGGTGGTGTGTGTGTGTGTTTGTGTGTATGTGTATGGTGTGGAGTGTTAGGTGTTGTGTGAGTTGAGTGTGGTGTGTGTATGAGTGTGTGTGTGTGTGTGTATGAGTTGTGTGCGTGGTGTGTTATTTTGTGTATGTGGGTGTGGTGTGTGTGTGTTGATTATGTGTGTGTGTGTATGAATTGTATGTGTGTGTGTGTGTGTGTGAGAGAGAGAGAGAGAGAGACTCAGCAATAAACATTTGCACCAATAACTCACTACAGTTGTGACCGGGTGTGGAAGTGTGAATTGCTCATTACTCTAAAATTTGTTCATGATTGCAGCCATGTATAAACGTAAGTAACCATTCTTACAGTATTCATTACCTTGTAACTTGTGAGTTCATTACCTTTGTAACTTTTTGAGTTCATTCCCTTTGTACCTAGTTCAGCCATCAAAACTTTGGAGCCCGGTCCCTGGACCCATTGTGTACCTCTGTAATCTGTAAATACCTTTGTAACTTGTCATGATTGTGACTAGACCTACCTGGAGTTCATTACCTTTGTAAATTGTGAGTTCATTACCTTTGTAAATTGTGAATTCATTACCTCTGTAACTTGCTCAGCTATCAAAACTTTGAGGCCCAGTCCCTGGACCCATTATGTACCTCTGTAATCTTTTGACTACTGCCCACAGGATGGGTATGGGGTGCATAATAAACATATTAAACTAACTAACTGTGCTTCATCATCAGTTTAATCTGATATTCATCACTTGTCTTCCGCGGAGTAACTTCCTGGAATCCCCTGGGGCCTATCTTGTGACCTGTAATCTATGCCTCTTCTTCACACACCATCCACTGTAACTATTCGTGGTGCCCGTACTCAGACCTTTTGGTTTTACATCCCCTGCATCCATTAGTTTTACACTTCGACTTTCCACAGGTCCATCACCTGCCCTGTCCTGGCGTACATTCCCCCGCCTCTCCCCCTGAGAGCTGTCCTTTATGTCTGGGGGTCCCATCCCCTGCCCTTCTAGACTCTTGTTTTCTTTGGCATTCCATCCTCTGCCACACCTGGGATCCCATTACTTGCCTCACTTGCGATTAGATCCCCGGCCTCCCATGTATAAGCCAAACAGAAATTCCAGAGATAGAATGTATGTACGTGCGTGTGTGTGTGTGTGTACTCACCTAATTGTGGTTGCAGGGGTCGAGACTCAGCTTCTGTGTGTGTGTGTGTGTGTGTGTGTGTGTGTGTGTGTGTGTGTGTGTGTGTGTGTGTGTGTGTGTGCGTGTGTGTGTGTGTGAGTTCCGATAAGGTAACAACAATTCTTAACATTCTTCGCAGACTAGACATACAGCTTATCCAATTTTTTTATATTAGTCTTTTACTAGGCTCCTTACATATTTGCTTTTGCGTCATTTCTCCGTTGGTCTGTCCGTGTGTTCCCTACCTGTTTCTCTTAATTTTTTCACTTGCTCTGCATATGTCTTCCTGTCTGCTGTTTTATCTGTTTTTCTGTCAGTCAGACGAGAGGAAAAATTATGATGGCATGGATGGGTACTGAGTCAAGTTAGCGGTAGCTACTGGCAGAGTTTGAAACCAGTTGACGTCAAATAAATACTGGCGAAACGAGGGGAGCTGAGGCCGGGTAGACTACCAAACGAGGAGAGCTGAGACCGGGTAGACTACCAAACGAGGGGAGCTGACGCCGGGTAGATTACCAAACGAAGGGAGGTGAGGCCGGGTAAACTACCAAACGAGAGGACGTGAAGCCGGTAGACTACTAAACGAGGGGAAATGAATCCGAGTAGACTTCCAGTCTGTGCTATTTTTGGGGGTTCTAGGATTTCTAAATCTTTGCTTTTTGTTTGGAAATTTATCAGATATAGTGCAAATGGAGGAGAAAGAGACCCTTATACCATGAAATACATTAGAAGCAAACTTCCCGACAGTATTTGCTTGGCGCAAGCGATGGTAGGCGACAACCGATAATAAAAGTCGCCTGATAATCTCTGCGCATCATGGTAGTTCTGTTAGAGCGACAGTGAATAAAAGTCAATGAGAGTTAAGCGATGAAGTGGCTTTCCCAGGGGGTAAAAATTCACTCTTTTATGGCTATAAAGAGCCATGAGCTGAACTTCCAAAAATAACGGCTTAGGAAACTTAACACATTAAAGGGTCATCTCGTGCTTCCCTCCCAACAATGGCTGAAGAACAGCGATGCAAAAGTTGGCTATTATACTGAGTATGCCATACACTTGAACACCCTGAACCACCATCTCATTTTCGATATTTGGAAAAGTTAGAGGAACAAGCAAGGCGACACACCTGGAGCCTTGTCCAGGCTTGGTTGGATCTGTATTGACTGCAAAATTCTTGATGTTATGTAGCAGAGTACGTAAACTAAGAGGTGTACATGGCATCCACGTGAACTGCAGCCATGGCTGGCCGAGTGTAGTCGATGTGATCTCAACAACCTTGAGCATAGGGGATTCCCAATGTTTTTCAATTCTCTTATTATTAGATATTTTCGTAGACAGCTGCGTACCACTGCTCCCATAGTTACCTGTATGAAGGTGAGCGTATGATAATTATGCGTATGAGCTAAGTGATGTCAACCTGATTACCAATAATTTTTATTTTTCAAGAGCTATGAAACCGGGTATAATAAAACTAATGGGTATTCAATTTGGGCTCAGTTTATTTTATATTCATGGATGTATTTCAGCTTGATGACTGACTAAACACGAAATGTGCTTGTATTTTTATTTGCATAAAAACACAAGTAGCACAAAAAGAGAAAGAATTTAAAACGCAGTATTTATTTTCATTTTTTATTCATGTTCTTTTCTTATCATATGCCAGTGAAAAATTTCCATCTCCGGTTAGTTGGATGGAAGAGCCTATTTATTTCTCACTAGCTGGCCCATGTCAGATTTCATTTTGGGAAGAGTAATTCGGAGATCGTCTTCAACACTTAACGAGCTCTATGTTTAGTTTCTTTTGGAGACAGAAAATAATCCTGTTTCACGTGCCTAGGGAGACAGAAACAGCATGATCGCCTTGGCAGCTGGAGTTTCAAACCAGAAATTATAAATCTTTATTTCATTAAATTTGTATCTGGCCGCTGAATTGTTTTTTGAGATCAACCAGACTTTCTGGTAGCCAAGTTTCAGAAGGAAGGTCCATCTGATTTAAAAGGAATGGGTTATGAACGAGTGTCGTATCAAAATCTATAAGAACTGGGAAATACGAACTAAATTCCATACCCAAAGAAATGAGGCAGTTAACGATGACTTCTGTGAGCTCTCTCGGGGAAATCTTTCCCTGCTTCTGGAGAATTTTGTCTCTGCGTCAGTTTGACTACCACCCTTGGTTCTTCACTGCCCTTCCACGGCGAAGTTTTTCTTGAAATATCCTACCCTATCTGCAAAGTCAGTACCACCCTATAATCCCCTTGTTCAGAGAGATTACTGAAAAAATAAGTCTACTAAGCATGCAAAAAAAAATTCCTAACTGGGTTTTTCGGGCCCAGTATGGAATTCCACTGTTATTTTGCCCCCTCATATCTTGCAAAAACTTAATGATGCTGACCACGCAGTTTGGACATTGTTTGTCATATTTCTGCGGATAACCATCTCACCTCCATGTTCAGGAAGAATACGCGATGATCGAATTAAAATCCTCACAAAGTTGCTTGAAGATTCATGAGCTGAGTGTCCTAAGACTTCATAGGGTTCACGATGTTTATCACTGTCCTTGAGAATTTCAGCCAATGGCTAGGCATTACATAGACTTCAAGTGCATACTCGTCGTTTATATAGAAGGGGCCCTTGCTTCCCAGATCAAGCTGCTTCACATCATTTGCAAACTTGATTTCCTTCCTAGCATAACTGGAGTTCTGATTATAATGCATCCTTTTTCCACCTGCCCAAAGACAGTAACATGATTATGGAAACTGTGATTTCTTCTTGAATGACTCTCTTTAGTGGTTGATGTGAATGGATGACAAAAAAAGAAGTTTTTTCTTTGAACTTGTTTTACATATATTCTGTGCAAATGCCAATAATTGGGCACAACTATTTACATCAGTAGTTTCATTCACCTAAAAAGAAAACCCAGCTGTGCTAGCTTTTGGGTCTCTAAAAATACATGATTTCAAATATTTGTTGACATTTCTGCAATGTGCCTCTGAAATGTCTTGTTTCACATCGAAAGAGAATTTAGCTTCCTGACATTCTCATCTACCATACGACATCTACAGTAACTTTCCCCGGGGAGAAGCTTAAGGTCTCTCCATTGTTGTCGGTCCCTTTTTGTTTTGCAAAGCGAGTTGCTACTAGGGAGGATGCCTCCACTCCTGCCTTCCGCTGAAGAAAACTAACTGTTTTTAGCCAAAAAACCCTTTTTTTCTACCAAATGAACTCGAGATTTTTGTTCATGTGTTCAGGATCGATGCTTTTGAAGTGTCCCCTCCAAGAAACTTTGGGTTCATGTGTGGTTTCCCAAAAAAATTACCACATATACAGCAATGTGGAACTTTCATTTTCTCTCCCATCTTTTTATTGAAGTAACGCCAAATTTCAAATAAGCTTAAAAGTAAAATAGTTTTAACACAATGTTTAGCCAACAGACTGCGGAAAACACTCTCAATGAAAAATGATGCAAACATACAACACATGAGCGCACACAGCAACAATTGTAATATCTGGCTAGATAACTGATGTCTGGCATCTGTTTTCAGGTACGTACCCAATCCACATCTGTCTGCTCAATTAGCCACACAACACTATTTACCTGAATAAACACATAGTGAAGTGCATAACAGTTGACTTTACTCAGTATTATGTAGATGACCAACTTTATTATAAAAGGCTGCACGCAAACTTTAGAACATTGTGCAGTTATGGATTTTAGACACCGCAATACCGTGTGCAAAATTTCATGTGACGCAAAGCGATACGTTGTCACAAATGAAATATAAAACGTTCTTATAAAGAACACATAATTTTTTCCTAGTATAGCGCCACCTTCACTGTAGTGATGGAGAGGTCAAGGGAAAACAGAATTCCAATTAATCTCTGATGGCAAGCACCGTACTCGAGGCTGTGCTAGCAGGCGCCCCAACTATGACTCCCGATGCAAATTTCTAAATTTTTCTCCCCGGTAGCGGACTGGTTTTATCACAGCTAACTCTTAGCTCTCTAAATCATGTTAATGTACGTTGCTTATTATTAATGTATGCACATCAATTAACTTTCACGGAGCAGGTGTTATGACCAGGTATTATGCTGAAAGCTCTTAGCTCTTAACAAAATTGTAGTAACTTTCGGTTTCATTCTCGTAGACTCTCAAAGTGTTAAAAGTAAAGTAACTGAGACACAAGAGAAAATAATAAATCCAAGGCACTGCCCCGCCGCCTGCTATTCCCCTCACTACGCACAAACTCTATTACTAAACCTGAGCTCTGAAGCCTCATGGAATGCGAATGAGGAGTGTGAAAAGAAATGTATCCCATTGTTGGTGGTCAAGATTAATATTATGATCCCCTGAAGCAGACCGAGGCTTCAGGGAGCTCTCTCACGCCACCTCAGCAATTTTGTGCGTGTGTATGCGTTTAAAGCGCTACTGGGTAAGTGTGTGGGTGTGGGTGTTGAGTTAGTTAAGCGGCAGTGAAGAGAGATTCTGGACTTTGTTTGCTCCAGCAAATCCACACAGGCACATTCTTTCTTCCTCCTCCTATCTTTCATTTGCTTCTTTTTTGCCCATCTCCATCAATTTTCCCTATTTTTTCCCTCCCTTTTCTCTTATCCCCTCACCTCCCTACTCCCCTAGCTCCCTTCGCACTACCCTCTCATCCCTCTTCTCCCGTAATCCCTCCCCACTTCTATTTCTATCTCCTCTTTCGCTCTCTTTTCATCTCATCCGCCGTTCCTTTACCTCTCCTCCACACCACACTCAACATGTATTGAACTTGTCATAAAACTTAGGTGAGTCTGCAGCCTTGAGATGACAGCCAAACTTTCACTTAATTGTCCAAGCTGTTACTTACCACTCAGAGGGAGACAACCTCCCCCCCCCCTTTTCCTGGTTCCTTGTTTCCAGTGTCCTTGTCGCTGCTGGTTCCTCACGTGTGTCTTTCTTTCTGGTGGGGTTTCTGAGTATCTTTGTCGGTGCTGTCTGCCGGTGCCTTTGTCACTATTGTTTCTGAGTGTCTCTATCGGTTATTGTCGTTTCTGATTGTTTTTTGTCGTAAGTGTTGTTTACGCGTGTCTTTACTTGATTGTGTTGTCTTAGTAGCGTCTTTGTTAGTTGTTGTGTGAATGGGGGGGATGCGGCGTGGGAGAGAGAGAAGATTGAGAAGAAAAAGTTACATATTTAGGAAGAATTAAGAAAGGGAGACAGTGATACGTACACAGTGTCAGAAGTTACTAAAATATATTTGCTGTTTCACAGTTCACGAAACGAGAAAGTAAATATAAATCTTGCAAGAACGAAATGTCTAATTGGCTTTTGTTTTAGTTTGTTGTCTATTAGTATTAAATGTTTGTTGTCTATTAGTATTGAATGTTTGTTGTCTATTAGTATTGAATGTTTGTTGTCTATTAGTATTGAATGTTTGTCTATTAGTATTGAATGTTTGTTGTCTATTAGTATTGAATGTTTGTTGTCTATTAGTATTGAATGTTTGTTGTCTATTAGTATTGAATGTTTGTTGTCTATTAGTATTGAATGTTTGTTGTCTATTAGTATTGAATGTTTGTCTATTAGTATTGAATGTTTGTTGTCTATTAGTATTGAATGTTTGTTGTCTATTAGTATTGAATGGACCACAATGCCTCACTTGACGGCAGCTGTTCACCAATTCACTGCCTACACGTGCAGATGAATGGATGAAAGTGCCTACGTGGACAGTTGCTATCTACCAGTCTAGTGCCAACAGACACACATGCGAAAATATACGCACCATTCCATAACGAACTTTTCCTTCCTTTCCATCCTTTGATCTCTTACACGAGTTTGCTCTTTTTCTTCTTCTTTATTTTCTGACACCGTCTCTTCCTTCCTCTCTTCTTCCTTCCCTTCCTCTCTTCTTCTATCTCTCTTTCCTCTCTCTTTTCATTATCCATTTGGGTGGGGATCACCTTACCATAATAGTGGAGTCTTTAGAGGTATAAAAGCCTGACTAGGTACCTAGCAATTCATTTTCAGCCTAAAAAGCGGGGATATTTCCGGCTTCATCGAAATTTGCTGTAGCATTATGCCTAAAACTTGGTGCGAATAGTGAATACGATTCGAATTAAGGCTAATGGATTTTAAATTGTTTGTATTATGTTGTGATTAAATTGTCTATGAGAGTTTATTAATGAGGGAAGCTGCAAAATGGCGGTCATTGCAACTTTTTATAAGATGTTGATATTGAGTTATGATGACAGTGAATAATAATGCTGGAATTTTTTGCTGAGTAGCAATGAATAAGAATAATGAATAAAAACGCTTCCTAACTCTCTTCACTCGTTCTCTCTCTCTCTCTCTCCCTCTCTCTCTCTCTCTCTCTCTCTTATCTATCTATTATCTATTTTCCTCCTTCCTCCCCCTCCCTCCCTCCCTCCCCCCCCCTCCCTCCCTCCCTCCCTCCCTCCCTCCCTCCCTTCCTCCCTCCCTCCCCTCCCCCTCCCTCCCTCCCTCCCCCCTCCCTCCCTCCCTCCCTCCCTCCCCCCCTCCCTCATCCCCCCAAACGCCACTACATATCAAAGGACAATTTTTCTTGTGTTTTTCCCCTCCTCTCGACTTCACTTTATTTTCCCAACTTTTCCTGTTTCCCATTTTGGAGAATGTTGTAAAAAAAAAAATCACAGTGTTTCTGGGAAAATTTAAATGTTTCCTATTTTTTTTGTGGCGGCGGCGGATGTGTTGAAATTATAAAAAAAAAATGTTAAAACATTAGGATAAAATTAAAAAAAAAAATAATACATGAAATAAATTGAGGGTAATAATGTATACACATAAAGTATCATTACTAAGATTCGCAATGTGTTCCTAATTTATTGCTAATTTATTCCTAATTTATTGCAATTTATTGTTAAAAGGAGGCGAATATATCTAGTTAAAAACCTTCTCATTAACAGATCAAATTATTTAGGACCTCGTTAACAGGATAAACTACCTAAACACTGGCTCGTCATCAGGTTTTGCACGATATCAGGTCAAATGGGTTTAAAAAAAAAAACCTGCTCGATAACAGCTAGAAGGAAGAACTGAATCGTCACAAAGCAACTAACGAAGGAAACAGGGAGAGGGACGAGGAAAGATGAAGGTAACACAGGCGTAACAAGTGCAACGAGACACATCAAAAACCCAGGCGAATGATTCAACAAAGAATATATGAGGGAAACTACGGGAAAAAGGGGGGAAGAGAACATATACTTTTATATAAAATATATTATAAAAATTTTATATATATATTTATTATATATATATATATAAATATATATATATATATATATTATATATATATTTTTTTATAATAAATATATATATATTTTATATAAATATCCCTATATATAAAATAATAATAAAAAATTATATATATATAAAATTTATATAAACTAAATTATATATAATATATATATATATAATATAAAATATATATACATATTTTTAATTTTAAAATATAAATATATATATAATAAATATATATATATATATACATATATATATATATTAATTTAAAATGTGGGTGAGATTTTAAACAACAAATTTTTTTTTAAAATAAAAAAAAATTTTTTGGAAATGAGTTTAACAAGTTAAGAAACCTAGGAACAAAGGGATTTGCCCATTTTAAAAATGGAGAGGAGAGTTTTAAATGGAGGTTAGAGGAAATTGGGAAGGGGAAAGGGGGAATTTTTTTGGGGAAAATTGTTAAATGTTGATGAAGATGGGGAAGTGTGATTTCGTGAATAGGGAAAGGGAGGAAAAAAACTCTTTAGGAGTGGGGAAAAAGCCGTTGTAGTGTGGGGGAAGTTCGTGGGGCAGTAAAAAAAATAAAAGGGGGGTTTAAGGCCGCCGGGTTTGATGGGATAAAGTAAAAATTTTAAAAAGCGGGTGGGGAATAGTTTTGGAGGGGTTTGGTGAAAATTTTTTAAATAAATGAAGGGAAGAGGGTAAGATCCCAAAGGGTTTGGGCAAAGAAAGCAAGTTCCTTTTTTTAAAAAGGAAAAAGGGGAAAAAGAGAGGCAAAAAATTAAAAGGGGGATAATTTTTGTTGAGTGTACCTGGAAAAGTGTATGGTAGATTTTTATTATTGAAAGAATTAAAGTAAGACGGAAAAAGGGGAAAATAGCAGATGAACAAGGGGGCTTTAGGAAAGGTAGGGGGTGTGTGGACCGGGTTGTTTACAGTAAAAAACATATAATAAAACCATTATTAAATAAGGCAAAGAGGCCCTTTTGTGGCTTTTTATGGTTTTGGGGAAAAGGCGTATGACAGGGGGATAGGGGGGCAATGGGCAGATGTTGCAAGTGAAAGGGTTTGTAGGGTGGGTTCCCAAAAAGCATTGAAAAGATTTTTTAACGAGGATGTGAGGCTCAAGTTAGAGTATGTGGGAAAAGGGGAAAGGGGAAATTTTTTTTCCCAGAAAAAGTAGGCCTTAAAAAAGGATGTGTGATTTTCCCGGGGTTTGGTTTTAAAAATTTTTGAGGGGGTTTTAAAGGAAGTAAATGCGAGGGCTTGGAAAGGGGCCCGTGGAGTTAAAAGAAAAAAAATCACACACAAATGGGAGTTGCCCACAGCTGTTTCCTTTGCTGAAAAACACTGTGCTTTTGGGGGGATTCTGAAAAGAAAGTTGCAGAAATTGGGGATGAATTTGGAAAAGGGTGGTGCAAAAAAGAAAAAATTAAAAAAGGTGAAACGGGGAAAGAGAAAGGGTTTTATGAGGATAACAAAAAATTAGGGAAAAAAAGATAAATATAGATTGGGGGGAGAGAGTATGGAGGAGGTGAAGGTATTCCCGGGATATTTGGGAGTGGACGGGGTCGCGGGATGGGCCCTATGAAAAAATTAGGTAAAAACATAAAAATTGATGAGGGAAAAAAAAGGGGAGTGGGGGCATTTTAGGAGTCTTGGAGACAAAAAAACTTTGTCCTTGGGGGGAAAAAAGGGGGGAAAAGGGAATGAGAGAAAATTTTTTTACCAACGCTTTATATGGGGGGGAAGGGCTTGGGTGATAAATTTTTGCAGCGAGGAAAAGGGCCCGGAGGCAGGGGGAGATGTAATTTCGGGGGGGAATGGGGTGGGAATATAATCCCGAGAATTGGGTTTTGGGGGAAGTTAGGAGGAGGTGGGGGATTACCAAAATTTTGTCCAGAGGGCTGAGGAAGGGGTTTTTGGGGGGTTTGGTTCGGACATTTAAGAAATGGAGCAAAACGAATGACATAAAGAGGTATCATCCTTAGTGGAAGGAAGGCGGGGTGGGGGTGGGCCCTAGGAAGGGTTGGAGGGAGGGGGTAAAGGGGGTTTTTTGTGCGAGGGGCTTGGACTTCCAGCAGGCATGCTTTAGCGTAGTTTGAAAGGAGTGAAAGGAACCCAAAAGGTTTTTTTAAAACCTTTACGTGCTTTTTTAAAAGTGTGAGCAAAGTAAAATTTTGAAGGGATTCGGGGCAAACCCGGGAGGGCCGGGGCTTGGTCGGAGATGGGGAATACAGTGCCTGCCCCCTCCCGAAGGAGGGGTTTTTAATGTTGCAGTTTAAAAACTGTAGGTTTAAAAACCCCCTTTGGCAAACCCCGTGGGGGAGTGAAAGATGGGGAAAGTTTTTTTTTCGGGCCCCCCTGCCTTTGGTTTGGGGAAACGGGCCGGGTATAATTATAAATAAAAAAAAATCTATAAATTGGGGCGGCCAATTAGGCAGAACTTGCGATCTTTGGGTTAAAAAAAGCAACGTTCACTTGCCAAACGGACAAGTGAAAAATTTTTGTATGCAAATAAATTTTTGCCAAAACATTCTGAACCTAACGAAAAAAAATATTTGATTGTGTTTGTTTAGTTTTAAAAATTTTTATAAACTAATTTTTAAAAAATATTTAGTTTTGGGGTTTGGTAAAAAAAATTGGTTTTTGTTTAATAAGGTTAGGTAATTTTTTTAAGATTCTTTGGTTTCAAAAATTAAAATTTTTTACATTTAACATTAAAGAAAAAAATAAACTTTAAATTTTAAGAGAAAGTTTTGAAAGGACTTAATTTTAAAATGGGGGGGGGGGGGGGGGGGGGGGGGGGGGGGGGGTTCGGGGGGGGAATTGGGCCAGTTTTGCATATTCGGCAAAGACAATAAATATAAAATATATATATATTATAAATATTTATATATCTATATAATTTTATATATATATTATTTATATATAAATATTCAATAAGTCCCGGCCCTTTCTCCCACAAGGGAAAAGGGGGACCCAAAAAAAGAAAAAAAAAAAAAAAAACCCCAAAAAAAAATCTTTCATCATTTTCAAAAAACTTTCACCCCCACCAAAATATTCACTGTTTTTTTGGGAGAGGTGCCAGAAAATTTCAACGTTTTAGGGAATATACGTAAAAAAGATACAAAACATTTCCCTCCCAAATGCAAAAATCCCAAAAACCCCCCCCTTTATAGTGCGACATTGTAACCCCATTTTTCCCGGGCCCCAAATCCCCGGGTATATAAAAATAAAACCGGGGGGCCCGAAAACCCTTCACTAAATATTTCCCTGGCCCCCACTCCAACACTCGTCAGGTCCCAAATACCCCTTTTTCTCCCTTCCCCCCTATTAAAACGCTTTACGCACGGCCCCGCGGAAGTTTCCCAAACCCCTCGCCACAACAAACCCCCTTTAAACCCCCTCCCTCCAAAACCCCCTTTAAGGAAAGACCCCTACCCCCCTTCCTTCCCCCTAAAAGATTTATACGCTCTCCATGTCATTCTACTTTGATCCATTCTCTCTAAATCACCAAACTACCTCAACAAACCCTCTTCAGCCCTCTGACTAATACTTTTATTAACTCCTCACCTTCTCCTAATTTCCACACTCCGAATTTTCTGCATAATATTTACACCACACATTGCCCTTAGACAGGACATCTCCACTGCCTCTAACCGCCTCCTCGTTGCTGCAGTTACAACCCAAGCTTCACACCTATATAATTTTGTTGATACAACTATACTTTCATACATTCCCTTTGCCTCCAGAGATAACATTTTTTGCCTTCACATATACCTCAATGCACCACTCACCTTTTTTCCTTCATCACTTCTATGATTAACCTCATCCTTCATAAATCCATCCGCTGACACGTCAACTCCCAAATATCTGAAAGCATTCACTTCTTCCATATTCCTCCTCCCCAATTTCATATCCAATTTTTCTTTATCTAAATCATTTGATACTCTCATCACCTTACTCTTTTCTATGTTCACTTTCAACTTTCTACTTTTACACACACTCCCAAATTCGTCCACTAACCTTTGCAATTTTTCTTTAGAATCTCCCATAAGCACAGTATCATCAACAAAAAGTAACTGTGTCACTTCCCATTTTGTATTTAATTCCCCATAATTTAATTCCACCCCTCTCCCCAACACCCTAGCATTTCCTTCTTTTACAACCCCATCTATAAATATATTAAACAACCATGGTGACATTACACATCCCTGTCTAAGACCTACTTTTACCGGGAAGTAGTCTCCCTCTCTTCTACACACCCTAACCTGAGCCTCACTATCCTCATAAAAACTCTTTACAGCATTTAGTAACTTACCACCTATTCCATATGCTTGCAACATCTGCCACATTGCTTCCCTATCCACTCTATCATATGCCTTTTCTAAATCCATAAATGCAATAAAACTCCCCTACCTTTATCTAAATGCTGCTCACAAATATATGGTTCAATGTAAACACTTGATGTACACATCCCCTACCCACTCTAAAACCTCCTTGCTCATCCGCAATTCTACATTCTGTCTTACCTCTAATTCTTTCAATAATAACCCTACCGTACACTTTTCCTGGAATACTCAGTAAACTTATTCCTCTATAATTTTTACAATCTCTTTTGTCCCCCTTCCCTTTATATAAAGGGACTATACATGCTCTCCGCCAATTCCTAGGTACCTTCCCCTCTTTCATACATTTATTAAACAAAAATACCAACCACTCCAACACTATGTCCCCCCTCCCCCCCTGCTTTTAGCATTTCTATCATGATCCCATCAGTTCCAGTTGCTTTACCCCCTTTCATTCTACGTAATGCCTCACGCACCTCCCCCACACTCACATCCTGCTCTTCTTCACTCCTAAAAGATGGTATACCTCCCTGGCTAGTGCATGAAATTACCGCCTCCCTTTCTTCATCGACATTTAGAAGTTACTCAAAATATTCTCGCCATCTACCCAAAACATCCATCTCCCCATCTACTAACTCCCCTACTCTGTTTTTAACTAACAAATCCATTTGTTCCCTAGGTTTTCTTAACTTGTTTAACTCACTCCAAAAACTTTTCTTATTTTCATTAAAACTTATTGAAAGTACCTCTCCCACTCTATCATCCGCTCTTCTTTTGCACTCTCTCACCACTCTCTTCACCTTTCCTTTACTCTCCATATACTCTGCTCTTCTTATAACACCTCTGCTTTGTAAATACCTCTCATAAGCTACCTTTTTCTCTTTTATTACACCCTTTACTTCATCATTCCACCAATCACTCCTCTTTCCTCCTGCACCCACCCTCCTATAACCACAAACTTCTTCCCTACATTCTAATATTGCATTTTTAAAACTATTCCAACCCTCTTCAACCCCCCCCCTCCCCACTACTCATACCTGCACCAGTCCACCTTTCTGCCAAAAGTTGCTTATATTTCACCCGAACTTCCTCCTCCCTTAGTTTATACACTTTCACCTCCCTCTTACTTGTTGTTGCCATTTTCTTCTTGTCCCATCTACCTCTTACTCTAACTGTAGCTACAACTAGATAATGATCCGATATATCAGTTGCCCCTCTATAAACGTGTACATCCTGGAGCCTACCCATCAACCTTTTATCCACTAATACATAATCTAACAAACTACTTTCATTACGTGCTACATCATACCTTGTATATTTATTTATCCTCTTTTTCATAAAATATGTATGACTTATTACCAAACCTCTTTCTACACATAGCTCAATTAAAGGCTCCCCATTTTCATTTACCCCTGACACCCCAAATTTACCTACTACTCCCTCCACAACATTTTAACCAACTTTACCTTTAAAATTCCCAACCACACGTACTCTCACACTTGGTTCAAAACTCCCCACGCAATTACTCAACATTTCCCAAATCTCTCTCTCTCCTCTATACTTCTCTCTTCCCCAGGTGCATATACGCTTACTATAACCCATTTTTCAATTTTCAATTTTTGGCAATTTTCTTCTTATTCTTCTTAGTAATTATTACAGGAAAAGGGGTTACTAGCCCGTTGTTCCCGGCAATTTAGTTGACTTTTACAACACGCATGGCTTACGGAGGAAAGATTCTTATTCCACTTCCCCATGGATATAAAAGGAAAAGTAATTAGAACGAGAATTAAGATTAAATCAAAGAAAACTCAGATGAGTGTGTATAAATAAACGTGTACATGTATGTTTAGTGTGACCTATGTGTAAGTAGAAGTAGCAAGACGTACCTGTAATCGGTGGAGACGGCCGACTTGTTGAAAAAAAAAAAAAAAATATATAATATATATATATATATATATATATGCAATAAAATCACAGCAAACAGGTGACATTACAATATAAAGGGTAACCACTGTGAAAAAATAGTGAAATTCCAAGTTCTTTCATGACTTCTCACATTAAATCACATTATAATTCCTTGATAATGTAAGAAGTCACGACAGCTCTTGGAATATGGGTGTGAAGAAATGGGTTGTCAACGTTTCAACAAGGAGGAGGCTGAAGACTAAAGATGTCGTGTTTGACGCAAATAAGTGATGTGCAGAGAATGCAGAGTGTGTGGATTAGGGGGTGCGGTTACCAATAGTTAAATTTAGATGACTTGGGAAGGGTTACTGAGGAGTCTTGGGAACTTAGAGAGGATGGAACAAAATACGATGACTAGGAGGGTTAATAAGTCTTGGAAGGAGGGGTGAGGTCGACCCAGGAAGGATGAAGAAAGAAATGTCAAAGGCTTGAGCATCCAACAGGCTTGTGTGAGGCAGATAACATTTACGAAGCGACTCGGAGAAACTTATTAGCTCGACTAAAGAGCTGGGGGTGCTGCAGGTAGGAGGGCCCTCTAAACTGTGAATGAATAACGGTGAATGAGTTACATTTTTTCTTTGGAGTGAGGAGGTCGTCACCTTACCTCGGTGGGAGACAGACAGCCTGTGTGGTAAATGTAATGAAATATTATGATGTACAACACTGACATTTGCAGAATGCTATACGAGGAAAGCCTTGCAAAGTACATGCGGTAGTCCATTCTTTATTCATGGAATGTTGCCACTAATCCTTGTGGTAGAAGACATCTAAGACTGTGAGTCAATGAAAGAATTGTGTTATAATCATCTGGAAGGGATCCTTCCATTTTTTGTATCACTTGTGGTAGTAGGTGTTTGATGAAGGCAGTACCAGAGAATGATCCTGTGGAGGTTGTTGAGGAAGGATTAATGGACAGTATCAACAACTCCCACAGTGAACAGCACCGACGAAGACTGAGTGGGGAAACAATTTTCTTCATTGGCAAGTTGCTTAATCACAGCATGACCCAACTTCTCCCCCATCACCCGATGACAGATCACAGAAAGCCCGAGTCTGCCTAACTCATCCATCAGTTGCCTGCTTCTAAACTGTGAATGAATACGAAGTTCAAGATACACGGATGAAGGAGTCTCAGTGAAGCTGGCTGCCTTTGTCGTCACTGTGAAATTTAAAGAAACGAGCTGAGCAATGCTGAGGGTCTGCTCAGAGGATGGTCCATCCGTCATCAGTCTTTAGAGGAACTTGAGCTCATCAAGGATTGACGCTGCCGTTCGTCTTTCTGGAAATCTGTGTTATCCCAGTGATGCGATGCCTTGCTATCACACAGCAACAAATGAGAGCGCCTTTTACAAGCTTTGTCAGTGATGATGCTGATCACCATTTTCTGGAATGGTAACCATCATCACTTTGCTCTTGAAACCCTGTTCCTCTCTCTCATTTCCGCGATTAAAAATAAAAAAAAAAATATCTCGTCTCTCTACCTGGGAAATGAGGAATCTCTTCCCTCACCTGAAAAAAAAGACAATCGTCTCACCTAAGCAAAAGATCTCTCTCCTCACCTGAGAAGAGTATTTCTCTCTTCCCCCCTGGGAAAAATCTCTCACCTCACCTAACAAAAGAGAATTCTCTCCTCTGCCCACCTGAGCAACACGATAAGGATGTTTAAACGAAACATTACACATGAAATCGATATGAAACTCGGGGCGCTAGTCAGCTAGGATGGACTGTGGGGAGTTTTGTCCAACACTTTCACTCCTAAAGAGAGAGAGAGAGAGAGAGAGAGAGAGAAACAGACAGAGACAGAGAGAGTGAGAGAGATAGAGTGAGAGAGAGCGAGAGAGAGAGAGAAAAAAAGAGAGAGAGAGAGAGAGAGAGAGAGAGAGAGAATGAGAAAGAGAGAGAGAGAGAGAAGAGGGAGAGAGAGAGAGAGAGAGAGAGAGAGAGAGAGAGAGAGAGAGAGAGAGGTTTCTGCTCGTCTCCGTCCAGGGAAAAAGAGGAGGTGGGGAGGCTACCTTGATGTCCGTGAAGGGTTCTTGATCCAAGGAATTGGAGCTACCCGTACCCTTTCCTCCAATCAAACTCCTAAAACACTCAGCCCTAAAGTTGGTCATGTTTAAATAAATATTAAATAGCCCGTTTCTTCTCTGTTGTCGAGAGGATGCCAGTTGCCACTTTGCATGTTGTTATCAGCACAGATTCCTTTGTTGTTTAAGTGGCGTGAGTTGCTTCCAACTCTTCCTGGGGATTGATGATGTTCTTCAACTCTTTGGATTGATGGTGACTGAAGTACAGGAGAGAGAAAAAGTCGTCAATGGAAACATTGCTGAAACTAGTGTTATCACCTTTCGTTTTAATAAGATTATCATTAGTTTCTCCTCTACTTGTCCTCTTCTCCTCCTGCTTCCTCCCTCTCCTCTTATTGATCTCTCCTCCTCATTCTCCTCACCTCCTGCTCATTCTCTCATCCTACTTCCTCCTGATTTCTCCCCCCCATTCTCTACTACTCCTACTCCCACCTCTTCTTATCCTCCTCCTCTCCTCCCACTCTTTCCTTCTCCTCCCCTCCTTTCTCCTCCCTCCTCCTCCATCATTATCTTCTATTTATCATAATCATTGTTATGATTTTTATCCCATTATTGCTTATATACACAATACACTATACTATAGACAGTGCACACCGGGGGGTCGCACACACCAGGGGGTCGCACACACCAGGGGGTCGCACACACCAGGGGGTCGCACACACCAGGGGGTCGCACACACCAGGGGGTCGCACACACCAGGGGTCGCACACACCAGGGGGTCGCACACACCAGAGGGTCGCACACACCAGGGGTCGCACACACCAGAGGGTCGCACACACCAGAGGGTCGCACACACCAGGGGGTCGCACACACCAGGGGGTCGCACACACCAGGGGGTCGCACACACCAGAGGGTCGCACACACCAGGGGGTCGCACACACCAGGGGGTCGCACACACCAGGGGGTCGCACACACCAGAGGGTCGCACACACCAGGGGGTCGCACACACCAGGGGGTCGCACACACCAGAGGGTCGCACACACCAGAGGGTCGCACACACCAGGGGGTCGCACACACCATGGGGTCGCCACACACCAGAGGGTCGCACACACCATGGGTCGCACACACCAGAGGGTCGCACACACCAGGGGGTCGCACACACCAGGGGGTCGCACACACCAGGGGGTCGCACACACCATGGGGTCGCACACACCAGAGGGTCGCACACACCATGGGGTCGCACACACCATGGGGTCGCACACACCAGGGGGTCGCACACACCAGGGGGTCGCACACACCATGGGGTCGCACACACCATGGGGTCGCACACACCAGAGGTCGCACACACCAGGGGGTCGCACACACCATGGGTCGCACACACACCATGGGGTCGCACACACCATGGGGTCGCACACACCATGGGGTCGCACACACCAGGGGTCGCACACACCAGAGGGTCGCACACACCATGGGGTCGCACACACCATGGGGTCGCACGCACCAGGGGGTCGCACA
>NC_069402.1:39596707-39746707 GCF_026875155.1 Cherax quadricarinatus
ACACACACACACACACACACACACACACACACACACACACACACAACACACACACACACACACACATACACACATACGCGCACGCACACACTGCGCAACTACCTGAGGTATGGAAGACGGCAAATGTAGTCCCTATTTTTAAGAAAGGAGACAGAAACGAGGCACTAAACTACAGACCAGTGTTACTGACCTGTATAGTATGCAAAGTCATGGAGAAGATTATCAGGAGAGTGCTGGACCACCTGGAACCGAAGAAGAATATAAACAACAACCAGCACGGATTCATGGAAGGCAAATCCTGTGTCACAAACCTTCTGGAGTTTTACGGCAAGGTAACAGAAATAAGAAACGAGAGAGAGGGGTGAGTTGATTGCGTTTTCCTGGACTGCAGGAAGGCCTTCGACACAGTTCCTCACATCAGATTAGTGCAGAAGCTAGAGGATCAGGCGCGTATAACAGGAAGGGCATTGCAATGGATCAGAGAATACCTAATAGGGAGGCAACAACGAGTCATGGTACGTGATGAGGTATCACAGTGGGCACCTGTGATGAGCGGGGTCCCACAAGAGTCAGTCCTAGGACCAGTGCTATTTTTGATATATGTGAATGACATGATGGAAGGGATAGACTCTGAAGTGTCCCTGTTCGCAGATGATGTGAAGCTAATGAGAAGGATTAAATCGGATGAGGATCGGGCAGGACTACAAAGAGACCTGGACAGGCTGGACACGTGGTCCTGCAACTGGCCTTCTCGAATTCAACCCCGCCAAATGCAAAGCCATGAAGATTGGGGAAGGGCAAAGAAGACCGCAAACAGAGTATAGGCTAGGTGGACAAAGACTGCAAATCTCACTCAAGGAGAAAGACCTTAGGGTGACCATAACACCGAGCACGTCTCCGGAGGCACACATCAACCAGATAACTGCTGCAGAATATGGGCGCCTGGCAAACCTGAGAATAACGTTTCGATACCTTAGTAAGGAATCGTTCAAGACACTGTACACTGTGTATGTTAGGCCCATACTGGAGTTTGCAGCACCAGTTTGGAACCCACACCTCGTCAAGCACGTCAAGAAGTTAGAGAAAGTACAAAGATTTGCAACAAGGCTAGTTCCGGAACTCAGGGGAATGTCCTACGATGAAAGGTTGAGGGAAATCGGACTGACGACACTGGAGGACAGAAGGGTCAGGGAAGACATGATAACGACATACAAAATACTGAGTGGAATAGATAAGGTGGACAGAGACAGGATGTTCCAGAGATGGGACACAGAAACAAGGGGTCACAATTGGAAGCTGAAGACTCAGACGAGTCAGAGGGATGTTAGGAAGTATTTCTTCAGTCATAGAGTCGTCAGGAAGTGGAATAGCCTAGCAAGTGAAGTAGTGGAGGCAGGAACCATACATAGCTTTAAGACGAGGAATGACAAAGCTCAGGAAGCAGAGAGAGAGAGATGATCTAGTAGTGATCAGTGAAGAGGCGGGGCCAGGAGCTCGGACTCGACCCCCGCAACTTCAACTAGGTGAGTGCAACTAGGTGAGTACAACTAGGTGAGTACAACTAGGTGAGTACACACACACACACACACACACACACACACACACACACACACACACACACACACACACACACACACACACACACACACACGCACACACACACACACACACACACACACAGTATTTCTTGAAGTTTCTGTGATTATGTTTACCTACGTAATTTCCACACCAAAAGGGTGTATTGTGTTCATGCCCAACTTTATTATTTCCACAATATAAGACGTAATGCTTGAGGTCGGCTGGTCGGCTGGAATCCGTGGTTTTTCTAGTCTTACACCGACTTCTACTCCTGCATTCTTGGGACTTGCTAACACAGCTACAGTAGCAGAAGCAGCAGCAGCAGCAGCAGCAGCAGCAGCAGCAGCAGCAGCAGCAGCAGCAGCAGCAGCAGCAGCAGCAGCAGCAGCAGCAGCAGCAGCAGCAGCAGCAATAAATATAAGACTGAGAATAAAAATAAGAATAACATCCATAACAATTACACCAACGGCAAATGAGAGGAATGATATAAACTTTAAACAAATCAGATCATTTCATTTCAGTGAAAATACTGTAGCAACAGCAACAACGTAATAATAATAATAATAATAATAATAATAATAATAATAATAATAATAATAATAATAATAATGATCCTGGTCTGTCGGATGACTCGACATAAGTCTCAGTTGAAGCGCAAATGGGCATTTAAGATACAGATGGTGGTGAAGACTGTTGAGAGTCTGTAAGACACTGACCTTCACTTCAGTCCGACTGATAAAGCTCCCTGGGAGCGAAACGTTGCAATGATCACCTTCATTGTGAGCGAAGCATTTGCAAATAAGTTTCGAGACATTGCACATGTTTTTTCCTATACATTTCCTGGTACAAAACTCCATATTTTACGCAGCTGCAGTTCCTCACTGATCCTTTTCACTGAGGAAAGTCAATAGGTGCCTTGTCAAAGGTCTTGGAAAGATAATCATGATCTCTTGGGCATAAAAACTCGGAATAAACAACAGCGTAGCCTCAAATTATTCTATAAAAGTATATTACTGAGGAATGTACGAGAGTATAAGAAAAGTCTTTGTCAAGAAATCGGATGCCTCTTTGTACGATCCATGATAAACGATGCAAAGCTGAAGAAAAGTTGCTGTTTTGTCAGTTTCTTGAAAATTGTCTTCAGCGTGTCTCCAGGTACTATGGTATTTATTTCTCAAGGCTGGATCTTTATTAATACGTTGTGTACCCGGAGGGTGTTCCAGGGACCAAAGGCCCCGCGGCACAGTCAACGACCATGCCTCGGTGTTAGTGTCCTGGTAGTGAGTTTTTATCAACACGACCCATTAAGACCTTTCCTGACGATGTAATGTTAGTGCCTTAATGGTTGATCTTTATTAAGCACGACCTCCGATGACATTTCCTGTCGTTGTGGTGTCGGGGGTCTTAGCAGGCAGCTTTAGTCAGGGTGTCCCCACTGCGGCAGGAGTTACTAATGTTATAGTGTCAGTGTCTCAGCCGCGAATCTTCATCAGCGTGATCAACAGCAGGAGTTGCTGACGTTGTAGTGTCACCTCCCCAACTTCGAGTCCTCAGTAGTGTTTGGATGAGATTCGGCAGACTCGAGACAACAAAGAAGCGACCCTTGGAAAACTAATTTCAGTCTTTCCCGTGTTTTGTCTTCTGCCTTTTGTCTCTTGTCTGGTATTGCCCGCAACTATCCAATCTCTTGACCTCAGCTGTTAGAAGCCTCCCCATCCCAACGTGAGTTTTGTTGGTTTTCACCCCCTGTTGTTGCTGCCTCATCTCCTATTTCTCCAGTGTTACAACATTCTTAGAGATTATTGCGAATTCTACCTGTACAAAAAAAAAAAAATCATCATAAATATGTCAAACTCGATGCTGCTGGTTCAAGATGATGATAGGTATAAAAAAGTTAATCTTTTTTACATAACAGCGCTTTTCCTCTGCTTCCGCCATAGTTGCACCATGTAGTGACAGGTCTGTATGGACCTCACACGACAGGAAAGCGACAAGATAGGCGAACCCCTGCGTCTTCTTTTCCTATCTTCCTTCCGCTCGTCATAGGGCAGGGAAAAAGTTCTCTCTCACTTCCTGCTTCCGTAAGAGACATGACTGTTATGAGAATTTCTTTGTGGTGGCAGTGGGGATTGTAGCGTTGGTGGGAGGATTGTGGTGAGGTTTGTAGTTATGGTGGTGAAGGTGGTAGCTGTAGCAGTGACCGTGGTTTGGGTAAGAGTGTGGGACAGGTGGCAATTGTGGCTTTGGCAGTGGTTGTGCTGTGTTATAATTATTACTTTCACAGGAAGGCGCTAATTCCTCTGAGATCATACAACACCTGTGGAATAGGTTACAATCAAACCTGATCCCATGAAGGGTACGCACATGTTATCCACACACGGACAATATATGCACTATAAGCAGCTCTCATTTATTTTACGTTACTGATTATCTACCAGCAGTCACACCCAAAATACCCAGAACTCACCACGTGGAGGTAGCTGCTCGGAGAGTTCTAGTGTGTGTGCTGTTTGTTCTGTGTTTATGTACAGCCGGATGTGCTGAAGATGGAACGAGTCGAGTGTGATGCGCATCCCACTGGAGACTTCGTTTGTCTTCGTCAGCACCGCCCGTCACCCACGATCCCTAGCAAGTTCACTCGCCTACAACAGTGAATTATCCAACACATTAAGACCCGAAATATAGATACACACAGCCGGGCCATGTTGGAACTCTGTTAGCTAATTAAGCCGTCGCTCAGAGAAGACTGGAGGCGGCGGCGGTGAAAGGGAGTGTTAGATAGAGAGAGAGAGAGAGAGAGAGAGAGAGAGAAAGAGAGAGGGGAAGGGAGGATATTCGTTTTTCTTTTCAAACAAATTTTCACCTGCAAAAAATCTTGTAATTAACTAAATTCTTGGACAATTAAGAGATTGTTGGGAATCCTGGCTATTAGTAGCTTTCCACAGGGCTCTGCTGAGGGAAGGGACTGAGGGAGAGGACTGAAGAGAGGGGACCGAGGGAGGGGACTGAGGGAGAAACTGTGGGAGCTTAAGCTCCAGGCCGTCGCCTGAATATTTCCATTATTATTATTATTATTATTATTATTATTATTATTATTATTATAAAAAAGAAGCGCTGAACCACAAGGGCTATACATCGCTGCAGGACAGGAAGGAAACGAGGGCATCAGGTGGCAAAAGGGAGATGGATGAGTAATAGGTTACGGAGAACAGCGGGGCAGTGGATGGTGAAAGGGGGCAGCAAGAGACTGAGCTAGAAAGGGCTGAGGGGAGTGCGAAAGGTATCATCATCAGAGTTTGTGGAGTAAATCAGTCGTTGTCAAGAAGTCAATGAGAGAGTCAGGATTAAAGGAGGGTCCATCAGCAAGAAGGGAAGGTAAAGAGAGAGTAGTAGAACGAAGACGACGTCGGAGGTAAATTCTGCGTGCTCGTTGATAGAGAGGGCAGTCTAACAGAATGTGGCTAATCGATACTGGAACTTGACACTGCTCACAGAGAGGAATAGGGTGCCTCTCCATGAGATACCCATGAGTAAGACGAGTGTGGCCAATGCGAAGGCGGTAGAGAGTAGTCTCACAACCTCAGCACTGATGACAAGAAGACGGCCAGTAACCTATGCTCGGTTTAATAAAATGAAGTTTGTTACCGAGCAGGGTTAACCAACGTTGTTGCCAACGGGTATGAAGTTGGGTAGCTATTACAGCAAAATAGTCCAGAAATGGAACAGAATATTTCCATAAAACTTCAGACAAATAATTCTTAGAGGCGTCTGGAAACATTTCGAAATAAAAAAAATTCTAAATGTTTTATTAAATAAAAATAACAATTATGAAATCAAATTTTATTATTGTAAATTCCAGTGGTGTGTTGTCTAAGTCCAGCATTGTCAGTTTGAGGCTTAGTAAGTCCCTGAACTCAGGCTAATATTTTTTATTGTACCTTTTGCCTTTTACTTAGAGAACAGCAATATAGAATTAGAATAAATTAGCTTTTATACCACAAGATAATGAATTCTGATACAATCATCTCTATGATATTTAATTTTCTAAATGTGTTTTAGTATTGTCGCGAAGAATCAGGATAGTCTTTTTTTTTTTGGGGGGGGGGGACTAAGGATAAAATAACATCGTTAATACACATTCATGCGAGTTTTAAACAGAGCAAAAAATCCCTACCCAAGAGGCCTTCAAATAAAGTATTAATGACTGCCAAGGTGTCCAGATGATAAATGAAGTAACCTTAAAATCTGATTCGTTATAAGACGTAATGCTAATCCATGTAAATATAAAGAATTATTAGTACTTACAAGGAAAACTTAATATACAGAGGAACGAAGTTGAGGGAAAATGGCAAGTGGCCAGATAAGAAGCGAGAATATAGCAGGCAAGCACCAGGTAACCTGTAGTCCTGGCTCTTTATTTCAACTCGTACAGTGCGCTAAAGTGACAGTTAGTGGAAACCGGATAATAAACCCAACTCGCCTCACTTCCACGATTAGGCGAGAAATATAAAGACTTCTGGTTTTCTGCCAAATGAAGACTATGATATAACTGCTGGTGCTGTCACTGCCTGGGTAGACTATTCTGAGATACCAGCCCTGGTACCTGCGGTCAGGGATATCTACTTGGGGTACCTATTCTAGTCCCTGCTGCCTGGGATTTTTTCCTTAAAGTATTCCAAGGACAGCACACGTAACTGCCAATCCTTCAATTTTCCTGGTAGGTGACATGATCCATATCAAGGTCTGGCAGCTGGGAATTATTCTGGAAATTATACTGGAAATCATTCAATTTTACTTAAAAAAATATTACTGACCACTTCTAGCTAATATATTCACAGGGTTGATGTGTATGATGTTGATTTAAGAATGCTTTTCTAAAGAGCACGTATTTTCAATAGTTTCGTACCTAATGTTTCGAAATTTGCCACAAAACTTGAGGTACCAAGAAGCTTCCATTAACTAATATGCCCATAGTTATTTTTAACTGTGACACACTATGTACACAGTAATCCAAATTAAGGAGTTGTAATGGGTTGCTTGGCTGGCAAAGGAGTACGTGTACTTTGTGCCAGTGAAAATGACGTCCTACCTCGTCTTTCAGAGTAGTAGTATTATTTCTCTGAGAGCATGCGCTGGTATGCTCACGGTCAACAGGAACAGTGTGACTGGTGCAGCCAGATATTTCTCGCCAGATAACGTCGTGCGTCGTGAAACACCTTAATGCGACTTTCCGCACAGGTCCGGCACAACTCAGAGGAGTATCCTTTTAGGGACGACTCACAACTTAACATGTAAACTAAACTGTTTACGTGACGGAGAAAGGCAAGTGTAAAGCTGAAGTTTACTCGCCCTGTCCGAGGCTCGGTTCTATTTCACTCCTGGGTAAGATTTAGAAGCTTGAGGCACGAGATACGGCTGTCTCGTGTATCACCAGTGAGACCAAGAGACAAAGGTCCTCCACCTAACTCATTCCTGGGAGAAAGACGCGTCAAGTTTGGTTTTGGCGACGTTAATTTAGGATTAGCTGAAATATATTGCCTAGCGCTTAGAATTTGTAGCTGTTAGAGTTTGTGAATGAAGAGATTTGTTTTGTTGAACTAGGTGATGAACGACTTGGGCATTGAGCTGTGGTGAAGCGATGTGTTTCCCTTTTTTATGGTGGCTGATCCTTCCTTGAGTGGTAATAGCCAGCCGGGATGTCCCTTAGAGCAACGCATTCGCAGCAACAAAAAGCGTCCTTGACTGACTATACTGCAGCGCCAACACCAACAATACAGCCTGTTAGCACGGCACCGCAGTAGAGACACACAATGTCACAACAAATTGCACACCACAGCAATGCTGCACACCCCTCATACGCTACAGCACCCTACCCCTTTCCACACACACGCGCGCATGCACTCACGCACGCACGCACGCACACACACACACACACACACACACACACACACACACACACACACACACACACACACACACACACACACACACACGAACACACACATACACACACACACACACACACACACACACACGAACACACACAAACACACACACACACACACATACACACACGCACCGATAGAAACAGGCCTAGTGTCTATTCGACATGTGCCTAGGATAAAATGGTAACTAACACACACACACACACACATTGGGAAATTGAAGACTGAGATAAGTCAAGGGGATGTTAGGAAGTATTTCTTTAGTCAAAGAGTTGTCAGAAAATGGAATAGTCTGGCAAGTAACGTAGCGGAGGCAAGAACCATACATAGTTTTAAGACGAGGTTTGATGAAGCTCATGGTGCAGGGAGAGAGAGGACCTAGTAGCGATCAGTGAAGAGGCGGGGCCAGGAGCTATTAATCGACCCCTGTAACTACAAATGGGTGAGTACAAATAGTTGGGTATATAGACACAAACACACACACACACACACACACACACACATGCGCGTGGGTCCGTGGGGTGCAGACGTGGGTGCACAAGGCTCCGAGAACCGTAGTGTTTTTTTAAGGAGTGCAGTAAATGCTAGCAGTAATCAGTGGTAGTGACATCGTCTGTGAACAATAATACGAGTGATAACTAAAGTTATTAGTTAAAAATAGTCGAGAGGAAGCTGAAATTATCAATATTTCAAAGCGCCAAGCCGTTGTGGGTCTATAGGCGCTGTTGCCACACAGATTCAAACATACAAAGATCAAAGTGAGTGTGGAAGCGGCTGTTCAAGAATTATCAGCGTTTGGCTAACAAGTGAAATGGGGGGCACCATACAATGAGAGTGAAAAAGTTAATAAGCAAAAGGGGAAAGGAAAAAAAAATATATAACAAGGAAGGTGCAGCAGTAGGGCCTGCTTAAGCAGTGACGTCACGACAAGTTGTGTGCCATTATACATATAAAGTGAAGTGCATATAATGTGAAGTGTATACTATCATAAGTGAAAAGTGAAATCGCGTGAGGAACGAGGGATGTATGAGCACATGTGGTTATAATCAACATAGGTGAAGGATCTCCAAAATAGGGATTTAAGGACTACGTACGACGACTTTGTCATCAGCATCTGGCAACTGTCTCGACCGTTGCCAGCGCAAGTATCACTCACCTATTTTGTGGTTTGCATGTTGCAGGCTTGTTCTGGCCTTGCATCACTGTTAGATACTGGTCACTCACTCCTGTAAGCTATTACAGTAGTTATTAGAAGTAAGGATACTTAGGAAGTCCTCTCTCAATGTGAACAAGGAATAGGATAATAACCAGCAATAATTGATACTTAAATCCAGAAAGGGCAATAAGTGGAGAGAGTAGCATTTCTAGGAAAGACAGTTGGAACAGAGAGGTATAACGGATCTTTAAACCACACCATCTACCCCCCCCTAACCATCCCTCTCTCTCACACACACACAAGGGCAGACACTCATAGAAGCTTTAGACCCTAGTAGCAATTTCCACTTTTTACAACCCAGAATTACTGGTATGTATTAACAGTATCTACCCCTCATACCTCCCCAATACACACGAACACACACGTATACACACATACACACACAGCTTTTAAGGGCAACATTGTAAGTAGGTGGGGTCGAGCCCAGGAGAGTGGGGTCAGGTCACAAGAAGTTGCGGCCAGTCAAGGACCACTGACACACACACATCACACACACACACACACACACACACACACACACACACACACACACACACACACACACACACACACACTCGACACACACACACACACGACACACACACCCACACACACACACACACACCACACACACACCACACACACACAAAACACACACACACACACGACACACACACACACACACACACACACACACAACACCACACACACACACACACACACACACACACACACACACACACACAACACACACACACACACACCACAACCCACACACACACATGCAACACAAACACAACACACACACACACACACACACAACACACACACACACACACACAAACAACACACACACACACACACAAAACCACACACATTGCCAGACTCACACATACACTCCCCCCTCCCCCACCGACATCTCACTCCTTCACCTGATCCCTCCCCCTCCCACCTCTCCCTCCTTCCCCCTCTCCCTCTCCCACTCACCCACTTACTTCTCCCTCCTTCCCACTCCCCCTCCCCACTACTCTCCCACATAGCCACAGTTCCTCCACTACCTCCCCCCCCCCCACGCTCTGACATACACAATACTAACCTAACATACAGAATTACATAGGTTTCCCACGCTGAGGCAATCACGATAAAACAAAAATGGGTTGCCAGAGAGCAACAAGAAAAACAAAGGGACAGGAAGAGGAAACTGCAAAGGAAGATTGGGCAGCAGAGCTCACAAAAAGGGAACATGAATGGGAAAAGAAACTAGAAGAACTTAGCATGAGAATGGAAGAGAGGATAGACATGGAAAGCAGGAAGTGGGAGGTGCAAGTCAGAGCAGCAGAGGCCAGGATACAGAGTTTAGAAGAGGAACTGAAAAATCTGAAACAGCCTAAAGAACTAAAGAACATTTTGGGATTGAGAACAGAGACTGCTACCTCAGCCACAAATAAGGGGACTGCAGGGAAAGAAGGAGCAAAACTGCATGTAGAAGCTCAATCAGTGGAGACTGTAGTAAATGAAAGAGCTAAGCTATATGTGGAGGCCCTAACAGACCACAGCAGAGCCCAGGGGAAGGGAAAATGACAGGCCACTGAGCCCAAGTACATTAGCTAGTGAAACTGAAGAAAGGAAAGCTGCAATGGAGGAAATCAAATTGAATGAGGGGATACACAGGGATATGCAGTGGGAGAATGAAAGGGTGAGGTCAGTCTTTGTGTATGGGCTCCAGGAAGTTCAAGGGGAAACTTATGAAGCAAGAAAACAAGGGAAAAAAAGCAATTGAAAGCATCATGAAAGCAATAGGAGAAGACGACATGACCCAGCTGGAAAATTTTCGGAGAATAAGGGGGTTTGCAAAAAAAAAGAACCCGGCCAGCGAAAGTGACCTTCAAGGCAGAATCGACTCAGAACAGGATCCTGCAGGAGAAAGCACGATTAAGGGACATGCCGGCATACAGGAAGGTGTATCTCGACCGTGACAGAACACAAGCAGGAAGGCAGAAACAGAGAGAGATGGTACAAAGGCGAAAGAAGGAAAGAGAGGGGATGGAGAAGACAGACAGGAGATCCCAGACACAGGAAGATCAAATACAACCTCCCTCACAACTTCCTATAGAAGCCTCCCAACCAGGTCAACCCCAGTGCAACCAAACACTCTAAACCAAAACACCCATGCCACATCCAATGCCCCCACCCACTGCATTACAAACTCCACCCACACAGCAACCACCCATAGTTCCTTATCGGGTCTCCCACTTCCCCAACCCCAATACAAACCCCCCAGACCACAATCTTAGAAAAGAAGTTGAAGGTGTGGTATACAAATGCAGATGGAATAACAAATAAGTATGAGGAGTGGCACGAAAGAATCAAGGAGACATCCCCAGACATAATAGCACTCACAGAAACAAAACTCACCAGAATAATAACAGATTTTAATCTTTCCATCCGGATATCAAATCCTCAGGAAAGACAGAGGGAGGAGAAGGGGAGGAGGAGTTGCACTGCTCATTAAAAACCAGTGGGGGGTTGAGAAAATGGAAGGAATGGATGGCACGGGCGAAAGGGACTACTTAGTAGGAACAATCCAGTCTGAGGGACATAAGGTGATAATTGCAGTAATGTACAACCCACCACAGAACTGCAGGAGGCCAAGAGAAGAATACGATGAGAGCAACAGAGCAATGGTCGACACACTAGCCGAGGTGGCCAGGAGAGCACACATGGGGGGAACAAAGTTACTAGTTATGGGTGATTTCAATCACAAGGAGATTGACTGGGAAAACCTGGAGCCCCATGGGCGTCCCGAAACATGGAGAGCCAAGATGATGGATGTGGTACTGGAAAACCTCATGCATCAACATGTTAGAGACACTACCAGAAAGAGAGAAGAGGATGACCCAGCACGACTGGACATTGTATTCACCTTGAGTAGTTCTGACATCGAGGATATCATGTATGAAAGGCCCCTGGGAGCTAGTGATCATGTGGTTCTGTGCTTCGACTACATAGTTGAGCTCCAAGGGGAGAGAGCAGCAGGAATAGGGTGGGAAAACCAAACTACAAAAGGGGGAACTACTCAGGCTTGAGGAACTTCTTTGAAGACATTCAGTGGGAGAGGGAACTGACAGGAAAACCAGTACAAAAAATGATGGAACTATGTGGCAACAAAATGCAAGGAGGCAGAGGAGAGGTTTGTTCCCAAGGGAAACAGAAATAATGGGAAGAACAGAACGAGTCCTTGGTTCACCCAAAGGTGTAGGGAGGCAAAAACTAGGTGTACTAAGAGTGGAAAGGTACAGAAGACAGAGAACTCAGGAAAATAAAGAGATTAGCCGAAGAGCCAGAAACAAATATGCACAGATAAGAAGGGAGGCTCAGCGGCAATACGAAAATGACATAGCATCGAAAGTCAAGACTGGCCCGAAGCTGTTGTACAGCCACATCAGGAGGAAAACAACAGTCAAGGACCAGGTAATCAGACTGAGGAAGGGTGATGAGGAATTCACATGAAACGACCGGGAGGTATGTCAGGAGCTCAACACAAGATTTAAAGAAGTATTTACAGTGGAAACCAGTAGGACTCCAGGAAATCAGAGCAGGGGGGTGCACCAGCAAGTGCTGGATGAGGTACACATAACCAAGGAGGAGGTGAAGAAGCTGCTATGCGAACTTGACAACTCAAAGGCGGTGGGACCAGACATCTCCCCGTGGGTCCTTAAAGAGGGAGCAGAGATATTGTGTGTACCGTTAACAAAGATCTTCACATCATTTGAAACTGGGCAACTCCCCGAGGTATGGAAGATGGCAAATGTAGTCCCAATTTTTAAAAAGGGAGACAGACATGAGGCACTAAACTACAGACCTGTATCACTAACGTGTATAGTATGCAAGGTCATGGAGAAGATCATCAGGAGGAGAGTGGTGGAGCACCTGGAAAGAAACAAGTGTATAATTGACAACCAGCATGGTTTCAGGGAGGGAAAATCCTGTGTCACAAACCTACTAGAGTTTTATGACAAGATGACAGAAGTAAGACAAGAAAGAGAGGGGTGGATCGACTGCATTTTTTTGGACTGCAAGAAGGCCTTCGACACAGTTCCTCACAAGAGGTTACTGCAAAAGCTAGAGGATCAGGCACACATAACAGGAAAGGTACTGCAATGGATCAGAGAATACCTGACAGGGAGGCAACAACGAGTCAGGGTACGTGACGAGGTGTCAGAGTGGGCGCCTGTGACAAGCAGGGTTCCACAGGGGTCAGTCCTAGGACCTGTGCTGTTCTTGGTATATGTGAATGACATAACGGAAGGGATAGACTCAGAAGTGTCCTTGTTTGCGGACGATGTGAAGTTAATGAGAAGAATCAAATCGGATGAGGATCAGGCAGGACTACAAAGAAACCTGGACAGGCTACAAGCCTGGTCCAGCAACTGGCTCCTTGAGTTTAACCCTGCCAAATGCAAAGTCATGAAGATTGGGGAAGGGCAAAGAAGACCGCAGACACAATATAGTTTAGATGGCCAAAGTCTGCAAATCTCACTCAAGGAAAAAGATCTGGGGGTGAGTATAACACCGAGCATATCTCCCGAGGCACACATCAATCAGATAACTGCTACAGCATACTGGCGCCTTGCAAACCTACGGATAGCGTTCCGATATCTCAGTAAGGATTCGTTCAAGACTATGTATACCATTTACGTCAAGCCCATACTGGAGTATGCAGCACCAGTTTGGAATCCACACCTAGTCAAGCACGTCAAGAAATTAGAGAAAGTGCAAAGGTTTGCAACAAGACTAGTGCCAGAGCTACGGGGATTGTCCTACGAAGAAAGGTTGAGGGAAATCGGCCTGACGACACTGGAGGCCAGGAGGGTCAGGGGAGACATGATAACGACATATAAAATACTGCGCGGAATAGACGAGGTGGACAAAGACAGGATGTTCCAGAGATGGGACACAGACACAAGAGGTCACAATTGGAAGTTGAAGACTCAGATGAATCAAAGGGATGTTAGGAAGTATTTCTTCAGTCATAGAGTAGTCAAGCCGTGGAATAGCCTAGAAAGTGAAGTAGTGGAGGCGGGAACCATACATAGTTTTAAGGCGAGGTATGATAAAGCTCATGGTGCAGGGAGAGAGAGGACCTAGTAGCAATCAGTGAAGAGGCGGGGCCAGGAGCTATGACTCGACCCCTGCAACCACAAATAGGTGAGTACACTTGATTGCGTTTTCCTAGACTGCAGGAAGGCCTTTGACACAGTTCCCCACAAGAGATTAGCGCAGAAGCTGGAGGATCAGGCGCATATAACAGGGAGGGCACTGCAATGGATCAGGGAATACCTGACAGGGAGGCAGCAACGAGCCATGGTACGTGAAGAGGTATCACAGTGGGCGCCTGTGACGAGCGGGGTCCCACAGGTGTCAGTTCTAGGACCAGTGCTATTTTTGATATATGCGAACGACATGATGGAAGGAATAGACTCTGAAGTTTCCCTATTCGCAGATGATGTGAAGTTGATGAGAAGAATTAAATCGGATGAGGATGAGGCAGGACTGCAAAGAGACCTGGACAGGCTGGACATGTGGTCCAGAGACTGGCTTCTCGAATTCAATCCTGCCAAATGCAAAGTCATGAAGATTGGGGAGGGGCAAAGAAGACCACAGACGAAGTATAGGCTAGGTGGACAAAGACTACAGACCTCACTCAGGGAGAAAGACCTTGGGGTGACCATAACACCGAGCACGTCACCGGAGGCACACATCAACCACATAACTGCTGCAGCATACGGGCGCCTGGCAAACCTGAGAATAGCGTTCCGATACCTTAATAAGGAATCGTTCAAGACACTGTACACTGTGTATGTTAGGCCCATACTGGAGTATGCAGCACCAGTCTGGAACCCACACCTGGTCAAGCACATCAAGAAGTTAGAGAAAATACAAAGGTTTGCAACAAGGCTAGTCCCAGAGCTCAGGGGAATGTCGTACGAGGAAAGGTTGAGGGAAATACGACTTACGACACTGGAGGACAGAATGGTCAGGGGAAACATGATAACGAAATACAAGATACTGCGGGGAATAGACAAGGTAGACAGAGATAGGATGTTCCAGAGAGGGAACACAGAAACAAGGGGTCACAACTGGAAGCTGAAGACTCAGACGAGTCACAGGGACGTTAGGAAGTATTTCTTCAGTCATAGAGTCGTCAGGAAGTGGAATAGCCTAGCAAGTGAAGTAGTGGAGGCAGGAACCATACATAGTTTTAAGAAGAGGTATGACAAAGCTCAGGAAGCAGAGAGAGAGAGAGGACCTACTAGCGATCAGTGAAGAGGCGGGGCCAGGAGCTCGGACTCGACCCCTGCAACCTCAACTAGGTGAGTACTAGGTGAGTACACTACACACACACACACACACACACACACACACACACACACACACACACACGCACACACGCACACACACACACACACACACACACACTCACACACACACACACACACACACACACACAACAAACATAACCACGGCACAGTTCTCCGCCTCACTTAGCATGTAAATATCCCGTCAGTTTTGCCATGGAAGCCGGACACCACGCACGTCATTTTTTTTATTTCTTCCTCCCAAAATTTCTCCTCCTTCCCTCTGGGCCACATGCCAACATTTGCATCCCTTTCCTCCCCTGGGTGTAAACTTTGTCCTCCCAATAAGAGGATATTGGCCGTGCACGAGCGACGGCGCGTCACCGAGAACTTAATTTTGGGAAGGACCGAGAACCAAAGAAAGCAATGCGGCGTCAGCGGTGTGTCAGGGTCGAGGTGGGACATCCCAGAGGTGTCCAATACAAAGGACACCACAGAGGTGTCCAATACAGCAGGACATCCCAGGGGTGTCCAATACAGTAGGACCTCCCAGAGGTGTCCAAAACAGTAGGAGATCCCAGAGGTGTCCAGTACAGTGAGACATATCAGAGGTGTCCAATACAGCAGAACATCCCAGAGGTGTCCAATACAGCGTGACATCCCAGAGGTGTCCAATACAGTGAGACATATCAGAGGTGTCCAATACAGCAGGATATCCCAGAGGCGTCCAATACGGCGTGACATCCCAGAGGTGTCCAATACAGTGAGACATATCAGAGATGTCCAACACAACATGACATCCCAGAGGTCTACAATCCAGCAGGAAATTTATTCCTTTCGCTGTCAAGTTGTTGAGGTAAACAAAATGACTTCGAGGTTTCTCACCTCGAAAGTAAGATTATTTTTGTTTAAATGGTTGAAATGTATTTATTTCAGGAAGTTCATCGCTGTGACGAAACAGAATGATTATGGAAAGGGTACGAAGACATGGACACGAGCTACAGACAAGGTTTTCACTGGAACAACGTTTCGCTCATGTAGAGCCTTTATTTACAATACATAAAGCATACCACGGGTGGGATTAGAACCCGTGATCAGAGAGTCACAAAGCTCCAGACCGTTGCTTTAGCTGGTCCAGTGGCTAACGCGACGGTCTGGAGTTTTGTGACTCTGATCGCGGGTTCTAACCCCACCAGTGGTATGGTTTGTTTGCAATCGTGTCATTACCATTTCGTGAGTTACAATACCTAGGTTACCGTCAACACGCTCATGAAGCTCTAGGCAGAGTTTTTATACTTATCATCAGATAGCCAAACAATCATTATTATGATAATGATCATTATCATCGTCACTATCATGATCATTATACCAATCTCTTTCTTCTCTCTTGCTTCCCCACTTTCCTGGTTGAACCAGCCAGAAGCGGCAGACATTATGAGAGTACTTATACTTAAGACTAATAGCTCTTCTTACCCTCAGTAACGAGCAACGTTCAGAGAAATACTTTTACAGTGGCACAGACTCACTAAATATACCGTGCTCGTGGAACCAACACTTATTTTCAATAATCCGTTTCTAGACACACTCTCACAGGAAGCCTGTTGCCAGGCTTCATGTGAGAGAGAGCATCACCCCGGGGGTGGTCCAGCCAACCTGTGAGAGCACATCGCCCCCGGGGATGGTCCAGCCTTCCTGTGAGAGAACATCACCCCCGGGGTTGGTCCAGCCAACCTGTGAGAGCGCATCACCCCCGGGGATGGTCCAGCCTTCCTGTGAGAGCACATCACTGCCGGTGGTGGTCGGAAGTTTTATCCGTGCCAGCTTGAAGGGAAGAATAAAGTGTTTTTGCTTTTTTCTTCTCGTACATGTTGAATAAATATTATTTAGTAACTTGAAGCGTGATGGAGTCTGTACTTCCAGCCGCTTCAACAGACCTGCACTAATTTGTGTCGTTTCCTATTTCACAAACGAGGCACTGAAAATTGCCGTCTCGATCCTTTCGTCCTTATTGGAATTCTGTGTTGGCAGTAAATTTTTAGCATGAAGCAAAATTCCCTCTTTTACAGTGTCTCATATCCATAGAAGAGCCCGATTCATATGCCATATACCGTTGATATTAAGATGGTGGACACCGAGGACAGATACTGTCTGGTCTATGTTGGGAACCTCGGTTCGCTGAGCTGAATGACACGCTTGTATTCGTGTTTCGGTACTACGGATTGTTAGTTGTTCAGTGTCACATAACATGCACACGCACGCGCGCGCAAGCACACACACACACGCACGCACGCGCATGCACACACACACACACACACACACACACACACACACACACACACACACACACACACACACACACACACACACACACACACACACACACACACACACACACACAGTGTTGTGGCACAGAAATTACCTTTAGTTTATGAATAAGATACATGCGAATGGGTGGTGAACAAGTATTTTTTATGGTGGTTTCTTGCGTTAAATTTAGCAAGTGGTTTCTCATCTTAGGACGACTCCTGGTCATTCAAGCTCCGTCAGTCATGCTAAGAAAACATGGCTCTTTTCGGGAAATAATACTCTGTGTGCTCTGTGGGTCACAGTGTTTGACTTCAGTCAAGATGGAATGATCAAAATGCAAGTTATTGTGTATATTTTGCCATTCACTCTGTATTATTTCTGATGTCTCCAAACCTGTTTTCCTAGTTATACATCTTGAGACACCTTCAAGGTGCTACACCCTGTCTCTCTACAGTCTTGTAGTCTTCAAGAATTCTTCGTCCAGTCCCTTGACGTGTAGTGCCAACCACACATTTCTTCTCTAATTAAATAAAGAATGGAATCCTGTTATTTCTCTCCTGCGGCTCTCTCTCTGTCTCCCTCCCTCCCTCCCCCCCCTCTCTCTCTCTCTCTCTCTCTCTCTCTCTCTCTCTCTCCTCTCTCCTCTCTCTCCTTTTCTCTCCCATCTCAACTTGCTGTTCTGTCAGAGTGAAAACTTGGTAAGATTAATCTGAATCATGTCCCCAGCCTGACATTTTCGCCTCCTAGCCGCTTGCAAGGAGTTCCCTCTGGTCTTGGGAGAATTTCAAACACTGTTAACCTTCCGTTCCTACTGGATCCTCAGCTTCCGGTTGTCCTTCTCTCACTGTCTCCCTTTATTACTTTTTAGTTTCATTTTAATTACGCTAAGTCGTGTTACGGGAGTGAAGACTAGTGTATCTCAGGTTATATATCCATTTTTATTTATTCTCGTTCTTCTTGTCTCTTAAAACCTAAAGAGGAAATTTCATTATTGATTTTAATTCCTACCTGTTCCTCTTACTTGCTCTTCTTACCTGCTCTTCTTCATATCTGCTCTTCTTCTTAACTGTTTTCCCCCTACTTGCTCTTGCCCCACTTGCTCTTCTCCCCACTTACTCTTCTCCCCACTTTCTCTTCTCCTCACTATAATCCCCACTTACTCTTCTCTCCACTTGCTCTTCTTCCCATTTGCTCTTCTCCCCACTTATTTCCTCCCCCTCCTGCTCTTCTCCTCTCTTACCCTTCTCCCCCCCTGCTCTTCTCCCCCCCTGCTCTTCTTTTCTCTTACTCTCCTCCTTACTTTCTCTTCTCCCCACTTGCTCCCTTCCTCATTTTCTCTTCTCCCCATCTGCTCTTCTCGTCTCTTACTCTTCTCTCCATCTGATCTTCTCCTCTCTTACTTTTCCCCCATCTGCTCTTCTCCTTTTTATTCTTCCCCCCACTTTTCTTCCCCCTGCTTTTTCTCCTCTTTTTTTCTTCCCCCCACTTTTCTTCCCACCTACTATTTCTCCCCCCCTGCTATTCTCCCCACCTCTCTTCTCCCCCCACCTGCTCTTATCCCACCTGCTATTATCCCCCACCTGCTATTATCCCCACCTGTCTTCTTCCCAACCTGCTATTATCCACACTGTTCTTCTCCCCACCTGCTATTCTCCCCACCTTCTCTTTTCCCCACCTGCTATTTCCCCACCTTCTCTTTTCCCCACCTGCTATTATCCCCACCTGCTCTTCTCCCCACCTGCTATTCTCCCCACTGCTCTTCTCCCCACCTTTTATTCTCTCCACCTACTCTTCTCCCCACCTGCTATTCTCCCCACCTTCTCTTCTCCCCACTGCTCTTATCCCACCTGCTCTTCTCCCCACCTGCTATTTCTCCCCCTCTCTTCTCCCCACCTGCTATTCTCCCCACCTCTCTTCTCCCCACCTGCTATTTTCCCCACCTGCCCATTCTCCCCACCTGCTCCTTCTCCCACCTGCTAAATTTTCCCCACCTACTCTTCTCCTCACCTGCTATTCTCCCACCTTCTCTTCTCCCCCACCTGCTATTCTCCCCACCTGCTATTCTCCCACCTGCTCTTCTCCCCACCTGCTATTCTCCCAACCTTCTCTTTTACCCACCTGCTCTTCTCCCCACCCGTATTCTCTCCCCCCTTCTCTTTTCCCCACCTGCTTTTCCCCACCTGCTCTTTCTCCCACCTGCTATTTTTCCCCACCTTTCTCTTCTCCCCCCCTCTATCTCTTCTCCCCACCTGCTCTTCTCCCCATCTGCTATTCTCCCCCACCTCTCTTCTCCCCACCTGCTATTCTCCCACCTGCTCTTCTCACCACCTTTATTATCCCACCTGCTTTCTCCCCACCGGGTATTTTCTCCACCTGCTCTTCTCCCCACCTGCTATTTTCCCCACCTGCTCTTCTCCCCCCCCTGCTATTCTGCCCACCTACTCTTCTCCCCACCTGCTATTCTCCCCACCTCTCTTCTCCCCACCCGCTATTATCCCCACCTCTCTTCTCCCCCCCTGCTATTCTCCCCACCTGCCCTTTTTTCCCCACCTGCTCTTTTTCCCACCTACCTTCTCCCCATCTGCTATTCTCCCCACCTTCTTCTCCCCACCTGTTATTATCCCCACCTGCTTTCTCCCCACCTGCTATTCTCCCCACCTGCTCTTCTCCCCACCTGCTATTCTCCCCCACCTACTCTTCCCCCCCACATGCTATTCTCCCCACCTTCTCTTCTCCCCACCTGCATTATCCCCGCCTGCTCTTCTTTTCCCCCCTGCTATTCTCCTCAACTGCTCTTTCTCACCACTGCTATTCTCCCCACCCTTTTCTTCTCCCCACCTGCTATTTATCCCCACCTGCTTTTTCTCCCCACCTGCTATTCTCCCCACCTGCTCTTCTCCCCCGCCCGCTATTCTTCCCACCTACTCTTCTCCCCACCTGCTATTCTCCCCACCTGCTATTCTCCCCACCTGCTCTTCTCCCCACTTACCTCTTCTCCCCACCGCTCTTCTTCCCCACCTGCTATTTCCCCCTCTCCCACCTGCTCTTCTCCTCACCTCTAATCTCCCACCTCTCTTCTCCCCCCCTGCTCTTCTCCCCACCTGCTATTCTCCCCACCTTCTCTTCTCCCCACCTCTTCCCCCCACCTGCTATTCTCCCCATCTAACTTCTCCCCACCTGCTCTTCTCCCCACCTGCTTTTCTCCCCACCTGCTTTTTTCTCACCTGCTTTCCTCCCCACCTGCTTTTTCTCCCCACCTGCTATTCTCCCCCACCTGCATTCTCCTCCACCTACCTTCTTCTCCCCGCCCTGCTATTCTCCCCACCTACTCTTCTCCCCATCTGCTATTTTCCCCACCTGCTCTTCTCCCCACCTGCTCTTCTCCCCACCTGCTATTCTCCCCACCTGCTATTTCTCCCCACCTGCTCTTCTCTCCACCTGTATTCTCCCCACCTACTCTTCTCCCCACCTGCTATTCTCCCACCTGCTATTCTCCTCACCTGCTCTTCTTCCCCCTGCTATTCTCCCCCCCGACTCTTCTCCCCATCTGCTATTTTCCCCACCTGCTCTTCTCTCCCCACCTGCTATTTCCCCCCCACCTACTCTTCTCCCCACCTGCTATTCCCCCACCTCTCTTCTCCCCACCTGCTATTCTCCCCACCTGCTCTTCTCCCCACCTGCTATTCTCCCCACCTACTCTTCTAACCACCTGCTCTTCTCCCCACCTGCTATTCTCCCTACCTGCTATTCTCCTCACCTGCTCTTCTCCCACCTGCTATTCTCCCCACCTGCTCTTTCCCCACCTGCTCTTCTCCCCACCAAAATCTTCTCCCCATCTGCTCTTCTCCCCCCTGCTATTCTCCCCACCTGCTATTCTCCCCACCTGCTCTTCTCCCCACCTACTCTTCTCCCGCATGCTCTTCTCCCCACCTGCTTTTTCCCACCTGCTCTTTCTCCCCCACGTACTCTTCTCCCGCATGCTCTCTCCCCACCTGCTTTCTCCCCACCTGCTCTTCTCCCCACCTGCTCTTCTCCCACCTGCTCTTCTCCCCCCTGCTATTTCTCCCCACCTGCTCTTATCCCCACCTGCTCTTCCCCCCCACCTGCTCTTCTCCCCACCTGCTTTTTCTCCCCACCTCTATTCTCCCCACCTGCTCTTCTCCCCACTTACTCTTCTCCCCACCTGCTCTTCTTCCCCCCCTACTCTTCTCCCCCCTACTACTTTTCCCCACCTACTCTTCTCCCCCCTGCTTTCTCCCCACCTGCTATTCTCCCCCCTGCTCTTCTCCCCACCTACTCTTCTCCCCACCTGCTCTTCTCCCCACCTGCTCTTCTCCCCCCCCTGCTATTTTTCCCCACCTGCTCTTCTCCCCACCTGCTCTTCTCCCCATCTTCTCTTCTCCCCACCTGCTCTTCTCCCCACCTACTCTTCTCCCCACCTGCTATTCTCCCCACCTGCTCTTCTCCCCATCTGCTCTTCTCCCCACCTGTTATTCTCCCCACCTGCTCTTCTTCCCGCCTGCTATTCTCCCCACCTGCTCTTCTCCCCACCTGCTATTCTGCCCACCTGCTCTTCTCCCCGCCTGCTATTCTCCCCACCTGCTCTCTTCTCCCCACCTGCCATTCTCCCCACCTGCTCTTCTCCCCGCCTGCTATTCTCCCCACCTGCTATTCTCCCCACCTGCTATTCTCCCCACCTGCTCTTCTCCCCGCCTGCTATTCTCCCCACCTGCTCTTCTCCCCGCCTGCTATTCTTCCCACCTGCTCTTCTCCCTGCCTGCTATTCTCCCCGCCTGCTATTCTCCCCACCTGCTATTCTCCCCACCTGCTTATTCTCCCCACCTGCTATTCTCCCCACCTGCTATTCTCCCCACCTGCTCTTCTCCCCACCTGCTATTCTCCCCGCCTGCTATTCTCCCCACCTGCTATTCTCCCCACCTGCTCTTCTCCCCACCTGCTATTCTCCCCACCTGCTATTCTCCCCACCTGCTATTCTCCCCACCTGCTATTCTCCCCACCTGCTCTCACGATCATACTGCTTAAGCTTTAGTTAAATGCTCAGACGCCGCTGCAATTCCACTAAATTTTTTTCTTCAGCTTTTCATGTTATCTGTCGAGTTTAAAAAATTCCTCTCTGGCATTATACTAGAATTAATGACATCTCCCCCAGGAAGACGTGCATCTGACGCTCCATCACACCCGTCTACAGGTGGCGGCATAAGTCAGTTTTTCGAGAATATTATTTTCAATTTGGCTGCACTGATTTGGGAACATCTATTTTAATATGGTGAGTACAGTAGTGGTGAGCTGAGTAGTCTGTGGGTTTAATATGCTGTGGGTTTAATATTCTGTGGGTTTAATATGCTGTGGGTTTAATATTCTGTGGGTTTAATATGCTGTGGGTTTAATATTCTGTGGGTTTAATATGCTGTGGGTTTAATATGCTGTGGGTTTAATATTCTGTGGGTTTAATATTCTGTGGGTTTAATATGCTGTGGGTTTAGTATGGAACCTGTACTTGCAGTCAGACTGCATGTTGAGTTCTCCGCCAGTTCTACTTCCTGTGATGTAGGATAATATGCTGGTAACCTGTGCAGAGATTGAGTATACTTGACGAACATACATCACTGCAACCACAAATGAATCTTCTGAGGAGTTTCCCATTTTTCGCTTAATATTGGCTACTGGCAGAATGAGACACATTACTCAAACCGTCGAGAGTAAATGGAAAATGGGGAAAGAGTAAATAAATTAAAATAGACAGGAATATTGAAGAGGGGAGAGTAGGTGTTAATCAGGACAGAGTAGGAAAGATACGGTAGATGCTAACAGCACAAAATAGACAATGGCACTACACGTAATAGCAAATGATAAATTAGACACATGTGCAACACTTGGATATCTTTAATGAGGAAACGTTTCGCCACACAGTGGCTTCATCAGTCCATACAAAGGAGAATGGTGAAGAACAGGAGGAGTTTTGAGGTGATCAGTCCCTAAGAATTGAGTCGATGTAATCAACTTGTCGATGTTATCAACTTGTCGATGTTATCAACTTGTCGATGTTATCAATTTGTCGATGTTATCAATTTGTCCGTTCTCTGAACCATCCATCTACATAATAGCAAATGCTTAGACAACAGACACTACAAAGAACAGACATTGTATATCATTCGGTGCAAGACAGTAGTAGACAGCAGACAATGTGACGACCGATAGTAGACTACACAAAAATAGTAATTTATAGATTTATAAACCTCCTGTACTCGCCTTTATTTTATCAAGGGAGTCTGTACGAATAAACTTAATACGAGTCAAAATGAATATAAAAAAATCCGAGAATTTAAATGGTGTGGTGGTTAAAACAAAGTAAAAAAAAAAGTATAAAGGATTTGAAAAGTTAGGTGTGCGCAGTGGCAGTTATAAGTCGTCAGATATCAGAGGCGCCGAGCTGGTCCAAGCGATATCTGCTGGTGGATATGGATTCAGGAAGGAAATTCCATTTGGAACCTATCGAATTGAGAGGAAAAAAGGACTGAGAACCCTTCCGTCTCTTCGGAAACTATTAGAGTTTTCTCTATAAAAAATTAATAAAAATCTTTTGATGGGGTAAGTGGTTTAGTTTCAAAGTTCTTCTCTGCAGTGCCCCCTAGTCTGCCTAGCAGCAGTAGTGGTGATAGTGGTAGTAGAAGCAGTGGTAATAGAGAATGAAGGTAGTGGTGGTAGTATACGTCTTGATTCGCCGGTACTCTCCAGGCCCAGGTCTTTTCCAGATGGTGACCCGGCCTTGGTTCCCTGTCTTGGGAGTGTCTGAGACCTAAGTCTGCCACGTGAGGAGATACAAGTACCTCTCATCTTCTGAGACCAACTGTTCCCAGGCCTAGCCCCATTTCCCGCCCTCGCGGGGCTCGTAAGGAAAAGCTAGGCCTCTGGTCTGCCATCTTCCCCGCTCCAGGGGAGCTTGTGGGAATGACAGTCTTGTGAGCTGCAGGTGGTAGCAAGCTCTGACCATTAGTAGTAGACGATTAGTGATAGTATAGGTTGTGCTGGTTATCGTCAGGGTTTTCTGCGCCTCGCATATCAGGCACGTCATAGAGGACACAGCACCAGAGTGGAGCTCAAACCTGATCAAACATGACCAAATGACAAAAGTGGTTCAGAGGGTTGTGATGCTTGATATACGAGAAGAGATTAAGGAAACTAACCTTCAGCTTCTTGTAATACAAAACATTTGCCAGAAGCGAAATTATTATTCCATAAAAAGTCCTGATAGGCATTCTCAGGGCGGATAGGCACAGTCTACATGAGAGGAGAGAGCCAAGAACAAGGAGACGTTGATCGAAGCTAAAAGCGATAATGTTCCTTAGAAACGTAAGAATATGGATAGGAAAGTGGTAGAAGTAGACTCAGAAAGTATCTTCAAATACCAGGACCAACTAAATAAAGACATTTGGGATCTATGAAACAGGAGGAAAGACTCGCTAAACACGATCGATGAGCTATGACTCGACACAAGCAACCACAACCAGGCTAGCACATACACACACACACACACACACACACCACACACACACACACACACACCACACACACACACACCACACACACACACACACACACAACACAAACACACACACACACACACACCACACACACACACACACACAACACACACAACACAGGGAGGGAAGCCAGTTAATGAGATGATGGAATATGTAGCAACAAAATGCAAGGAGGCTGAGGAGAGGTTTGTACCCAAGGGTAACAGGAATAATGAAAAAGCCAGGATGAGCCCATGGTTTACCCAAAGGTGCAGGGAGGCAAAAACCAGTGTGCTAGGGAATGGAAGAAATATAGAAGGCAAAGGACCCAGGAGAATAAGGAGAGCAGTCGTAGAGCCAGAAACGAATATGCACAGATAACGAAGGGAGGCCCAAAGGACAATTGAAAACGACATAGCAGCGCGAAAGCCAAATCTGACCCGAAAACTGTTGTACAGCCACATCAGGAGGAAAACAACAGTCAAGGACCAGGTAATCAGGCTAAGGAAGGAAGGAGGAGAGACAACAAGAAATGACCGTGAAGTATGTGAGGAACTCAACAAGAGATTCAAAGAAGTGTTCACAGAGGAGACAGAAGGGGCTCCAGAAAGACGGAGAGGTGGGGCACACCACCATGTGCTGGACACAGTGCACACAACCGAGCAAGAAGTGAAGAGGCGTCTGAGTGGAGCTAGAGTACCTTCAAAGGCAATGGGCCAGATAACATCTCCCGAAGGGGTAATGAGGAGAGGGAGCAGAGGCGCTATGTGTACACCCTAACAACAATATTCAATACTTCGTATCGAAACAGGAGATTGCTGAGGCTTGGAAATGACTGCACATGTTGTCCCGAAACTTTAAAAAGGAGACAGACATAAGCATTAACAACAGACAGTGTCACAGACGATGTTATAGTATGCAAAATCATGAGAAGATTATCAGGAGAAGAGTGGTGGAACACCAAGAAAGTCAACGATCTCATCAACAACAGCCAACATTGTTTCAGGGACGGGCAGTCCTGGTGTCACAAACCGTACTGTAGTTCATGACATGGTGACAGCATAAGACAAGAGAGAGGGGGGTGGTGGATTGCATTTTCATTGGACTGTCAAAAGAAGGCGTTTGACAACGTTCACACAAGAGATTGTGTTGCAAAAACAGGAGACCAAGCAGGGATAACAGGGAAGGCCTACAGATGGATCAGGGAATACTTTTCAGGAAGACAGCAGCGAGTCATGGTACGGGCGGTGTCAGAGTGGCACCTGTACCAGCGGGTCCCCAGGGTCAGTCCCTAGGACCAGTGCTGTTTTCTGGTATTAGTGAAGACAGTGACGGAGAAGGAATAGACTCTGCGATGTGTCCTGTTTGAAGATGACGTGAAGTTGATGAGAAGAAATTCATTCGATCGAAGACCATGCAGTACTACAAAGGGATCTGGACAGGCTGCAGACGCTGGTCCAGCAATTGGCTTCCTGGAGTTCAATCCCACCAAGGTGGCAAAGACAAGAAGAATTGGTAATGGCAAAAGAAGACCGCAGACGGAGTACAGTCAAGGGGCCATAGACTACAAAACCTCACTCAAGGAAAAATATCTTGGGGTGATATAACACCAGGCCATCTCCTGAAGCGCACATCAACCAAATACTGCTGCAGCTATGGGCGCCTAGCAACCTCAGAACAAGCATTCCGCATCTTAAATAAGGAATCACATTCAGGACCCTGTACACCGTGTACGTAGGCCCCAGTATGGGAGTAAAGCGCCACCATTTGGAACCCACACCTAGCCAAGCACGTAAAGAAACTAGAGAATGTGCTAAAGTTTTGCAACAAGACTAGTCCCAGGGTAGCTAGAGAGTATGATCCTACGAGGAGAGGTAAGAGGAGAATCAACCTGACGACACTGGAGGACAGGAAGATAGGGGGGACTGATAACGACATACAAAATACTGAGAGAAATTGACAAGGAGGACAAAGAGGGTTTTAGAAAGGTTTTCTAAGATTCTTTCGTAAAAAATTAAAAAAATTTTTGATTAACATTAATGAAAAAAAATTCCTTATGTATAAAAAAATTTTAGAACGGAATTAATTTAAAAGAGTTCTTCCTAATTGACCCTTTTTCATTTCGGCAGACATATATAATATAAAAATTTTATATATATATATATATTATATATATATAATATATATATATATATATATAAATAATATATATAAATATATATAAAATATAAATATATACTCCCGGCGGGGCCGGAGATGACTCGACCCCCGCAACCAAAAATTGTGGTACATACACAAACCCAACCCAAACTTCAATAAACATTTTTTCTCTCCCCATTGAAGAGGAAATAATTTTTATTAAGCACTGGGGTATTTTTTATTCTTGTTTTTTAAGGGGGAAACAAACCTGCCGTGAGCTCCAGGAATTTGTACCGCGAGCGATGGAAGACTGGCTGTTTTTATGTGATTTTTTATAATTTCTTCCTTTGTACATTTTTTGTTAATAAGATTCATTTTAAATTATTCAGGGAAAGATGAAAAAAAAAGTACATGGAGATATATGTGAAGAATTAAAACAATTGTAAAACAGAGAAATCTTTCAAAAATTTTTTTTATGTAAGACAGAGAATAGAAGGCTCCTCCTTACCTTCCACTCCAACCCCACTTTGTTAGAAATAACTTCATGGGGGAGGGGAAACTGAATTTAAATTTTAATCCTATTACTGCTAATGCTACCTCACACCACCATTACTTGACCACCCCCACTACCACCCCACTCCACCACCACTCCACCCCCCTACCACCACCCACACCACCCCCCTACCACCACCACTACCACCACCACAGCTATCCGAATCATATTTATCACCACCGCTGCCCAAAACTTTCCACACGACCACCATCACCACCAAATACTACTAGACACCTCATACCCCACCCTCACAACCACTACATCACACCTTATTACACATTACTTTCTCAATATATATTAAAAAAAAAAAAATTTTTTAAAATAATATATTAAATTTTAAAATTTATATATATAAAAAAATATATATATATTTATTAAATTAAAAATTTTATATATATATAAAAATATTTAATATTAATATATGAAGTAGAGGTTTGGGGACACAACCCCCCAGGGGAAATACTACCGTCCCCCCAATACTGTGAAACAAAACCTGTAATGTTTTGCATGATGGGAGGGTTGCTGGTTTCTTTTTTTGCTCATAAAACGCTAAAAAACAGGGATTCTTGCTACTCCACTTTCACTTTGGGCACACTTTACAACACGCACATCATATATATATTTAAAAATACACTATTTTTTCCTTTTTTTAAATAGTCTTGTTTTTTTATTTCTTCAAAGTCCATGGGAAGTTGAAAAAAAATCTTTCCCCCGGAAGCCGCTGTCTATAGGGGGACAAAAATGCCGGAGCAATGGGGCTGTAACCCCTTTTCCTGTAGACATTTTACTAAAAAAGAGAAGAAAAAACTTTATAAACTGGTGCTTGAAGTGCGTGGAGTAGTGCGGATGACAGAAACAGATGTTGCTGTTTATGAATGAAAAAATTGGATTCCCCGGGCCCCAACAAAAAAAAAAGCTGAAGGGGTAGGGGGTTTCGGTGGGGGGAAAAAATGGGATTAAATTGGAGTATCTGGAGAGTTAGAGCAAAGGGAAGGGGGAGCATAATGTTAAATGATCAGTTATGGAAAAGAAAAAAGAATATGAAAAGGGTAAAAATTTGAGAATTATGTGGATTTAAAATAAAGGTTGGTGCGAGAAGTGGGTCAAATAAGCGGTACACCTGGAAAGAGAGAAAAGCAAGGAGAGAAGAGAGATTTTTGGGGATTCTAAGTGAAAGAAGGAGCCTTGAACCAAGGAAAAGTAAATTTTGGTAGGGGGCCTGAATGCAAAGTAGGAAAAAATTTTTGAGAGGGTGTGGGAAAGGGAAGGTTTTGGGGGGCCAGGGTAAATGATAATGGGGGCCCTTTGGAACTTTGTATAAAAGGGGTTTGTTTTTAGGTAAAAAAAATTTTAAGAAAAAGAGGGAAAATAAGTATACAAGATAGATTGGGCGAAAAAGGGTCGAAGAGTGTATGGTAGGTTTAAAAATTAGTGTAAGAGTGTACAGCAGAATTTGAGGTTACAAGGAAAGTGGAGCGGGAGGGGAAGAGGAGCGATTGGTGGAAGATGATGTAAAGAGAGTAAAAGGTGAGAAAAGAGTTAGCAAATGGAAATTTATTACAAAGTAAGAAGTATCAAGGAGGAAAGTATATGTGAGAAAAAGAAAGAGGATTAAGAGAGTGGTGAAGGCAATGTAAAAAAAGATAGCAAGTGAGAGAGTGGGTGAGATGTTATCAACAAATTTAGGTTGAAAATAAGAAAAGATTTGGAGAGAGATTAACCAGTTAAGAAGCCAAACGAACAAATGGTATTTCGTCAGTAAAAATAGAGAGAAGTTATTAAAATGGAGATTAGAGGTATATGTGTAGAGTTTTTTTTTATTTAACGAGGATAGTGAGGCTCAAGTAGAGTATGTAGAAAAGAGGAGAGATTATTTCCCAGTAAAAGTAGCCTTAGACAAGATGTGTGATGTCACTCGTGGTTGTTTACTAATATTTATAGATTGTATGTAAGAGAAGTAAAATGCGAGGTCTTGGCCAGATGCTGGAGTTTAAAAGATATAGAATCACACATAAAGTGGAGTTGTCACAGTTGCTCTTTGCTGTGACACTGTGGCTCAGGGGAGATTCTTGAAGAAAGTTGCAGAAATGTTGGATGAATTTGGAATGGTGTGCAAAAGAAGAAAATTAAAAGTGAATAACAGAACGAGTAAGGTTATGAGATAACAAAAAGATTAAGGTGATGAAAGATTGGAAATCAGATTGGAGAGAAGAGTATGGAGGAGGTGAATGTATTCAGATAATTTGAGTGGACGTGTCAGCGGATGGTTCTATGAAAGATGAGTGATCATAGAATTGAATGAGGGGAAAAGGTGAGTGGTGCACTTAGGAGTCTGATGGAGACAAAGAATTTGTCTGGAGGGCAAAGAGGGAATGAATGAAGAGTATAGATTTACCCAACTCTCTTATATGGGTGTGAAGCATGGGTTGATGAAGTGTAGACAGCGAGGAGAAGGCTGAGGCAGTGGAGATGTCATTGTGTGAGGGCAATGTGTAGTGTGAATATAATGTAGATAATTCGTAGTTTATGGAAGTTAGGAGGAGGTTGCGGATTAACCAAACTGTTGTCCAGAGGGCTGAGGAAGGTTAGTTTATGTGTTTCGACATGTAGAGAGACTGGAGCTAAACAGAATGCCTTCAAGAGTGTATCAGTCTGTAAGTGGAAGGATGCGAGGTAGGCATGTCGGTCCTAGGAAAGTGGAGGGATGGGTAAAGGAGTTATGTGTCGAGGGGCTTTTGACTTCCAGCAGGCAAGCATGCGTTGAGCGGAGTTTTGATAGGATTGAAATGGAGACTAATGTATTTAATAATTGACTTCTTGTTGAGATGTGATGCAAGAACAATTTAAGAAGGGGATACCTGGAAACGGCATGCCGGAACCTTGAGTCCTGGAGATGGGAATACATGCCTGCACTCTGAAGGAGGGTGTTTAATGTTGCAGTTTAAAAACTGTAGAGTTAAAACACCCTTCTGGGAAGACAGTGAAGGAGTGAATGATGTTGAAAGAGTTTTCTTTTCGGGCCATCCCTAGCCTTGGTGGTAATCTCCAGTGTGAAAATATTATATATAGATACATTTATTATTACATTTTTTTTATAGATATAAAGAGATAGAATGATATATTATATATATATATATATATATATATATATATATATATATATATATATATATATATGCTTAACAATTCGCAAACAGGCGAAATTATTACAAACATTGTCTCTACTCCACCGAGGACACGAAACTAATTACTCTTAGGAGAGTTGTCACTTCAAAAAACACTGTACCCTTGAAGCTATTAAGAACGCTTGATCCAAGGTAATTTGATAGTTACTCTCCTGACCGAATGGTAAATTAATTTCTAACTATCGTTACTATTGTGCTGATAGACCCTTTACTATCGACACTCGCGTGAGCGCATCGTAAATAGATGGAGCTGTGTAATCATTAATGAAATTTGTTGCTTTAAGATAATTATAAAAAAAAAATTTGGATTTGCATATACATCGACGAACGGGAGTTTACCAAGCATTTCTAGATAAATTAAACAAAAGCAATAACAACAGCTTCGAAAGTTTTCAAAGAGACAGTCACAACTAAACATCGAACCACAACAACAACGTAACAACAACAGCGGAAATGCAGCATAACAACAACAGCTCAGCCAACAGCAAAACAAATACAGTCCCACAAAAATCCATGACAAATACAAAAACCGAGCTCAATTTTGTCACTCGATTTAGAATGCACACGATTTCCAAGAACGATAAAAATAACAGCAGTCATCAAAACAGCAGCACCATAGCAAAGCAGCCAGTACGCAGCAGCAACAACAAAACAGCAGTACTAACAACAACAACAGTAGCAGGCACCAGCACACCAGCAACAACAGCACAGCAGCATCAAGTACCTAGCAATAATCAAAACATCAGCAAACGCAGCAGACCAGCAACAACCAACAACAGCAAGCAGCCATCAAACAGCAACATAGCACAAACAACAACAGCATCACATGTAGCACCATTAACAACAATAGCACCAGCACCACAATAACAGCAGCAGCAGTAGTAACAACAACAACAACGACAACAAAATGACATACAACAACAAATACACCAAGCCAAACAACAGGCCAGCACAAAACTCCGAATAAACCAAAAGAAAAAATGGCCGCAAGAAAAATTAAACGCCATTTACCGAAAGTCATTCTTTGTGGTCCCCGGAGGCGAGGTGAACCATCAACATCGTGGGCCGCCAAGAAATGTCATGACTGGGCACATGGCGGAAGCAATTTTCTTTACGATAAGCGGCACTACGAGCTCATTACCGCTGCAGTGCCAACTCCGAGGCCAAGAAATGTAAATGAATAAGCATTTATTTTTTTTATATTTTAGGGGCAAAAGAAGGTAATAATATGAACAATATGTTGAAAACATTAGCGTCAGCGATATGACATTCTTAGGTACTTAATGAGGGCCTCTCACTGTGGGTGGTGTAGCCCTATTACTGTGAGTGATGTAGACCCTTACTGTGAGTGATTAGCCCTTTAACTGTGGAGTGATGTAGACCTACTGTTAGTGAAGTAGCTCTTACTGTGGTGGAGAAGCCCTTACTGTAGTGATGTATCCTTACTGTGAGTGATGTAGCCCCTTACGTGGATGATTTAGCTCTTTACTATGGGTGGTGACCATACTGTGAGTGATGTAGCCCTTACTGTGGGTGGTGTAGCCCATACTTTGAGTGCTTTAGCCCTTACTGTGATGATGTACCCTTACTGTGGGTGATTAAAGCCACACTGTGCTAGTAGAGCCACACTGTGGGTATAAAGCCCACACTGTGTTTAATCAAGCCCACACTGTGGGTAAATAAAAAAGCCCATAACTGTGTTAATAAAGCCCATTACACTGTTGGGTAATAAAGCCAAAACTCCCTACAATGGGGTATAAATCCCACACTGTGGGTAATAAAGCCCACACTATGGCTTATCACTCATAACTCTGAAATTCTTTCCTCTTAAGAAATCTCAGAATTCATTATTAAAGAGATTGAAAAGATTTATTTAATGAAATAAAAATAAAGAACGATAAACCCGGTATGGGTCTTTTAATCACAATCATGGAAAGTTCGATCCTCCGTCCTCAGAACTTGTTACCTTAATGCCTTGTACTGGCCGCCTGTTCATTTTTGGCTGTTCTTATTAAAAAAAAAGCGAGACATTCATTATTTTCATTCCTTGCGCTCATGTGAATTTTTATTGAAGATTTTGTGAGTAACTTTTTTGATGACAGAATTAGATTTTTTCGAACAACATTGAGGTACTGGAGTAATGTGGAGGTGGTGAAATGTTTTGTGCTGGAGTAATGTGGAGTGGTGAATGTTGTGCTGGAGTGATGTGGAGGTGAATGTTTTGTGCTGGGGTGATGTGGATGAATGGTTGTACTGAGGGTGATGTGGAATGAATGTTGTGCTGGGGTGATGTGGAAGTGAATGTTGTGCTGGGTGATATGGGGTGAATGTTCGTGCATGAGTGGATGTGGAGGTGTGAATGTTGCACTGGGGTGATGTGGAAGTGAATGTTGTGCAGTGGTGATGTGGAGTGAATGTGTACTGGTTGATGTGGAAGTGGAATGATGTGCAGGGGTGATGTGGAGTGTGGAATAGTTGTCTACTGAGGGGTGAGTGTGGAAGGAAAGTTGTGCAGGTGTATTGAGGTGAATGTTGTGCAGGGGTGATGTGGAGGTGTGAAAGTTGTGCAGGAGTGATGTGGACTGCATGTTGGCTGGGTGCTGTGGAAGTGAATGTTGTCTGGGGTTGATGTGGAGGTAAATGTTGTGCTGATTTGTATGTGGAGTGAATGTTGTGCTGGGTGATGTGGAGGTGAATGCTTGTGCTGGGTGAATGTGGAGGTGAATGTTTGTTGCTGGAGTGAAGTGGAGTTGAATGTTGTGCTGGTGGTTATGTGGAGGTGAATGTTTTGCTGGGGTGATGTGGAGGTGAATGAATGGCTGGATATTATGTGGAGAGTGAATGTTAGTGCATGGAGTGATGTGAAAGGTGAATGTTGTGCTGGAGTGATGTGGAGAAGGTGAAATGTGTGTCTGAATGTGATGTTGAGGTGAATGTTGTGCTGGGGGTGATGTGGAGTTGCTGTTGTGCTTGGGGTGCTGTGGAGTGGAATGTGTCTGGGGTGATGTGGAGGTGAATGTTGTGCTGGGGTGATGTGGAGGTGAATGTTGTGCTGGGGTGATGTGGAGGTGAATGTTGTGCTGGGGTGATGTGGATGTATGTTGTGCTGGAGTTGATGTGGAGAAGGTGAATGTTGTGCTGAGTGATGTGAGAATGGTGAATGTGTGCTGGAGTGATGGGTAGGGAAATGGTGTACTGGAGTGATGTGAAGGAGGTTAATGTTAGTGCTGGAAGTGAATGTGCAAGTGAATTTTGTACTGTGGAGTGATGTGGAGGAGTGAAAGTGTGCTGGAGTGGATGTGGAGATGTGAATAGTGGTGCCGATTGATGTGGAGGAGGTGAAATGTGTGCTGGAGAGATATGGAGGAGGAGAATGTTGTGCTAGAGTGATGTGGAGGAGTGAAGTGGTGAGGCCGGAGTGATGTGAGAGGAGGTGAATGTTGTACTTGGAGTGATGTGAGGAAGGTGAATGTTGTGCAAGAGTGATGTGAGGATTTGAATGATGATCCGGAGTGATGTTGTAGGAGGTTGAATGTTGTATCTGGAGTGATGTGAAAGGAGGTACAATCTGTGCTAGAGGTGATGTGGAAATAGAAATGTTGATGCTGGAGTGATGTGAAAAGAGTTGACTGTTTGGCAGGAGTGAAGTGGAATGGAAATGTGAGCTGGAGGGATGTGGAGGAAGTGAATGTGTTTGCTGGAGTGGAGTCTGGCGGAGGTGAATGTGGGTGCTGGAGTGTATTGTGAGGAGGTGACTATTATGCTGGAGATGTGGAGGTGAATGGGTGCCTGAGGTGATGTGGATGAGGTGACAGTTTGCTGGAGTGATGTTGAGGTGAATGAAGTTGTGCTGGAGTGATGTGGATGAAGTGATGAGGTGCTGGAGAGGTTGATCTGCAGAGGAGGTGAATGTGGTGCTATATGTTTATAAATCAAAGACTGAGATGTATGATGTGGAGGTCGGTGACTGTTGTGCAGAATGATGTTGAGGTGAATGTTTGTGCTGGATATTTGGATGAGGGTGCTGATGTGCTGGAGTGATGTGGAGGTGAATGTTGTTCAGGAGTGATGTAGGAGAAAGTGAATGTGTTGCAGGATGGTGTGGAGGTTGACTTGTGGCTGGAGTGGATGTGGAGGTGAATGTGTGCTGGAGTGATGAGGGAGTGAAGTGACATTTGGGGCTGGCATGGTGTGGAGGAGGTGAATATTGGTGCGGAGTGATATTGTAGGAGTGACTGTTATGCCGGAGTGATGTGAGGGTGAATTAGGTCTGAGTGATGTGGAGGAGTGACTTGCCGCTGGCGTGATGTGGAGGTGAATGTTGTGCTGTAGATGATGTTGGAGGAAGTGAAATTGTTGTTGCTGGAGTGGTTGTGAGGGAGTGAATATGGTGCTGGAGTGAATATGGAGGAGGTAACGTTATGCTGGAGTGATGTGGAGATGAATGTTGTGCTGGAGTGATGTGGAGGAGGTGACTGTTGTGCTGGAGTGATGTGAAGATGAATGTTGTGCTGGAGTGATGTGGAGGTGAATTGGTGCTGGAGTGGTGTGGAGAAGTGAATGTGGTTTCTGGAGTGATGTGGAGGAAGGTGACTGTAGTGCAGGAGTGATGTGAGGTGATTGTTTGCTGGAGTGATGTGGAGGTGAATGTTGTGTCAGGAGTGATGTGAGAGTGACTGCTGTGAATGGAGTGATGTGGAGGTGAATGTTTGGCTTGAGAGTGATGTGAGGAAGTGAATGTGGTGCTGGAGTGGTTGGTGGAGGAGGTGACTTGGTAGCTGAGATGATGTGGAGGTGAATTAGGTGCGGGAGGTGATGTGGAAGGGAGGTGACTGTATGTGCTGGAGTGATGTTGAGGTGAATGTTGTTCTTGAGTTATGTGGAGGAAGTGAATGAGGTGCTGGAGTTGGTGTGGAGGAGGTGAATATGGAGCTTGAATGATATGGAGTGACTTAAGCCTGTAGTGATGTGGAGGTGAATTAGGGTGCTGGATTGATTGGGAGGTAGTGTTGACTGTTTGTGCTGGAGTGATGTGGAGTGAATGTTGTGCTGAGTGATGAGAGGAGGTGAGCTTTAGTGCTGGCGTATGTGAGAGAATGATTGTACTGAGAGAAGTTGTGAGGAAAGGTAATGTTGTGCTGAGTGATGTGGAGGATGTGAATGTGGTGCCGGAGTGATGTGGAGGAGGTGAATGTTGTGCTGGAGTGATGTGGAAGAGGTAACAGTTGTGCTGAGTGATGTGGAATGAATGTTGTGCTGGAGTGAAGTAGGCGGAGTGACTGTTGTGCTAGAGTGATGTGGAATGAGAAGTTGTGCTGGAGTGAAGTGGAGGAAGTGAATGTGTGCTTGAGTGGTGTGGATGAGGTAATATGGTGCTGGAGTGATATGGAGGTGACTTATGCTGGATGATGTGAGGTTAATTAGGTCTGGAGTGATTTGGAGAGGTAGCTTGTGCTGGAGTATGTGGAGGTGAATGTTTGTGCTGGAGAGAGTGGATGAAGTGAATGATTTAGTTGGAGTGGGGTGTCTGGAGTGAGGTGAATTATGTGCTGGATGATGTGGAGGAGTGACGTGTATGTGCTGATGGATGTGGGAGGTGAAATGTTGGTGCTGGGGTGTGTTTAGAGGTGACTGGTTGTGCAGGAGTGTAGTGGAGTGAATGTTGACTGATTTGATTGTGTAAGGATGTGACTGTGTGCTGGAGTGATGTGAGGATGTTAAAGTGTGCCGGATTTATGTGGAGGATGTGAGATGTTGTGCTGGAGTGATGTGGACGAGGTGACGTTTGCTGGAGTGATGTGGTAAGAATGTGTGCCGTGAGTGATGTTGGAAATGAATGTTGTGCTGGAGTGCTGTGGAGAGGTGACTGTTGTGGCTAAGTTTGATTTGAGGTGTGAATGGTTTGTGCTGGAGTGATGTGGAGGAGGTGACTGTTGTGCTGGAGAGATGTGGAGGGGAATGTTATGCTGGAGTGATGTGGAGAAGTGAATGTGAGGTGCTGGATGGTGTGGATGGAGGTGACTTGTTGCTGGAGTGAGAGTGGAGGTGAATGTTGTTCTTGGAGTGATGTGGAGGAAGTGAATGTGGTGCTTGGAGTGGTGTGGGAGGAGGTGACTTGTGCTGGATGATGTGAGTGAAGTTGTGCAGGAGAAGTGGAGGAAAGTGAAATGAGGGTGCAGGAGATGATGTGGAGGAGGTTAAGAGGTGCGGAGTGATGTAGGAGGAGGTGACTGCTGAGCTGATTGGATGAAGAGGTGAATTTTGTGCTGGAGTGAATGTGGAGGAGTGACTTTTGTGGCAGAGAGAGATGTGAGGAAGTGAATTGTAGTGCTGGAGTGATGTGAGGTGAATGTTGTGCTAGTGACGTGAGGTGACTTTTATGCCGGAGGTGTATGTGGAGTGAATGTTGTGCTGGAGTGATTGTGGAGGAAGTGAATGTGCGGGCAGAGTGGTGTGGAGGAGCTGTTACTGTGGAGCTGAGTGATGTGAGGATAATTTGTGCTGAGTGATGTGGAGGAAGTGAATGTGTGCTGGAGTGTTTGGGAGAGGTGACTGTTGTGCTGGAGTGATGTAGATGTGAAGTGTTGGTGCTGGAGTGATGTGGAGGAAGTGAATGTGGTGCTGGAGTGATGTGGAGGAGGTGACTGTTGTGCTGGAGTGATGTAGAGGTGAATGTTGTGCTGGAGTGATGTGGAGGAAGTGAATGTGGTGCTGGAGTGATGTGGAGGAGGTGAATGTTGTGCTGGAGTGATGTTGAGGAAGGTGACGGTTTGTGCTGGAGTGATGTGGAGGAGGTAGACTGTTGTGCTGGAGTGATTGTGAGGAAGTGAATGTGGTGCTGGAGTGTGTGTAGGAGGTGAAAGTTGTGCTGGAGTGATTGGAGAGGTGAATGTGGTGGCTTGGAGTGATGTGGGAAGGAGGTGAATGTTGTGCTGGAGGTGATGTTGGAAGGAGGTGACTGTTGTGCTGAAGTGATGTGGAGGAGGCGTGACAGTTGCGTGCTGGATTGATGTGGAGGGGTGAATGTGTGCTGGAGTGATGGGAGGAGGTGAATAGGATGCTGGAGTGATGTGGAGAGGTGAATGTGTGATGGAGTGTGTGGAGGAGGTGAATGGGTGCTGGAGTTGTGTGGGAGGAGGTGAATGGGGGTGCCTGGAGTGGTGTGGAGGAGGTGACTGTTCTCTGAGTGATGTGGAGGTGGTGATTGGTGCTGTAGTGGTGTGGAGGAGAGGTGAATTGTGCTGGAGTGATGTAGGAGGTGACTGTTGTGCTGGAGTGAAGTGGAGGAGGACTGTTGTGCCACGACTAGTGAATGTGGAGGAGATGACTGTTGTGCTGGAGTATGTGGAGGAGTTTAAGTGGTGCTTAGAGTGATGTGGAGAAGGTGACTTTGCTGGAGTGATGCGGAGTAGGGAATGTGGTGCTTGGAGATGGTGTGGAGGAGGTGAAACTGTGGTGTTGGATGATTGTGGAGGAGTGAATGTGGTGCGGGAGTGGTGTGTGAGGATGTGACCTGTGTGCTGGGTGATGTGAAGGAGTGAAAGTGTGCTGGAGTGGTGAGGACGAGGTGAATTGGTGCTGAGATGTGAGAGGAGGTGATATGTGGTGTCCTGGGGTGGTGTGAGGAGTTAATGTCGTGCTGGGATGGTGTGGAGGAGTGAATGTGGTGCTGAGTGGTGTGGGAGGAGGGAATGTGTGCTGGATGTGTGTGGAGAGGTGAATGTGGTGCTGGATGAGTGTGAGGAGTGAATGTTTCTAGAGTGGGATGTGTGTGGATGTGAATGTGGAGCTGTAGTGGTGTGAGGAAGGTGAATGATGGTTTGCTGGATGATGTGGGAGAGGAGGTGAATGTATGTAGCTAAAGTGGTGTGTGAGTGAGGTGAAATGTGGTGCTTGAATAGTGTGAGGAGGTGAATGTTTGTAACTATAGTGGTGTGGATGATGTGACTGTTGTTCTGATGAGTTGGAGAGTAGAATGTTGTGCTGGAGTGGTGTGGAGGAGGTGAATGTTGTGCTGGAGTGGTGTGGAGGAGGTGAATGTGGTGCTGGAGTGATGTGGAGGAGGTGACTGTTGTGCTGGAGTGGAGTTTACGTAAAGGATGTGTTTACACAGACTTAACTTAAATCATACGACCCAGACGTACATTATGCCAACAAGCGTCATCATACAAAAGTGCCAATCATAAACATCATCCATCCATTAGCTGCCAACCATACGACATCATACAATAGTGCCAACATACGTCATCATACAATAGTGCCAACATACGTCATCATACAATAGTGCCAACATACGTCATCATACAATAGTGCCAACATACGTCATCATACATTAGAGCAACATAACTCATCATACAATAGTGCCAACATACGTCATCATACATTAGTGCCAACATACGTCATCATACAATAGTGCCAACATACGTCATCATACAATAGTGCCAACATACGTCCACCATACTAAATGCCAACCATACGCATGCGCCATACAATAGTGCCAACATACGTCATCATACAATAGTGCCAACATACGTCATCATACAATAGTGCCAACATGCGTCATCATACAATAGTGCCAACATACATCATCATACATTAGTGCCAACATACGTCATCATACAATAGTGCCAACATACGTCACATGACAATAGTAGCCTGAACATACGTCATCATACAATAGTGCCAACATACGTCATCATACAATAGTTCCACCACAACGTCATCATACAATAGTGCCACATTCGTCATCAATGCATTATGCAACATACGTCATCATACAAATAGTGCCAACATACTCACATACAATAGATGCCACATACGTCATCATACAATATGCCCAACATACGTCTCATACATAGTGCCAACAAACGTCATCATACGATAGTGCCAACATACGTCATCAAAATACAAGAATAATACCAATACGTCAACCACAATAGTGCCAACATACTCATCATACAATAGTGCAACATACTTCATCATACATTAAGTGCCGAACAGTACGGACGTCATCGATACAATAGTGCCAACATACGTCATCAATAACATTAGTGCCAAGATACGTCAGTCATTCAATAGTGCAACCAAATACGTCATCATACATTAGTAGCCAAACATACGTCATCAAACAATAGTAGCCAACAAACGTCATCATGACAATATGGCCAACATACTTTCATCATTCAATAGTGCAACATACGTCTTATACTTAATATAGTGTCAACATACGTCATCATACATTAGTGCCAACATACGTCATCATACATTAGTGCCAACATACGTCATCATACAATAGTGGCAACATACGTCATCATACATTAGTGTCAACATGCCATCATACAATAGTGCCAACTTACCTCATCATACATTAGTGCGAACATACGTCAACATACATTAGTGCCAACATACGTCAACACACATGGCACTTTCTTCGCCCCCCCCCAACTTAAAGTATGTATCAACATTCATAGTAACATTATCGACCATTCTGAATGTGCATGTCTTTCTAAAATTAAAATATTAAGTTTTAATGATTGTCTCTCCATACCAATCAACCAGGCAGTTATGGATATGTGGGTCAGCGGGGCCACCATGCAGCCAACTCCTGGTTGCCCAGGCAAGCCACCAGACGAGCCCTGGGCCCATGGCCGTGCTCAGAGAGTAAGAAACTCTGGAAACTTCTTCAAAAGTTTTATATCACACACACACACACACACACACACACACACACACACACACCCCCACACACACACAGCAAACACACATACACACACACATCACACACATACACACATACACACACACACATACTCACACACACTACACACACACACAAACATACACACACACACACATCACATCACATACACACACAACACCACACACACACATACACACACACATACAACAACCACACTACAGTCCTCATCAGTCATCACAATGTAACATACAGTTCAGTAATCCACATCATTATTATGCAACATCATTATCAAGGTCATTAACTCCGGTTCAGGTAATTAGTAGTAACTTACTCTACATGTTGCTCATAACTTTGCAAGATTTATTAAATGATTCAGATTAACTGCCTGATATGAAACTCTGTCCAGGTTCAGGTTCACGTTACATACCAAGAAGCGCCTTCTGCTGGTTTCAGGGTTCTCGTTACTCACCGAGAAGCTGCCTTTTGTCCTGCTGGTCAGGGTTCTCCGTTACATATCAAGAACTGCTTGTCTGCTGGTTCGAGGGTTCTCGTTACACACCTGAGAAGCGCCTTGTCTGCTGGATCAGGTTCTCGTTACATACCAGGGGAGAAAGCTGCCTTGTCTGCTGGTTCAGGGTTCTCGTTACACACCGAGAAGCTGCCTTGTCTGCTGGTTCAGGGTTCTCGTTACATACCAAGAAGCTGCCTTGTCTGCTGGTTCAGGGTTCTCGTTACACACCGAGAAGCTGCCTTGTCTGCTGGTTCAGGGTTCTCGTTACATACCAAGAAGCTGCCTTGTCTGTTGGTTCAGAATTCTCGTTACACACCAAAAGCTGCCCTTGTCCTAGCTGGTTCAGGGTTCTCGTTACATACCAAGAAGCTGCCTTGTCTGCTGGTTCAGGGCTCTCGTTACACACCAAGAAGCTGCCTTGTCTGCTGGTTCAGGGATCTCGTTACACACCAAGAAGCTGCCTTGTCTGCTGGTTCAGGGTTCTCGTTACACACCAAGAAGCTGCCTTGTCTGCTGGTTCAGGGTTCTCGTTACACATCGAGAAGCATCTTGTCTGCTGGTTCCGGGTTCTCGTTACACACTGAGAAGCTGCCTTGTCTGCTGGTCCAGGGCTCTCATTACACACTGAGAAGCATCTTGTCTGCTGGTTCAGGATCCTCGTTACACACCGAGAAGCATCTTGTCTGCTGGTTCAGGGTTTCTCGTTACACACCGAGAAGCTGCCTTGTCTGCTGGTTCAGGATCCTCGTTACACACTGAGAAGCATCTTGTCTGCTGGCTCAGGGTTCTCGTTACATACCAAGAAGCTGCCTTGTCTGCTGGCTCAGGGTTCTCGTTACACACCGAGAAGCTGCCTTGTCTGCTGGTTCAGGGTTCTCGTTACACACCGAGAAGCATCTTGTCTGCTGGTTCAGGGTTCTCGTTACACACCGAGAAGCTGCCTTGTCTGCTGGTTCAGGGTTCTCGTTACACACCGAGAAGCATCTGTCTGCTGGTTCAGGGTTCTCGTTACATACGGAGAAGCATCTTTTCTGCTGGCTCAGGGTTCTCGTTACACATCGAGAAGCTGCCTTGTCTGCTGGTTCAGGGTTTTCGTTACACACCGAGAAGCATCTGTCTGCTGGTTCAGGGTTCTCGTTACATACGGAGAAGCATCTTGTCTGCTGGTTCAGGGTTCTCGGTACACACCGAGAAGCCTGCCTGTCTGGCTGGTCAGGAGATCTCGTTACACACCGAGAAGCATCTTGTCTGCTGGTTCAGGGTTCTCGTTACATACGGAGAAGCATCTGTCTGCTGATTCAGGGTTATCTTTACATACGGAGAAGCATCTTGTCTGCTGGTTCAGGGTTCTCTTTACACACCGAGAAGCATCTTGTCTGCTGGTTCAGGGTTCTCGTTACACACCGAGAAGCATCTTGTCTGCTGTTCAGGATTCTCGTACACACCGAGAAAGCAACTGTCCCAGCAAGTTCAGGTTCTCGTTACATACGGAGAAGCATCTTGTCTGTTGTTCAGGGTTCACGTTTACACACCGAGAAGCGGCCTAGTCTGCTGTTCAGGTTCTCGTACACCACCGAGAAGATCTGTCTGCTGTTTCAGTGTTCAAGCGTTACATACGAGAATCATCTTGTCTGCAGGTATCAGGTTCTCGGTACACACACCGAGCACTGCCTTGTCTGCTGTTCAGGTTCTCGTTACACACCGAGAAGCATTCTAGTCTGCCTGGTTCATGTTCTCGGTACAAACACCGTAGAAGCTGCCTTGTCTGCTGATTCAGGGTTCTCGTTATCCACACCGAGGAAGCATCCTGGACCTGCTGGTTCAGGGTTCTCGTTACCAAAAGGAGAAGCATCTTGTCTGCTGTTCGGTTCTCGTACACGACCGAGAACTGCTTGTCTGCTGGGGTCAGGGTTTCTTCGTTACACACTAGAGAAGCATCTTGTCTGCTGGATCAGGTTCTATCGGTACACACCGAGGAAGCTGCCTTTCTGCTGTGTTCAGGGTTCTCGGTACACACCGAGATGCCCTTGTCTACTGTTCAGGGTTGCGTCGTTACACACCGAGAACAGCATCTGTCTGCTGGTTCAGGGTTCTCTTTACATACGGAGAAGCATCTTGTCTGCTGGTTCAGGGTTCTCGTTACACACATAGAAGCATCTTGTCAGCTGGCTCAGTGTCAGTGTTGTGACATTCACGGAGAAGCGTTAAACTCTTATGTTCATGCTAATGAGTGCTTTTACGTGTGAAGTAGATATTGATGGCCTGTTGCATGGGCTGAACAGTCGTCTTTTTTTAGCGTGTGCATGGCTAAACACGTTTTTATTGGTGGCAGGGTGAAAACGTCTTTTTTTTGCGGTTCATGGCGAACATTTTTTTTAAAGGTTGCAGGCTAAACACGTCTTTTATTAGCGTGTGCATGGCTGAACACGTCTTTTGTTAGCGTGTGCATGGCTGAACACGTCTTTTGTTAGCGTGTGCATGGCTGAACACGACTTCTTGGGGTGCGGACTTGGGAAAAAGTTAAATGCGACAGGCTTTCCACTAAGACTCCTCATTAAAAAACAAGAGGGCCGAGAAAGTTAATGAAGGAAGAGGGGAGAGGAGAGAGAGGAAGAGAGAGGAGGAGAGAGAGAGAGAGAGTAATGGTTTCAAGAAAGATCGAAGAGGCCTCACTGGCTGCTTCTTTTTCATTTTTTTCTGGAAAATTAAAGATAAAGGGAAGAGAACGACATTATACCAGAGACAATTGCCTAAGATAACAAAATTTTTAGAGGGTGGACCGGCTGCCGGGGGAAGGGCCTGGGTCAGTGACAAAAGTTCCAGCAGGGGTCTTTACTGACTAGACCTGAGTCAGGAAACATGGCCTGTTTCATATAAACCTTACCTAATCTAACCAAATATTCCAGAGAGAAGACAAGCTAAATACAGCTCGATAGTAACTGCTTTTTAAACAAAAAAAGGGACAAAATAGCCTGCAAGTAACTTATATATTGACCCGAAATCGTAATGACACATTGCCGGGGGGTTTAAAAACCCGCGATCAGTCCAAAACTCCAGACCGCGCGTTGCCACTTGGGCCAGTAGCCAAAATAAAATTTCATCCAACAGGTATATTTATACCCCATGGGAATTAAACGGGGCACCAAGTACTAGCGGTAGCGGGCCAGGGCTAACGCGACGGTCTGGTTTTGAGACTCTTTGACGGGGGTTTCAAACCCCCGCCGGGGATGATTTCTTTACTCCTGTAATTTAAAACCCCCGGGAAAACGGGAAAAATATGCCCTTGAAAAGCATTTTCTTCATTACAGAACACCAAAAGGGTTCGGGGAGAACTCTCCTCACAACCGGTTCAGAGACAAAACCAATCATTTTGAGTTTAGATAGGACGATGGTGACTTGTACTGTCTCATTTATGTTCCTTTCCTTGTTGTCTCATTGTTGTCCTTCTCTTGTAATGTGTTCCCATTGAAATTTTCCTCCTTGTTTCTCATTGTATGTCCTTCCTTGTAATTGCCCTCATTGAAAAAAAAAATTTTCCCTTTTTTGTCTCATTGTATGTCCTTCTCTTGTAATGTGTCTCTTGTATGTTCTTCTTTGTAATGTGTCTTTTACATGTTTTTCTTTTGAAATGTGTCTCTTTATGTTTTCTTTGAAAAGTTTCTTTTCTTTTTCCCCTTTTAATGTGTCTCTTTGTTGTTCTTCTCTTGAATTTTCCCTCATTTATGTCCTTTTTGAATGTGTCTCTTTGGGGTTTCTTCCTTTTTAATGTGTTATGTTGTTCTTTTTGAATGGTCTCATTGTATGTTCTTCTCTTGTAATGTGCTCTTTGATTTTTTTCTCTTGAAATGTGTTCATTGTATTTTTCTTCTCTTTAATGGTCTCATTGTTTTTTTCTTTTGAAATGTGTCTTGATTCTCTAAAAAAACTCTCGCCTCCTCCGTTCCCGTTTTTCCTTCCTCCTTACTTTTCTCCCCCTCTTTTTGTCCCCATTATGCTTCCTTCCCGTCCTTCCCCCTTCTTTATTCCCCCCTCCTTCCTGCTCCTTCACTCGCTCATTCGCTGGGGGGGGCCCGCCAGGAAACAATCCCCACCAGGCTTGAAAAGGCGGGGAATCTTTACCGTAAAGAGCTCTTTCCCTCCCGGGAATAAGATTACCTGAAGTCATGCTGTGCAATCTCTAAATCAAAGGAAAATGAGAAAAAATTAAAAATCGGTAATTTTCCTCGAAGATGTGAGGGGAAGGGAAGGAACGATCTCCTGCGTAGGGAAGGGAAAAGGGCGGGCCAACGGAAAATTCCCGGGGACGAAGGGGGGGCGGGGGAATTACTGGGAAAGATTTTGGGGGGAGTGGGCCCTTCAAGGCTCTTTAAACCTCGGAATTTTCAGTATAATAACACTTTTGGGGCAGAACCTCTCATGTATATATAACCTGATGTTGGGGTGAAACGCCCTGACACACATACACACAACCCCCACACACACACACACACCACACACACACACACACACACACACACACACACACACACACACACACCCACACACACACCATATAATATATAAATTTTTAATATATATATATAACTATATATATATATTATATATATATATAATTAAAATTATAATTTATATACAATACAAAACTTAGAATAGTATTTTGAGTAATAACAGTCGTGCGGCAAACATTTCCTTTAAAAATTTCCCTTAAACTTTTTTATAAGCTTGACTTTTTTTACATTTAAAATGAGAAAAAATTTCGGTTTTTGCCCACCGCAGGAAATTTCTTTAAATTTACACCCCTGCCTTGCGTAACTTTTCAGCCCCCGCACTTGACGTAAATTTGCAGCCCCCGTACTTTACGTAAATTTGCCGCCCCCGCCTTACGTTTCTTTGCAGCCCCTGTCACTTGAGTAACTTTGCAGCCCCGCACTTGACGTAACTTTGCAGCCCCTGTCACGACGTAACTTTGCAGCCCCGTACTTGCTAACTTTGCAGCCCCCGACTTACGTAACTTTGCACCCCTGTCACTTGACGTAATTTGCACCCCGTACTTACGTAACTTTTTCAGCCCCTGTCACTTGACGTAACTTTGCAGCCCCTGTCACTTGACGTAACTTTGCAGCCCCTGTCACTTGACGTAACTTTGCAGCCCCTGTCACTTGACGTAACTTTGCAGCCCCTGTCACTGACTAACTTTGGGAGCCCCCTTCACTTAGTAACTTTGCACCCCTGTCCTTTCTAACTTTGCAGTCCCGTCACTTGACGTTTTCTTGACACCCCCCGTCACTTACGTTTTCTTGACGCCTCTGTCACTTGACTTTTTTTACAGCCCCTGTCACTTGACGTTTCTTGTAGCCCTTTTCACTTTACGTTACTTTGCAGCCCCCCTCATTTACGTTACTTTTTAGCCCCCTTTTCACTTGACGTTTCTTTTTCAGCCCCGTCACTTATTTTTACTTGACACCCCTTGTCACTTGACGTTACTTTTACACCCCCGTCACTTGATGTTACTTTGGCCCCCCCTTCACTTGATGTTACTTGACACCCCCTGTCACTTGAGTTTCTTGACAGCCCCGTCACTTGGCCTTCTTTGCACCCCTGTCACTTAATGTTACTTTGCAGCCCCCGTCAGGACGTTAATTTTCAGCCCGTCACTTAATGTTATTTGCAGCCCCCTGTCACTTGACGTTACTTTGAGCCCCCCTTTACTTGACGTTACTTTGCAGCCCTGTCACTTTTACGTTACTTGCAGTCCCTTCACTTTTATGTTTTCTTTGCACCCCGTCACTTTGTTACTTGACACTCCCGTCACTTGATTTTTTTGACAGCCCCTGTCCTTTACGTTACTTTGCAGCCCCTGTCACTTGACGTTACTTGCACCCCCTGTCACTTGACTTTTCTCTGCAGCCCCGTACCTTGACTTCTTTGCAGCCCCTGTCATTGACTTACTTTTCAGCCCCTGTCACTTTACGTTTTCTTTCGCCCCTGTCACTTGCGTTACTTTTTCAGCCCTGTATTGATTTTAAATTTGAAGCCCCCGTCACTTGATTACTTTGCAGCCCCCGTCACTTGAAATTCTTGCAGCCCCCTTCATGATGTTTCTTTGCGCCCCTGTCCTTGCGTTACTTCAGCCCCTGTCACTTGACGTTTCTTTGCGACCTTGTCACTTGCGTTACTTTCAGCCCCTGTCTCTTGACGTTTTCTTTTTCAGCCCCCGTCACTTGTGTTACTTTGCACCCCGTTCTTGATGTTACGGACAGCCCCGTCACTTGATTTTACTTGACGCCCCTGTCACTTACGTTACTTTGGCCCTGTCCTTGACTTACTTGAAAACCCCCTGTACTTCGTTTCTTTTTCAGCCCCCTCTCACTTGACGTACTTGCACCCCCCGACCTTGACGTTACTTTGGGACCCCTGTCACTTGACTTACTTTGCAGCCCCTGTCATTGACGTTTCTTTGCAGCCCCGCACTTTACTTACTTTTCAGCCCATGCATTTGACTTACCCTTTGCGCTCCTGTCCTTGACGTTACTTTGCAGCCCCTGTCCTTACTTTCTTTGCAGCCCCCGTCCTTGACGTTACTTGCGCCCCTGTCACTTGACGTTACTTGACCCCCTGTCACTTGCGTTACTTTGACAGCTCCAGTCACTTGACGTTTCTTGACAGCCCCTGTCACTTACTTTTCTTGCAGCCCCCCGTCACTTGACGTTACTGACAGCCCCGTCACTTGCGTTTTTATCACATCCCGTCATTGACGTACTGGGCAGCCCCTGTCACTTGACGTTTTTCTTGACAGCCCTGTCACTTGACGTTTTTGACAGATCCCTTCACTTGACAGCCCCCTGTCACTTGACGTTACTTGACAGCCCGTCACTTGACGTTACTTGAAGCCCTGTCACTTTACCCTTTTTTGACAACCCGCACTTTACAGTCCTGTCATTGATATTACTTGGCAGCCCCTGCACTTGCGTTACTTGACACCCCGTCACTTGACGTTACTTGACACTCCTCACTTTTTTAAATTGACAGCCCCCGCACTTGACTTACTTGACAGCCCCTTTACTTGACGTTACTTGACGCCCCTGTCACTTGACGTTACTTGACACTCCTTCATTGCGTTACTTGACCCCCGTCACTTGCCCTTACTTGACACCCCGCACTTGCGTTACTGACAGCCCCTGTAATTGGTTTTCTTGACAGCCCCTGTCCCCCTTGACGTTTTACGTTACTGACGCCTGTCACTTGACGTTACTTGACAGCCCGTCACTTGACGTTACTTGGCAGCCCCTGTCACTTGATATTACTTGGCAGCCCCTGCACTTGACGTTACTTGACAGCCCCTGTCATTTTACGTTACTTGGCAGCCCCTGTCACTTGACGTTACTTGACAGCCCCTGTCACTTGACGTTACTTGGCAGCCCCTGCACTTGACGTTACTTGACAGCCCCTGTGACTTGACGTTACTTGGCAGCCCCTGGTGTGCATATGTGTGTGTGTGCGTGTGTGTGTGTGTGTGTACTCACCTAGTTGTACTCACCTAGTTGAGGTTGCGGGGGTCGAGTCCGAGCTCCTGGCCCCTGCCTCTTCACTGATCGCTACTAGGTCACTCTCCCTGAGCCGTGAGCTTTATCATACCTCTGCTTAAAGCTATGTATGGATCCTGCCTCCACTACATCGCTTCCCAAACTATTCCACTTACTGACTACTCTGTGGCTGAAGAAATACTTCCTAACATCCCTGTGATTCATCTGTGTCTTCAACTTCCAACTGTGTCCCCTTGTTACTGTGTCCAATCTCTGGAACATCCTGTCTTTGTCCACCTTGTCAATTCCTCTCAGTATTTTGTATGTCGTTATCATGTCCCCCCTATCTGTCCTTGTCCTCCAGTGTCGTCAGGTTGATTTCCCTTAACCTCTCCTCGTAGGACATACCTCTTAGCTCTGGGACTAGTCTTGTTGCAAACCTTTGCACTTTCTCTAGTTTCTTTACGTGCTTGGCTAGGTGTGGGTTACAAACTGGTGCCGCATACTCCAATATGGGCCTAACGTACACGGTGTACAGGGTCCTGAATGATTCCTTATTAAGATATCGTAATGCTGTTCTGAGGTTTGCTAGGCGCCCATATGCTGCAGCAGTTATTTGGTTGATGTGCGCTTCAGGAGATGTGCCTGGTGTTATACTCACCCCAAGATCTTTTTCCTTGAGTGAGGTTTGTAGTCTCTGGCCCCCTAGACTGTACTCCGTCTGCGGTCTTCTTTGCCCTTCCCCAATCTTCATGACTTTGCACTTGGTGGGATTGAACTCCAGGAGCCAATTGCTGGACCAGGTCTGCAGCCTGTCCAGATCCCTTTGTAGTTCTGCCTGGTCTTCGATCGAGTGAATTCTTCTCATCAACTTCACGTCATCTGCAAACAGGGACACCTCAGAGTCTATTCCTTCCGTCATGTCGTTCACAAATACCAGAAACAGCACTGGTCCTAGGACTGACCCCTGTGGGACCCCGCTGGTCACAGGTGCCCACTCTGACACCTCGCCACGTACCATGACTCGCTGCTGTCTTCCTGTCAAGTATTCCCTGATCCATTGTAGTGCCTTCCCTGTTATCCCTGCTTGGTCCTCCAGTTTTTGCACTAATCTCTTGTGTGGAACTGTGTCAAACGCCTTCTTGCAGTCCAAGAAAATGCAATCCACCCACCCCTCTCTCTCTTGTCTTACTGCTGTCACCATGTCATAGAACTCCAGTAGGTTTGTGACACAGGATTTCCCGTCCCTGAAACAATGTTGGCTGCTGTTGATGAGATCATTCCTTTCTAGGTGTTCCACCACTCTTCTCCTGATAATCTTCTCCATGATTTTGCATACTATACATGTCAGTGACACTGGTCTGTAGTTTAATGCTTCATGTCTGTCTCCTTTTTTAAAGATTGGGACTACATTTGCTGTCTTCCATGCCTCAGGCAATCTCCCTGTTTCGATAGATGTATTGAATATTGTTGTTAGGGGTACACATAGCGCCTCTGCTCCCTCTGCTTGTGTGTGTGTGTGTGTGTGTGTGTGTGTGTGTGTGGTGTGTGTGTGTGTGTGTGTGTGTGTGTGTGTGGTGTGTGTGTGTTGTGTGTGCTGTGTGTGTGGGTGTGCATGTGTGTGTGCATGTGTGTGCATAGTGTGTGTGTGTGTGTGTGTGTGTGTGTGTGTGTGTGTGGTGTGTGTGTGTGTGTGCATGTGTGTGTGTGTGTGTGTGTGTGTGTGTGTGTGTGTGTGTGTGTGTGTGTGTGTGTGTGTGTGTGTGGTGTGTGTGGGCATGTGTGTGTGTGTTGTGTGGGGTGTGTGTGTGTGTGTGTGTGTGTGTGTGTGTGTGTGTGTGGTGTGTGTGTGTGTGTGTGTGTGTGTGTGTGTGTGTGTCTGTGTCTGTGTGACCTTGATGAAAAAAGTTAGTAGATGGTTCATCTCTGTTATGGCAACCAAATTATATCTTGATAATAATAATAATAATAATAATAATAATAATAATAATAATAATAATAATAATAATAATAATAATAATAATAATAATAATAAGCTATTAACATAGGGGCAGAATGTGACTCATATATAATTGGCGTTTTCCATAGATCTTACAGTAATATTATATAATAAATTCAGCTAGACTTTGTTCATTGTTTGCCTCTTTCCTCTTAAAATAAAACTAATAAATACAGGAGAAATCTGTATCTTCTTTAGAGTGAAGACGTTGTCTGTAGTTGTACTCATTTCATTAATCGTATGTGACACCCACAACTAGATGAACCGTCAACATGACTCACGAAATCGTAACGACACTTTTGCAAACAAACCACACCATGGGCGGGGATAGAACCCGCGATCAGAGAGTCTCTGATCGCGGGTTCTATCCCGCCCGTGGTATGGTTTGTTTCCACTGATGGAGTTTGAACCCCACCCGTGGTATGGTCAAGCAGATGAACTAGACACGTGCAACACTCTCATATCTTTACGTTCGAAACAAAATATTTTGTAATAGCAAGGAGAGTACCAGTGTTGCACATGTGTTTTATACATGTGTTATTTTAGTAGCATTTTTGTGTGATGTTTCGTCGTATGAGAAGCTCTCTCTCTCCTCTCCTCCTCTTTCCTCTCTCTTCCTCTCTTCTCTCTCTCTCTCTCTCTGTCTCTCTTCCTCTCTCTCTCTCTCTTCTCTCTCTCTCTCTCTTCCTCTCTCTCTCTCTCTCTGAAGCTTGATTTTTTTGGTCTGAAATCCAGGTAAATGCAATCTGTCTCTTCATTTATTTTTGTGAATTATTTCCGTGACGTATCAATGGAGTCCAATAGATTGGTCACACAGGATTTTGTTAATCTCAAGCCGATATGTATGATAGCTGTTTTTTTTTTTTCTTTTTTTACTGCACAGCTTTTTTTTTTTTTTTTTTGCCACCTCTCTGTCTCTGTTCTGTCTGTCTCTGTCTTTCTCTCTCCTTCACTCCATCTCTTTCCTCTCTCTCTCCCTCTCCCTGTCCCTCTATTCTCTCTCTCTCTCTTTCTCTCTGGTGAATTATTTATAGCATTTCGGTGATACTAGTTAATGGGATGGGTCTGTAGCTCAGGGGTTTATCCCAGAATTATTTTTTTTTTAAATGTAAGCACAATATTTGCCGTTTATTGTTTGTGGTGTTGGCTGAAAAATGATGCATTACATTTTCTCTTCTTTTGCACCAGCCTTTAAACCATAGGTGACATCTTGGATGAGCTCCCTACATATTTTTTAAACTATGGGTGATATCTTTAAAACCCTGGGTATATTTTGGTTCATTTCTTTACAGCATTTTCAAGCCATGGGTGGCATCCTGGCTCTTTCACATCCTTTTTAAAACCATGGGTGACATCTTGGCTTACTTCTACGTATTGCTGTAAGTAAAACCATGAGTGACATCTTGGCTTCTTGAAATCCTTATTAAAAACGTAGGTGACATCTTGGCTGTTTCAAATCCTTTTTAAAACCATAAGTGACATCTTGGCATACTCGTACACATTCCTTTAATTAAAAGCACACGTAACATCTTCACCAACCTCTGCGCATCCTTTTAAAACCACTGGTAACATCCTAGATTATTTCTTCACATTCCTTGAAAGTCCTGGGTAGTATCTTACCGGCCCCACTACCACATTTTTATCCATTAACGAGAGTAGTATGAATGATATATGTATAACAACAATCAATTTAGATAAGTGCACACTGAGGCTAGAAACAGCGAAGGAGGAGTATCTTTAATATTAACATGTAAACTTTGCAAATGCATCCATTTTTCTAAGTATGTGTTGGTTTGTCTTAGTTACAGGAGCTTGGCTTCACCTGCTCGCCGGGGCACAAGTCAGCTACAGGAAAATCTTTTCTGTTGATACGCTCTGGTACATCGTATTTAATTCATCGTCGGCTCTATGATTTTTTTTCGTGTTTTTCTATTTTTTTTTTTTTTTTGAGATGGATTTTCTTTTGAATACAGTGAATAAATACTTTGGTTTTGATTTGCTTTTTGTCTGCTCCCTTTTTTATGAGCAAGGTAGAGTTCTCTGCTTGGTACTTTCGTATCTGACTCACGAAATTGTAATCGTAAGCTACTGGGCCAGCTGGCTCAGTAGCTTACGCACTAGCCTGGAGTTCTAATACTCTCCATGGGTTCAAAACCCACCAGTTCCGTGGTTTACTTTCATATCTGGTTTACATGAATCTGCTGACACTGTGGTTTCAATATTGGCTCAAAGTTGTTGCTTTTCCAGACTTTCCAATACTTGTCGAACACCTTGTTTAAGTTTCAAATTCTTGGAGTGAACTATTTAATTCCATTGTTGTGTGTGGTAATATGTATTTTGTAAATTTTTATAAAAATTATATATATTTTTTAAATACATACTTCATTTTACTTCATCTTAAAGACAGCTATAAATCGGCATTTTTTTTTTTTGTAATATAGTAAACGTTGATTTAGCTAAGAACTTTTCTAGGTGACAACACTGGTAAGTCGTCTAATAATTAATGATTGTCTAGTATATTTTTTATATCATTTATACGAGAGAATGAGGTATTTTATAGTGGATACGTCGTCTAGGGAGGATTTAATTCGTAGGAATTAAAGGATTTTATTTCTAGTAAACGTTTTTTTTCTAGAATTTAAGATGTGATGCCTTGCAAAACAAGATGGTGATTTTAAATGGGTTTTGGCCGACAATTTTTTTAACTTCAGTTTTATATATATTTACGGGAATTTGCACAGTATGAATTCTGATTAATGTGATAGCGGAAAGGCAAGAGCTGCTGCTTGTTACTCTTCTCTATCTCTATCTCTCTCTCTCTGTCTGTCTCTGTTTCTCTCTCTCTCTCTCTCTGTTTCTCTCTTCTCTCTCTCTTCCATGTCCATCTACATAAAACTTTTTTCTACCTGTGTTACCTTTCATCTAAATATTTACATGTTAATATTTTTCTGTTTGAACCTCAGCTTCATATATAAAACTATTGGGTAGAAGTGGAAGACGTGTGAGCGACATTAAGCCCAGTTTTGTGTGAGCCAAATTTATGCTGATAAATGTTTACAAAAACCCACGACAATATTGAACTTAAAATGCTCAGAGGTGAAGCTCTTTGTATTTTCTTAAGAATGTACGACCACGTTATTGTATATTCTTATAATGTTTGTTCTAAACACACACACACACACACACACACGCACACACACACACACACACTCACAGAACTAAGGGGAGTGTCCTACAAAGAAAGGTTAAGGGAAATCGGCCTGACGACACTGGAAGACAGGAGGGTTAGGGGAGACATGATAACGACATACAAAATACTGTGAGGAATTGACAAGGTGGACAGAGACAGGATGTTCCAGAGATGGGACACAGAAACAAGGAGTCACAATTGAAAATTGAAGAATCGGATGAGTCAAAGAGATGTTAAAAAGTATTTCTTTAGTCATAGAGTTGTTAGGAAGTTAAATAGTCTTGCAAGCGATGTAGTGGAGGCAAGAACCATACATAGTTTTAAGACGAGGTATAATAAAGCTCTTGGAGCAGGGAGAGAGAGGACCTAGTAGCGATCATTGAAGAGGCGGGGCCAGGAGCTATGTCTCGACCCCTGCAACCACAATTCGGTGAGTACACACACAAAAACACAAAAAACACACACTCAAGGCGGTACATCAAAATCTGAGGAGGTTCTGGACGCTTTTTTTGAGAGTGCTTTTGTAGGATGAATTAAGTGAGGAGGTTGACAAGACAAAATGCCCCTTGTTTTGTTCGATGGTGTCTCTGTTTTCCTTTATAGCGGCCTCAATGAAGCGTCTTCTTGCCAAAATTATTTCCTTTTAACGATAAATGCGACTGTCCCAATTCACGAGGTCTGAGTGTTTCTCCCTTCAGACGACGGAAGTATTGCTGAAATTGTTAGTTTTTCACATGTACATGTCTTCTAGGATCCTCGTGTTTTAAGTTGCATGAAGTTCCTCAGCTGCAGCTGTCGTCTCAGCCTAAGACCGGGATCTTTAAGACACCTGCTTCCCTGCTGGACCATCCTTCCACCTGGACTCTCAAGATCTTGAGGATGTTTTTTGAAAAGAAAAAAAATCTGTATTTGTGTTACTAGGGAGGAAAAGAGAGACATAAATGGATGACGATAAAGACAAATTGATGTGCGCAAATAAAATGGATGGTAAACGTTTTAAGGCTGAGTTTCGTTTAGCAACACAACCAATTTCTGTGGGATTTACAGAAAGACAGCTTTTATTTCGATGGGATTTACATTAATTCTCTTATCCTGAACTTCATGTAAAAATGTCGACTTTCGGATATGCTCTGTCTGTCTGTCTGTCTGTCTCTCTCTCTCTCTCTCTCTCTCTCTCTCTCTCTCTCTCTCTCTCTCTCTCTCTCTCTATCTATCTATCTCTCTCTCTTTTACATAGGGTTTTACAAGATTAGGTTTAGGTTTACTAACTTTATTTACAAGGGTGACTTTGTAAATGGTCCAAGTCGGACCGAAACGATGTCATAAGCTCCTCTCTCCTTTGTGCGGGTTATTTGTGTATTGTGTAAGCTAAGAGCTGTTACCTCTCTCTCTCTCCTCTCTCTCTCTCTCTCTCTCTCTCTCTCTCTCTCTCTCTCTCTCTCTCTCTCATAATTCTCGTTATTATGACACACATACATCACACTCGTCTCCCTCCTCATCCATCACATTGGGTCGTCAAGTTCAAGAATCAAAACATCGACCGATTCTCCAGCAATACAAAAGTTTAATTAATTTTAGTAAGGGAAGGCGAGGTGAGATGTGTCGAGGAAGGAGGTGAAAGGTGCTCAGATTTTGATTAATTCTCGGTTTTCAATCAGTAAACAAAAAAGATAGACGGGAAATGCAAGGATTTGTTTTTTTTACTCTGTTTTTGGTTGGCCAAATGTGTAAATAAAAGAAGGTAAATGCGCTAAATATGGAGAGAGAAACTACAATAACAAAAAATGTAATAGAGAAGTAAATCAAGAAATGAAGAAGAAGAAGAAGAAGAAGAAGAAGAAAGAAGAAGAAGAAGAAGAAGAAGAAGAAGAAGAAGAAGAAGAAGAAGAAGAAACAATAAAAATCGCAAGAAAGACAAGAAGAGGATCTTGCCTCTGTACTCGACAACAAAGAAGACTGAGAACATACAGTCCAACGAGAATTTAATGGAACATGATGGGAGGTGATGATAGATAAAGAGAGATGGATGGATGAAGAGGCAAATAATAACACCAGCATAGATGTTGGAAGTTGGAGGAGAGGGAAAAAGAATAACAACGGTGATGGTGTAATCACCTACATGTATTCACCTGTATGTAGCTGCAGGGGTCGTGTTACAGCTACTGGTTCCTACACTGTGCATGTGTGTACCCACCTATGTGTATTCACCTATATGTGGTTGCAGAGGTCGAGTTACAGCTCCAGGCCTCGCCTTTTGCTGGCCGCTACTAGCTATGTGTGTGTGTGTGTGTGTGTGTGTGTGTGTGTGTGTGTGTGGTGTGTGTTGTGTGTGTGTGTGTGTGTGTGTGTGTGTGTGTGAGCACTTACCGAGCTGTGTTTCCTGGGGCTTAGTCTCAGCTCCTGGCCCTGACTCTTACAATCATTGGCATTACTGGCTCCTGACTTAATGGTCCTAATCATACCTATTTTTGAAACTATGCATAGGGTTTGCCTGGTCCTGGACCGGGTCGCGGGGGCGTTGATCCCCGGAATACTCTCCAGGTAGGTATATCCCTTCTTCGTCGTGATCATTCCACTTATTTACTATCTGGAGAATTTAAGAGTATTTCGTTATCTCCCTGTGGCTCATCTATGTCCTTAGTTTCCTTCTAAGATGCCTCTCTCCTATTCCTAGCAATTCAGAAACTTTATCTCTATCTGCTCTTTCAAATCCCCTGAGTATCTTGCATGTCGTGATAATGTCTCTCCTAGTTCAAAGTAATCAAGTTCTTTCATAACCCAACGTTCTCAGCTCCTGGCTTAATTTTGGAGCAATTTTTTGGATCTTTTTGAGGTTTAGTACATACTTAAGAAGGTGGAGGCTCCATGCTGGTGCTGCATACTCCATGACAAGCCTGACTCATTTCATGTAAAGAGTCCTAAAAGTTTATTGAGGTTTGCGAAGACAGTTCTGGCACTAGTTAACCTCGCATACGGTGCAAACGATCCGTCATTGATTGGCACTTCTGTCTATGTGTTCAGTGTTATGCTCACTCCAAATCTTTCTTTTTGAGCGATATTTATAGTTTCTCGCTACTTAAGTTCTATTCCGTCTCTGGTCTTATCTACACATCACCAATTTTCAAGACCTTGCACTTCTATGAGTTGAGCTCTATTAACCACTTGTCTCACAATTCTTTATAAGCCAAAATCGCCGGCACAATATATATATATATATATATATAATATATATATATATATATATATATATATATATATATATATATATAAATATATATATATATATAATATATATATATATATTATATATATATATATTAATATATATATATATATATATATATATATATATATATAATATTATATATAAATATATAATATATATATATATTTGAAGAGGCGTGTCAGGCGTGAGAGTAAGAGAAGTCTGACTGACTCACCGATCACCCATTATGCAAAACCGTCAACACAAGAGAATTTCACAGCTGACGCTTGTCTGGTCACTTAGAGCAGCAGCATCACAGGACTCAGTAACACCTGACACCTGTGCCACCACTCAGTAACACCTGCACCACCACTCGGTAACACCTGCACCACCACTCGGTAACACCTGACACCTGTGCCACCACTCAGTAACGCCTGCACCACCACCACTCAGTAACACCAGCACCACCACCACCACCACTCAGTAACACCTGCACCACCACTCAGTGACACCTGCACCACCATTCAGTAACACCTGCACCACCACTCAGTAACACCTGCACCACCACCACTCAGTAACACCTTCACCACCACCACTCAGTAATACCTGCACCACCACCCAGCAACACCTGCACCACAACCACTCAGTAATACCTGCACCACCACCACTCAGTAACACCTGCACCAACACACCACGCAGTAACACCTGCACCACCACACCACTCAGTAACACCTGCACCAACACACCACGCAGTAACACCTGCACCACCACACCACTCAGTAACACCAGCACCACCAAACCACTCAGTAACACCTGCACCACCACACCACTCAGTAACGCCTGCACCACCACACCACTCAGTAATGCCTGCAACCACCACACCAGTCAGTACGCCTGCACCACCACACCACTCAGTAACGCCTGCACCACCACACCACTCAGTAACGCCTGCACCACCACACCACTCAGTAACGCCTGCACCACCACACCACTCAGTAACGCCTGCACCACCACACCACTCAGTAACACCTGCACCACCACACCACTCAGTAACGCCTGCACCACCACACCACTCAGTAACACCTGCACCACCACTCAGTAACACCTGCACCACCACTCAGTAACACCTGCACCACCACTCAATAACACCCCCACACCTGAACCAACACCTTCACTCAACATTTACGCTCTCAACTCAACATTGTTAACATTATCACAACATTGGCTAGGCAAGAAAAGCAAAATGTTTCCCCACCAATAAATAAAAATTCCACAATTTCCATATAATAAACAATTAAAGCCTACTTCTAGAGGAAGAAATTTTAGAGAGACAAGAAAATCAATTTCTTTTCGTGGACCAGTTCGCGAAAACGTCATTTGCACAACAAATTTCTAAAAATTTGATATGAAATTATTGCCACGAGAGACTTATAGGTAATTCTTGGAAACAGAACCTAAGTAAATATAGGAGACGAAAGTGGAAATATTTCCTGGGAGAAAGCTGACGTACAAAGTCATTTCTACACTGCATTCCCCTAAGATGGTCTTAATAAGAGCTCGTGACATTTGGCTCTACAGTGAGCAGAAAAGTGGAAAGAGCTGCCAATATTTGATGATTGTTGTGGTAGGAGGAACCTCCGGTTGTGGTGATAGGTGGAGCCTCTGGTTTTGGTGGCAAAAAGAGCCTCTGGTTGTGGTGACAGGAGGAACCTCTGGTTGTGGTGGCAAAAACAGCCTCTGGTTGTGGTGGCAGAGGAGCCTCTGGTTGGGGTGGTAGGAGGAGCCTCCGGTTATGGTGATAGGAGGAGCCTGTGGTTGTGGTGGTAGGAGGAGCCTATGGTTGTGGTGGTAGGAGCCTCTGGTTGTGGTGGTAGGAGGAGCCTCTGGTTGTGGTGGTAGGAGCCTCTGGTTGTGGTGGTAGGAGGAGCCTCTGGTTTTGGTGGTAGGAGGAGCCTCTGGTTTTGGTGGTAGGAGGAGCCTGGTTGTGGTGGTAGGAGGAGCCTGGTTGTATTAGTGGTGATCCTGCTCACCCTTCTAGCCACCAGAATAACGTGCTACAACAGCTGCCATTGCAATGATGAAGCCTGACCACCGTTATCTGTTGCTTTTGCAACACGGGTCTTACACGCAACTCCTTTAGTCGTGCCGTTTTCCCTATGACAAGTTCGCTGCGCTACAAGAAGCAACCGCTGGCGTCTGCTGCTTCGGACAATGGTCACTACTAACAAAGTTGTAATTGTAATTGCAGAGGCCAAGAGTAAAGCTAAAGATAAAAGCCAAGCGGTTGCACCTTTGGTTTTACTCTTAGTTTTTACCTTTGGTTTAACTCTTGGCGTCAACAACGACACCACTGACTTATCTCCTTCATGTAGAATAATCTTTTCTATATAGTTATGATTAAAGTTTTTATCTGTTCAACAACGTTAAGACATCCTGCTGTAAATACCGCAATAGATGACAGCCAATTACGGCAAGCTGTGATACAAGGGATGCAATGATAACCTGGTGGGGGAGCTAAATAAGAGAGTGTGAGGAGAGATGACTGGGGAGCAACAGACCAAAACTTCAACAGCAGTTGAAAAATAGCAGAGATGGTCACCTGACTACTGAAAATGTCAGCTATTTTCATCTTACTGCTGAATGGCTCATACATTTACAACTAAATATTAGCATTTTTGTAAATAGCTCGGAAGCTTTCCCTTGAATATAAAACAATGCACCAATAACAACAGCAACAACAGCAACAGCAACAATAGCCACAACAACAATAACAACCACAATAACAACACTCACGATGACAACAACAACAGCAACAAAAACGAAGACTACAACAAAAGCAGCAACAGCTCCAACAATAATAATAATAATAATAATAATAATTCCCCTATTGATCATTAATCAGAAGCATCTCACGTACTACACTCAGATGCATCCAGGCTGAGCCATGAGGTGTGACTCGACTTTTGCAAAGACAAACAGGTGAGTACATACTACTATACATACTGTTAAACATACCACTAAAATGTTTTACCTTCCTGTAACAATAGTCTTGAGACCTTTTGTTCTCTTCAAAAACGGCCTTATTTTTTTCTCCTGTTGGAGATGACTCGTGTTGTCCTCTCCTTTTAATTATTATACGTGGGTGATCGTTTCCTCTTCTCTGTCTTCTTCTCTGTTGAGAATGACTTGTGCAATCAGCTAAAAATGGCTCTTGTAATCCTCTCCTGTTAAAAGTGCCCCTGTGATCCTCTAATGTTGAAAATGGCCTTGTGAGCCTCTACTGTTAAAATTAGCCCTTGTGATCGTCTCCTGTTGAAATTGATCCATGACATCCTCTCCTGTTGAAAATGGTCTAGATTACCTTTCACTTCAAGAAGCAACCAAGATTCTTCCCTCATACACAAAATGGCCTCCAGGATCGTCCCATCCCACTGGAAAGCGAATGACGCTTGTCCATGTTTGAACAAAATGAATCATAAATATAGGAAGAGCGCCCATATCACAGAATGCAACAGCACAGCTGCGGACTGTTGCAAACCGGGTGCAATATGCAATATTTTGAGAAGGTTTTATTTGCATGCTCTAGATGGGGAGATTTTTCCCAATGGAGATATCGTAAGGATTGTTTGTAAGCGGGAGGCATGGAGATATATATGTATGTATTCAAATATGTGTGTGCGTGCGCGCGTATGTGTGAATGATATATATATATATATATAGTTATATTATATATATATATATATATATATATATATATATAAATATATATATATATATATATATATATGTCGTGCCGAATATGTAAAACTGGTCAATTAGCAAGAACTCATTTAAAATTAAGTCCTTTCTAAAATTTTCTCTTATACGTTTAAAGATATATTTTTTTCATTAATGTTAATGAAAATTTTTTTAATTTTGCTCCAAAAGAATCTTAGAAAACTTACCTAACCTTATTATAACAAGAACAATTTATTTTAACCTAACCCAACTAAATATAATTTAGATTTGTTTACAATAATTTAATACTAAACAAACACAGTGAAATATATTTTTTTCGTTAAGTTCAGAATGATTTTGGCGAAATTATTGCATACACAAATTTTCGCTTGTCCTATATGGCAAGATGAGCGTTGCTATTTAAGCCAAGATCGCAAGTTCTGCCTATTCGGCACGACATATATATATATATATATACATATATATATATATATATATATATATATATATATATATATATATATATATTATATATATATATATATACTGTCGTGCCGAATAGAACTTATGTTCTATTCGGCAAGAACATAAGAAAGCAGGAAAACTGCAGGAGACCTGTTAGCCCATGCTAGGCAGGTCCTTCGCAAACCATCCCACTAACAGAATATTTGCCCAACCCAATTTTCAATGCTCCCCAAACAATAAGCTTTGATAATTCTATTCATTCATGCAGGCAAGCGAAAATTTGTGTATGCAACAATTTCGCAATTATTGCGAAATTATTGTACGCAATTTTTCGCTTGCCTTACTCGGCAAGAAGAGCGTTGCTATTTAGCAAAAATCACAGGTTTTTACGTATTCGGCAAGACACACACACACACACACACACACACACACACACACACACACACACACACACATACACACACACACACACACACACACACACACACACACACACACACACACACACATAACACACCACACACACACACACACACAACATACACACATACATACACACACACATATATATATATATATATATATATATATATATATATATATATATATATATATATATATATATACATATATAATAAAAAAAATGATTGTGACTTACGGCTGACAACACACTCGTCGCATCTTCAAAATCTGCCAATTAGATAAAAAAAATATACGACACTGAACAAAATATAATACCAAAGACTGGAAGACTCAATAGATTTAGATTAAAACATTGTACTACAATAACTCGAGAAATCAAAAAATATTAACCAGTGTAGTCTAAAGAGGCAACTCAATATTGACACACTGACGTCAAGTTGTGTTACAACGTAATCTTCGCAACACTAACACAAAGTACGATACGATGTAATAAGACTGACAACACAGACTCGGACCTTCACACGCACCTGGAAACAATTACTCTCTTGCTTACTAACGAAATCAGCTTAGTTTTAATCCATTTCTTATAGGACAATGCCTCGTGCTTCACCAGTTTATAAAACTTTTGTCTCTGTATTTCCCGGATTATTATGATTATTATTATTATTATTATTATTATTATTACTATTATTACTATTATTATTATTATTATATTATTACTACTACTAGTAGTAATAATAGTAGTAGTATTGTTGTTGTTGGTGGCGGTGACGGTGTTATTATTATTGTCATTATTATAATTGGTAGTAGTAGTATTATTACAATTATTGCTGTTATTATGATTATTATTATTATTATTATTACAATTATTGCTGTTATTATTATTATTATTATTATTATTATTATTATTATTATTATTATTAAAATATTAACGGGGAAGCGCTGAAGCCGTAAGGGTCATTCATCGCCTGGATGCACATCTTTGGTTTCAAGAATCGTTGCTCCAACACATAAATATAAAAATTTCCCTACGATTTTTCCCGAACATGAAATAGCATAATGCAATAAACATTTTTCCTAACATTAAACATTCATGAGTGTCTCGGCCAAATGTCTGGTGGATAGAAATAGAACTGTGCCCCAACACTGTTTGCAATTCAGATCGTGTTATCTCTGTACGGGATAATGAAATGTTTATATGTTGTGAAACACTGTGTTTAAAACACACAAACACACATATGGGAAAGAGAAGCTTACGACAACGCCTTGGTCCTACTTAGACCATTTACAAAGTCACACTAGCGTAAAAGAGTGAGGGAGCTAGTATATATAGGTAAGAGGGGGACAGTGGCTTAACCGAAGAGAGGAACAAAAAAGATGAAATGGTAGAATAAGGTAGTATAAAATCTGAAAAGATCCTTATTTCTATTTAATCGTTATTAACATTAGTACTGATTGTTTTATGCATTCATTCCTTAATAGGAACTCGGCTAATTCTCTTTTTTTTTCATCTATTTTTTTTCGTAGTAGCTTAGCCAGTAGGCTAGTCAACGAAACTGGTCTTCTGTTTACTTCTTCCTCGACGTTTCTAATTTTGAAACGCATAGGTAACAAAAATCCAGCTCCATTATCAGTGATAAAACCATTAAGAACAAGTGAGAAAAATAAAAGTTAATATACATGTTAGGATAGAATTTATTTCATTTTCAGGTTTGTGTACCTTTGTTAAATTTTTGTTTTAGTACTGATGATGAAGTCTGACGCACTGAAACTTGTGGGTACTTAATATGTTTATCACTACTTTGTTATCTCTGTTCCTAGTTCGTCTTAGACTCCCTCGAGGAAAATTTATTTCCGAAGATTAATTTTACATTTTTCTAAAGAGTTTGAGATTACATTTTCAGTTTCCCGGCTGACTGGCCGATGACTTGTTGCAGTCGGTGTGTATATCCTTGCAGTCGTTGTGTATATCCTTGCAGTCGGTGTGTATATCCTTGCAGTCGGCGTGTATATCGGCGTGAATATCCTTGCTAAAAGATCACACTGCTCCTCTGATTCTACTCGCAGTGTTCTGACAATATACTCTCAGAATAGAGTGTTTGATCCTATGACTTCTGTTGTAATTAATTCTTTAGAAACCTTCTCAGTTCCTTCTATATTCATGTAGTTCCCTCTGATTTTTGTTCGTCCTGTGTCCTGCCCCCTCCTTCTGGCATCTTTCACAGATCCCAGGTGAGGACATCCTTGAATCTTTGGTTCAATGTATATCTCTTAGTTATTCTTTATCAGTTCTTTTCCATCCTTAGCTCGTATTATCTGATTTCGTACTGCATGATCTTGGACTGTTTTACCCATCAGTCGTATAAATTTTTGGAATTGCTTTTTTTTGTGCTTCCCTTCTTATTCTTCCTAACCCCTCCCTATAGCAGACTAACTCTATGATGGGTACTTATATTATTATCCTCATTATCATCAACAGTGTTATAGCATCACCAACACTGTAATTAATGCGATTACGATTATTATTAATCAGACAGCTCCACCATAAATATATATCGCAATTTGTTCTACGGCAATAAGATATCAAGCAAGTTTTTAAGAAATATTTAACTTTGCAGCGAAGAGTATTACGAAATTTTGAGCTCCATTGTAAATTTCAGAGAGAGTATTACGAAATTTTGAGCTCCATTGTAAATTTCAGAGATGAGTTCTCGTAGCCGAAATTGCTCGAGATAATGAACTAACAGCTTCGTTATCTCTGTGTTTACATAGGCCGATTAGCACTTTAACGAGTAGGTCAAATGATTTTATGGACATGATTTGTATGTACGCGTCGAATATTGATGGGGAGGATTTTTAAGTTGATGGAGAGGGGAACTTTTCAGGTGTCTCATGAGTGGTTGAGAATATATATATATATATACATATATATACATACATATATATATATACATATATATACATACATATATATATGTATATATATAAACACTGATCTCTGGCTGAAGGAGACTCGAACCTACGAACCTTAGGACAAGGTACGCAGTGCTTTACAAATCTACCCACACTGGACAATACCTTGGCGTGTAGCATGCGCTACACGTTTGATCCAAGGCAGCCAGCTTTCAGGGAGAAGGCTTACAGCTTTTCATCTCATCCCCTGCATGCATCAGCCTTACTAGATTGGTAAAGCACTGCGTACCTTGTCCTAAGGTTCGTAGGTTCGAGTCTCCTTCAGCCAGAGATCAGTGTTTGTGTATATTTCGCCTTCTCTCGCGAATTCCTTGCATGTGTATATATATGTATATATATATAATGTATATATATGTATATATATATATGTATATATATATATATATATATATATATATATATATATATATATATATATATATATATATATATATATATATATATATATATATAGAGTTAAGGAGAATGGAACAACGAATAGGCAATCTGGACACCCACGATGCCTTGTACCTTCTCACAAAGTGCTTGAGTCTGCCCAGGTTGACATATTTCCTAAGATGTGCACCTTCATATGATAACCCTATACTGCACGAATATGACAGTATTCTGAGGCAGATTTTTTACGAAAGTACTTAACCTTACTCTAGAAGACGGGCAGTGGAACCAAGCTACACTTCCAGTCAGACTAGGAGGCATTGGTGTCCGCAAGTCATCACAGATTGCGTTACCTGCTTTTCTGTCCTCGTGTATTGCATCCAGAGAGCTTGTAGCAGCGATTCTTCCTGAACATCTTAGGGACAAGATTGGAGCCCAGGACCAAAAATTCATTGACGGAGCAATGATCTGGGATAATCTAACGGGCTCAGAAACCAGACCTGCTCCCCCCAACAACTACAAACAATCGCACTGGGATGGTCCAATAGTGGAAAATATAGCCTCAACGATGCTTCAGAGTGTGTCAGGGAAGGATAGAGCCCGCCTGCTGGCAGTGAGAGCCCCTCATGCTGGGGACTTTCTGTTGGCTGTTCCCAACTCCAGCCTTGGCACACGCCTCGACCCACAGACCATCCGCATCGGTGTTGCCCTTCGACTTGCCGCCCCTATTCTCGCCGAACACAGGTGTATTTGTGGCAGTGAAGCAGCAGACCGATTCGGGTACCATGGTCTTGTGTGCCGTAAATCCGAGGGCAAGATTGCAAGACATGAGGAAGTTAATAACATTATCAAGAGGAGCCTCACAACAGCTGGATGCCCAGCAGTAAGGGAGCCACCCCAACTATGCAGATCTGACGGCAGCCAGAAGCGTCCAGATGGTATCACCCTTCAAGCCTGGACAGATGGGAAGCAGGTGGTGTGGGACTATACATGTGCATCTATCTTGGCTGATACCTATCTCCAATACACCAGGGAGGAAGGAGGGGGCAGCTGCCAGCTTTAGGGAGTCCCAAAGTCTAGAAAATATGGAGAAACTTGCCCATCATTATATGTTTGTTCCCATAGGCTCAGAGACCCTTGGCTCATGGGGAAAGAGTGCATCTAATTTCCTTAAGGAGCTGGGAAAAAGACTCTCAGGGTAACTAGGGATCCCAGGGCAGCTAGTTTTCTGTTCCAGCGGCTCAGTGCGGCTGTTCAAAGGGGTAATGCATGCTGCATTTTGGGCACACGCCCCAGCTCTGAGGAGCTGGATGAGATTTTCGCCTTATAATCGGTGATACACACGTAACAACATGTACCGTATATGCCACCTTTATATCAACAATGTATCTCTTAAGTCTTCTGTGCCATATTATGTAATAAAATATTCCTATATATATATATATATATATATATATATATATATATATATATATATATATATATATATATTATATATATATATATATATATTATATATATATATATATATATATACATATATATATATATATATATATATATAATATATATATATATATATATATATATATATATATATTATATATATATATATATATACAAGTTAAGAAAGCCTAGAGAACAAATGGATTTGTCAGTTAAAAATAGGAGAGGAGAGTTATTAAATGGAGAGTTAGAGGTATTGGGAAGATGGAGGGAATATTTTGAGGAATTGTTAAATGTTGATGAAGATAGGGAAGCTGTGATTTCGTGTATAGGGCAAGGAGGAATAACATCTTGTAGGAGTGAGGAAGAGCCAGTTGTGAGTGTGGGGGAAGTTCGTGAGGCAGTAGGTAAAATGAAAGGGGGTAAGGCAGCCGGGATTGATGGGATAAAGATAGAAATGTTATAAGCAGGTGGGGATATAGTTTTGGAGTGGTTGGTGCAATTATTTAATAAATGTATGGAAGAGGGTAAGGTACCTAGTGATTGGCAGAGAGCATGCATAGTTCCTTTGTATAAAGGCAAAGGGGATAAAAGAGGAGTGCAAAAATTATAGGGGGATAAGTCTGTTGAGTGTACCTGGTAAAGTGTATGGTAGAGTTATTAATTGAAAGAATTAAGAGTAAGACGGAGAATAGGATAGCAGATGAACAAGGAGGCTTTAGGAAAGGTAGGGGGTGTGTGGACCAGGTGTTTACAGTGAAACATATAAGTGAACAGTATTTAGATAAGGCTAAAGAGGTCTTTGTGGCATTTATGGATTTGGAAAAGGCGTATGACAGGGTGGATAGGGGGGCAATGTGGCAGATGTTGCAAGTGTATGGTGTAGGAGGTAGGTTACTGAAAGCAGTGAAGAGTTTTTACGAGGATAGTGAGGCTCAAGTTAGAGTATGTAGGAAAGAGGGAAATTTTTTCCAGTAAAAGTAGGCCTTAGACAAGGATGTGTGATGTCACCGTGGTTGTTTAATATATTTATAGATGGCGTTGTAAGAGAAGTAAATGCGAGGGTCTTGGCAAGAGGCGTGGAGTTAAAAGATAAAGAATCACACACAAAGTGGAGTTGTCACAGCTGCTCTTTGCTGATGACACTGTTTCTCTTGGGAGATTCTGAAGAGAAGCTGCAGAGATTGGTGGATGAATTTGGTTTTGGGTGTGCAAAAGAAGAAAATTAAAGGTGAATACAGGAAAGAGTAAGGTTATGAGGATAACAAAAAGATTAGGTGATGAAAGATTGAATACAGATTGGAGGGAGAGAGTATGGAGGAGGTGAACGTATTCAGATATTTGGGAGTGGGGCGTGGGCAGCGGGTGGGTCTATGAAAGATGAGGTGAATCATTTGAATTGATGAGGGAAAAAGAGTGAGTGGTGCACTAGGAGTCTGGGAGACAAAGAAACTTTGTCCTTAGGGGCAAAGAGGGGAATGTATGAGAGTATAGTTTTACCAACGTCTTATATGGGTGTGAAGCGTGGGTGATGAATGTTGCAGCGAGGAGAAGGCTGGAGGCAGTGGAGATGTCATGTTTTGAGGGGCAATGTGTGGTGTGAATATAATGCAGAGAATTCGTAGTTTGGAAGTTAGGAGGAGGTGCGGGATTATCAAAACTGTTTTTCCGAGGGCTGAGGAAGGGTTGTTGAGGTGGTTCGGACATGTAGAGAGAATGGAGCGAAACAGAATGACTTCAAGATTTGTATCAGTCTGTAGTGGAAGGAAAGGCGGGGTTAGGGGTCGGCCTAGGAAGGGTTGGAGGGAGGGGGTAAAGGAGGTTTTGTGTGCGAGGGGCTTGGACTTCCAGCAGGCATGCGTGAGCGTGTTTGATAGGAGTGAATGGAGACAAATGGTTTTTAATACTTAAACGTGCTGTTGGAGTGTGAGCAAAGTAACATTTATGAAGGGATTCAGGGAAACCGGCAGGCCCGGACTTGAGTCCTGGAGATGGGAAGTACAGTGCCTGCACTCTGAAGGAGGGGTGTTAATGTTGCAGTTTAAAAAAACTGTAGGGGTTAAAGCACCCTTCTGGCAAGACAGTGATGGAGTGAAATGATGGGGGAAATTTTTTTCTTTTTCGGGCCCACCCTGCCTTGGTGGGAATCGGCCAGTGTGGAAAATTTAATAATAAAATATATATATATATATATTATATATATATATATAATATATAAAATTATATATTTTTTTATATATATATTATATATATGTAAAATATATATATATATATATATATATATATATATATAATATATATATATATTTTATGTTTATATATATATTATTTTATATGTATATATTATTATTTATATTTATATATATATATATATATATATATATAATATATATATATATATTTTATATGTATATATATATAAAATATATATATATATATTTTATGTATATATATATATTTTATATATATAAAATATATGTATTATATATATATTATATATATATATATATGTATATATATATGTATATATATAATTATATATATTATATTATATATATATATTTATATTTTATATTATATAATGTATATATATATATTATTTTATATATATATATGTATATATATATATATATATATATGTATATTAAAATAATGTATATATTTATATATATTTATATAATATATTGTAAAATATAATGTATATATTTTATATTTATATATATATATATATATATATATTATATATTTATATATATATGTATATATATATGTATATATATATATACATATATATATATATGTATATATATATGTATATATATATATGTACATATATATATGTATATTATAATGACATGACATCCCTACACAGGGGAAGGGCAAATAAAGGCGGACCTCAAGGAACTTTCAATGGTAAGAACACCTCAAAGGTGTTGATAGACCACCAGAAGTTCCAAGAAGTGTGAGGATGGGATGGGGAGGGGATGTCTGGTGGTCGCTATTCAGAAGCACACAAAAGAAGATAAATGTTTCCTGAATATCAAAATAGCTCTTCTGTGAGAATACAAAGACTTGAAGGTCATAGATGCAAACCCTGCGCTTCGCACGCACGCACTCACTCACGCACTCACGCAAGCACGCACGCACACACGCACGCAAGCACACACGTAGTAGAGGATACTGTATTAAATAATTTCTGTATTCAACAGTTTTCCTCTGGGATTCAGTAAGTACTGACCTGCGGACTGGTCATCAGAGTATTCACTTGGAAGATGAATTCTCTGATGAGAATAGGCTGCTCCAACTAAGGTGATAATCACCCAGTGTAAGACTGTGTAAACAGTAATGTACCCGCAGTTGCTCAGTCACACAATAAACTCAGACTCTCTGGCTCAAAAAGCCAGATACTCATCCTGACGCAGCATCCCTTGATATTTCTTACACACCGACGGTCTGGTTTATCTCACTTTCAAGACCGAACCACAACAAAAATGAACGAAACTTTGTCTTAATAAATTATAGCTCTGCTCTGTTTCTGTATAACCCATACAAGTATTCGTTACTGATCCTGGTGAAATCACCAACAAAGCTCCTAGAGAGTGAAACGTTTGATCATACAGGGTAAGCACCATAGTAAGGGGAAGTCTGCAATGATTACACTAAAGGGGATCATATTGCAAGTAGTCTCTCACCCATTTACCCACCCATACATTCCCCATTATGCAGCTCACGAACAATCATGCCCTTAAACAAGAAAAAAAAGCGTAAAGGTGCGCAACAAGTTGAGTTCCTAAATTATGGAAAATGACCTATAAAAATAGACTATAAGGATGGACTTTGAAGGCAAAAGAAAATAGAAGAATCAGAAAAAATATGATCCCGAAATTTGAGATAGAAGACTTGACAAGGTCTACAGGGAAGACTGATCGGGAGGTGAGGAAACGAGAACGAGATGAACTTATAGTAAGATGTACAGATCTGGTTGAAGATGTGGTGGAAACAGACTCCAAACATACCTGTGATAATAGGCAAGTGAGAGTTACTGAGACAAGGAATGAACAAACCAGGTGAGTTCTATTAGGCGAGTACTACTAGTGAAGAACACTTATGAGAGTACTATTATGTGAACACTTTTAGGCGAGTACTTCAAGGCGAGTAATACTAGAGGGGCAAACACATTCACACTGTTCGTTACACGTACTCTTAAATGCAGTACTGATAATGCAGTGATAATACCAATATAAATAAGAGTAGTATCAACATTAACAATAAATACCTTAAAATTTCATTACCCCTGCTAATGTCATTTATAATTTATACTGCCAATAATCCATTAATTCCCACAGATTCATTTTACGTTAATATCGAACAAAAGTTATATTCACGTTTGTCATATGCCAATATAGAGAACAAGTGACACGACTGCCTTCACACACACCCGATTTGTGTCCAATTAGTGCCACCGCGATACAGGCACTGGCACTCTCACATTTGGGCCAGCGGGTTTCCAACTAGTTAATTCCTGGTTAACGACAAACTAACAGAGGTAACATTGTCGAAATTTCGGCCTGATTATTCGCCTGTAAAATTATCCGATTACCTAGGAAATGTATTTTTTGGGGGGCCTCGCTTTTGTAAACTATGACAGTCAGAGGATCGTGTAAGTCGTGTCCTGGAAAATGGAACAGTTTAGCCTCCTCGGTGATGGAAATTAATAGAATATATGTTGGATTAGTTTTTTTTTTTTTTTGGTAGTCTTCAGTCCACACACACACACACACACACACACACACACACACACACACACACACACACACACGCACACACACACACACACACACACACACACACACACACACACACACACAAAGTTCCGACAAGAATTTCTCTGATAAGCTAAATCTTCATTTTTGGTTTTGGGAAAACGAAAAACTCATAGAAAAAAATATTCATTTTGAAGAGAAAACATGGGTCAGTAAACCAGTTCTAGATATACAACATTAGCCACTTAACACCAGCCAAACAACATTATATACATGTAACCTAGAATGTATTAGGTTCAGCGTGATGAAAGTCATCACTTCCTGTAATACCGAATGTGATGAATCTTTGGTTACAAGCAGGTGGTGATGAGCAGCAGTTAGGGTGGCAGGTGGTGATGAGCAGCAGTTAGGGTGGTAGGTGGTGGTGAGGAGCAGTTAGGGTGGCAGGTGGTGGTGAGCAGCAGTTAGGGTGGCAGGTGGTGGTGAGCAGCAGTCAGGGTGGCAGGTGGTGGTGAGCAGCAGTCAGGGTGGCAGGTGGTGATGAGCAGCAGTCAGGGTGGCAGGTGGTGGTGAGCAGCAGTCAGGGTGGCAGGTGGTGGTGAGCAGCAGGTCAGGGTGGCAGGTGGTGGTGAGCAGTAGTCAGGGTGGCAGGTGGTGGTGAGCAGCAGTCAGGGTGGCAGGTGGTGGTGAGCAACAGTCAGGGTGGCAGGTGGTGATGAGCAGCAGTCAGGGTGGCAGGTGGTGGTGAGCAGCAGTCAGGGTGGCAGGTGGTGATGAGCAGCAGTCAGGGTGGCAGGTGGTGGTGAGCAACAGTCAGGGTGGCAGGTGGTGAGCAGCAGTCAGGGTGGCAGGTGGTGATGAGCAGCAGTCAGGGTGGCAGGTGGTGGTGAGCAACAGTCAGGGTGGCAGGTGGTGATGAGCAACAGTCAGGGTGGCAGGTGGTGATGAGCCGCAGTCAGGGTGGCAGGTGGTGGTGAGCAAGTCAGGTAACAGGTGGTAGTGATTAGCAGCAGTTAAGTGACAGGTGATAGTGATGATCAGCTGTCAGGTATCAGGTGGATGTTCATCATACATCTCTTCATCACAGATTGTATCACTCACTCTTATGATATAACTTATCAAGCAGCGAAAAGAGCTGCCAAAGACACATAAGTAACTCCTAGGCGTCTTTACTGTGAAAACATCTCGCCAACCAGTGGCTATGTACCAAGAATAATTACTGTAGACGCTGGAAGACGCGAACAAGCAGTTTGAGCCGATTAAGGCTGAGAGGCGATGTATCAAAATTAGAAAACTGAAATTCTCGTAAAATATGATTCCGATGAAATATAAATCTTGAGTCTATTCTCGGAGGCGTCAGATAAAAACGCTAAAATATACATTTTGTATAATTTATTCATAATTCATGCATAATTAATTATACATCAGCATATACGCAAGGTTTATTTGACAGTAAATAATGTTACATCTATCTTCACATTTGGTGTTAAATGATGTAAATAAAGGAAAATATTTTGCCTGCAGTGGCTGCGGTTGCGGCAGCCGCAGCCTTGCCAATGGAAAGACATTTCTGGTCAGTGTATGTCAGTGGTAGAATATGGCGGTATGTAAATAAGACACGCCCAGTTTCCTAAATAAAAATGACAAATTAGGACACGCACTGTCCATAAACTAGCTTGATCCTAAATTCTGAAGCTGAACTGACGAGGGATACTCTTGTTATCTAAGACCAATATGAGGTCTATGACATTTTTTGAGATAAAATCCCTGGTGGGTGAAACGTCTTTTCGGAAAAAAATATCATAAACATACAGTGTCTTATTCACGTTACTGGACTATTTCGTTAAGAAGTTAAAGGCAAATAAAAGATGATCTACTGCGATGATGACAGATATAGCAGGTGTCCAGGACAAGTAATGTCTTGGCTAAATCTCCTCCAACTTTCCCCCGTGTATGTAACCCATCCTGTGTGGTAGAATGTGACAGACGAAATGTAACTGGCTCTTGCTACCGTTATGCAACTATCATATTGAACAGGGTAGCAACACACTGTTGATGTATCCAATTTGGTAAACCCCCCAAAAAAGATATCCTCCTTTCTACACTCATCTCTGTGTACACTGACTTAAGTGCTGAGCAAAATCACTTTTCTTTTGAATGCTGAGACATGCAGGCTGTCTGTAATGCTGAGACATGCAGGCTGTCTGTAATGCTGAGACATGCAGGTTGTCTGTAATGCTGAGACATGCAGGCTGTCTGTAATGCTGAGACACGCAGGCTGTCTGTAATGCTGAGACATGCAGGCTGTCTGTAATGCTGAGACATGCAGGCTGTCGGTAATGCTGAGACATGCAGGCTGTCTGTAATGCTGAGACATGCAGGCTGTCGGTAATGCTGAGACATGCAGGCTGTCTGTAATGCTGAGACATGCAGGCTGTCTGTAATGCTGAGACATGCAGGCTGTCTGTAATGCTGAGACATGCAGGCTGTCTGTAATGCTGAGACACGCAGCTGTCTGTAATGCTGAGACATGCGGCTGTCTGTAATGCTGAAAACATGCAGGCTGTCTGTAATGCTGAGACATGCAGGCTGTCTGTAATGCGAGACAGGCAGGCTGTCTGTAATGCTGAGACATGCAGGCTGTCTGTAATGCTGAGACATGCAGGCTGTCTGTAATGCTGAGACATAGCAGGCTGTCTGTAATGATGAGACATGCAGGCTGTCTGTAATGCTGAGACATGCAGGCTGTCTGTAATGCTGAGACATGCAGGCTGTCTGTAATGCTGAGACATGCAGGCTGTCTGTATGCTGAGACATGCAGGCTGTCTGTAATGCTGAGACATGCAGGCTGTCTGTAATGCTGAGACATGCAGGCTGTCTGTAATGCTAAGACATGCAGGCTGTCTGTAATGCTGAGACACGCAGGCTGTCTGTAATGCTGAGACATGCAGGCTGTCCGTAATGCTGAGGACATGCAGGCTGTCTGTAATGCTGAGACATGCAGGCTGTCTGTAATGCTGAGACATGCAGGCTGTCTGTAATGCTGAGACATGCAGGCTGTCTGTAATGCTGAGACATGCAGGCTGTCTGTAATGCTGAGACATGCAGGCTGTCTGTAATGTTGAGACATGCAAGCTGTCTGTAATGCTGAGACATGTAGGCTGTATGTAATGCTGAGACATGCAGGCTGTCTGTAATGCTGAGACACGCAGGCTGTCTGTAATGCTGAGACATGCAGGCTGTCTGTAATGCTGAAACATGCAGGCTGTCTGTAATGCTGAGACATGCAGGCTGTCTGTAATGCTGAGACATGCAGGCTGTCTGTAATGCTGAGACATGCAGGCTGTTTGTAATGCTGAGACATGCAGGCTGTCTGTAATGCTGAGACATGCAGGCTGTCTGTAATGTTGAGACATGCAGGCTGTCTGTAATGCTGAGACATGTAGGCTGTCTGTAATGCTGAGACATGCAGGCTGTCTGTAATGCTGAGACACGCAGGCTGTCTGTAATGCTGAGACATGCAGGCTGTCTGTAATGCTGAAACATGCAGGCTGTCTGTAATGCTGAGACATGCAGGCTGTCTGTAATGCTGAGACATGCAGGCTGTCTGTAATGCTGAGACATGCGGCTGTCTGCAATGCTGAGACATGCAGGCTGTCTGTAATGCTGAGACATGCAGGCTGTCTGTAATGCTGAGACATGCAGGCTGTCTGTAATGCTGAGACATGCAGGTTGTCTGTAATGCTGAGACATGCAGGCTGTCTGTAATGCTAGACATGCAGGCTGTCTGTAATGCTGAGACATGCAGGCTGTCTGTAATGCTGAGACATGCAGGCTGTCTGTAATGCTGAGACATGCAGGCTGTCTGTAATGCCGAGACATGCAGGCTGTCTGCAATGCCGAGACATGCAGGCTGTCTGTAATGCCGAGACATGCAGGCTGTCTGTAATGCTGAGACATGCAGGCTGTCTGTAATGCTGAGACATGCAGGCTGTCTGTAATGGTGAGACATGCAGGCTGTCTGTAATGCTGAGACACGCAGGCTGTCTGTAATGCTGAGACATGCAGGCTGTCTGTAATGCTGAGACATGCAGGCTGTCTGTAATGCTGAGACATGCAGGCTGTCTGTAATGCTGAGACAATGCAGGCTGTCTGTAATGCTGAGACATGCAGGCTGTCTGTAATGCTGAGACATGTAGGCTGTCTGTAATGCTGAGACATGCAGGCTGTCTGTAATGCTGAGACATGCAGGCTGTCTGTAATGCTGAGACATGCAGGCTGTCTGTAATGCTGAGACATGCAGGCTGTCTGTAATGCTGAGACATGCAGGCTGTCTGTAATGCTGAGACATGCAGGCTGTCTGTAATGCTGAGACATGCAGGCTGTCTGTAATGCTGAGACATGAGGGCTGTCTGTAATGCTGAGACATGCAGGCTGTCTGTAATGCTGAGACGCAGGCTGTCTGTAATGCTGAGACATGCAGGCTGTCTGTAATGCTGAGACATGCAGGCTGTCTGTAATGCTGAGACATGCAGGCTGTCTGTAATGCTGAGACATGCAGGCTGTCTGTAATGCTGAGGACGCAAGGCTGTCTGTAATGCTGTGAGACATGCAGGCTGTCTGTAATGCTGAGACATGCAGGTGTCTGTAATGCTGAGACATGCAGGCTGTCTGTAATGCTGAGACATGCAGGCTGTCTGTAATGCTGGACATGCAGGTTGTCTGTAATGCTGAGACATGCAGGCTGTCTGTAATGCTGAGACATGCAGGCTGTCTGTAATGCTGAGACATGCAGGCTGTCTGTAATGCTGAGACATGCAGGCTGTCTGTAATGCTGAGACATGCAGGCTGTCTGTTATGCTGAGACATGCAGGCTGTCTGTAATGCTGAGACATGCAGGCTGTCTGTAATGCTGAGACATGCAGGCTGTCTGTAATGTTGTACGTGCTAACCAAAAGGATCACAAAATGTTCGATACACTTTTTTTTCTAATGTTATAGAGGTGGTACGTCCATCCCCAGTGTAAGAGAATGTAGATGAGTTACGTACTTGTCTAAGCATAATAGAAATGGCTTTACTGTTCATAGATCTCTTATCATAATTCTTTCATTCGCCAGAGATTCCGAAATATAATTATGACAACATTAATAGCCATTAACCTCGTGTATATGCTGGTATATAATGTAATACATAACATTATAATTTGATATATAATATTATATGATGGAAGTCTCGTTTGTCCTCGACAAAATTTAAGAAATTCAAAAAGATTAATTAATATATTCATGTATTCATGCATTCAAGAAACATTATTAAATTCTTTGAAAGAAAATTTAGCATGCATTTTAAACATGCCACCATCACAAGTATTTAATTACGGCTGAAAATTAATCCTGTTTGTTGACGGTAAAACATTGTTTACCTTACCTGGAATGCTTCGTCAACTATATGTATTTATGTTGTCTGTATGTACGAGTGTGTATATATATAATATATATATATAATATATATATATTATATATATATATATATATATATTATATATATATATACAAACACTGATCTCTGGCTGAAGAATACCTATTCTATTCAAGATTGATGGACTGAACACATTGACTCAAGGTTGAGGGATCTGATTACCTCATTTCCTCCTGTTCTTCAAGTTTCTCCTACGTGTAGACTGATGAGGCCACTGTGTGGCGAAACGTTTCCTCAATAAAGATACCAAGAGTTGCACATGTGTCTAATTTATCAACATGTCGGTTCTCTGAACCATTCATCTACAAACATATATATATATATATATTTATATATATATATATATATATATATATATATATATATATATATATTATATATATATATATATATATATATATATATATATATATACATACCGTATTTGCTTTTCATTTATTATGTGTTAAGTTTACAGAAAAAAAAACAATATTTTTTATAAGTTATGAATGTTTCCCAGTGGTGGAACTGAGGGAAGCTGGTGTGTATCCCTGGGTCGCTGTACACAGCCACTGAAAAAAAAAAGGCAGCAGCCAGTGTATGTCTAGGTGTTTGGTTGAAAGTGGCACTCGGTTGAGGAAATATGTCCTCTTACTTTCAGAGTCCAAGAGTCTCTCGTACTGATGGTCGAACCCCTCAACATTTTGAGGTGTTCTGGTTTCCTACTATATACGACGCAGCACTGGGCGTCCTGCTAGATGGAATGAGACAGTGCACTGTGGAAAGGTTACTCTAGATCTCGTTGTTACCTCTGCATTATGTATATTACTACTTTCCCCATCATCTCATATTGTACACTTGTCTGTTATTTCAGTGCCTCTTCTATATATATGCTTCCTGAGAATATTGGCATACGGTTAGCTGTCTTTCAAGTATCTGAGTGGTCTTTTATTTTGAATTCTGTTGCGTTGTGTGATGTGAGACTGGGGGCTGAATGGCAGAGGGAAAAAATATGATTAATGGTTTGTTGGAGGGGTGGGAAGCAGTGGAAGTAAATGTGTGTAGAAAGCGGATGACTGGTTGATGAATGGTGGAAGTTGGTAGGTTGAAGGTGACGGGGATTAGCATGTAGTTTAGCCTTGGGTTTCATGTGTGTTTGTGTGGAAGGGATAGAAAGGGGCAGCTGAATATACTTTGTTTTAATCGTTGCCTCGAGCTGGTTGAAATTCATTTGCATCTCCCAACATTGACAAATTTTACGTTTCGTACGATCATCTTGCGGAGTGTCGAGGGATTATAATAAACTATAAGATTACATTTACTGAGGTATGCTCCCCTTGGTACGTATACTCGTACACTGCTCCCCTTGGTACGTATACTCGTACACTTCTCCCCTTGGTACGTATACTCGTACACTGCTCCCCTTGGTACGTATACTCGTACACTGCTCCCCTCAGTTCATGCATGTCGAGAGAGGTTGGCTGGTTTATTAGGCTTAAAAGCTTATTAAGTGCATGGCGGTCATTGCAAGAAACCGTCAGGGATACTTTTATTTCTTAAGTAATAGTATAGTAAACTCTCAGCATATATATTGAAGAGCATAGATGCCTCATGGTGTCTATATTCTTCACTGAGAGAAGTTGGTGATTACTATTATTATAATCAAGGGGGAAGCGCTAAACCCGTAGGATTATACAGCGCCTGTGGGGGGATGTGGAACAGGGAACTGGAGCGCAGGTCCAATTCCCTAGATCACGAGCCCCTCACCAGCATCAAGGAACCTTCCCACAAGGGGAGAGAGGTTGGTAATCTGTCTATAAATCTTATCATCACGGATGCATGTGACTTGTTGTACACTAGTCAACATTTGACATGCGGCCTCGTTGAGTTTATTTTAACCCTTTCTAAATAAAGGGATTAAAATAAACTCTGTGTATATACACTGAGAGACATACACATCTCGGTGTATATACAACTTGTCAGTTATCGTCCGTGAGTGCTGACAACATTGTTACCAACACCAACCCGAGTATTCGCAACAACCGACTCGGGGCAGTTACAGTAATTCTTGAATTCTGATTGGCCCACACGTCATTCAGGGCTTCATACTGGTCCACAAGTTACGTGGATGGAAAACCCCGGGTAGATTACGAACACAGCACAAGAAAACACGGATCTTGGAGTCAGTTCTTGAAGTTTCACCAGCAGTGTCAGTCGCGTGTGTTAGTTCCGTAATTTGCCGAGTTAAATCAAATAACTGCGAGTGTTACCGACGTTATATCGAAAGTTGATACTGTGTAAACTATGGTCATTAAGGCTTAATGTAGTGGTTTGGCCCAATACTTTATTAAGCACAACATACGCGTCAGAGCACACACATACACAGACACGTCACAGAACTTGCGCGAGGATCCGCACCTCATAAAGCATGTATTATAAAACGTACATTGTAAAATACGTGATACAAAACATTGTAAAATACGTGATACAAAACATTGTAAAATACGTGATACAAAACATTGTAAAATACGTGATACAAAACATTGTAAAATACGTGATACAAAACATTGTAAAATACGTGATACAAAACATTGTAAAATACGTGATACAAAACATTGTAAAATACGTGATACAAAACATTGTAAAATACGTGATACAAAACATTGTAAAATACGTGATACAAAACATTGTAAAATACGTGATACAAAACATTGTAAAATACGTGATACAAAACATTGTAAAATACGTGATACAAAACATTGTAAAATACGTGATACAAAACATTGTAAAATACGTGATACAAAACATTGTAAAATACGTGATACAAAACATAACATTATAAAACCTGTGTTTTGCAGTATTCGTTGTGAAACATACGCTTTAAAACATACGCTATAAAACACGCTAGGGAACGTGTTGTGCAATATACGTTGTAAAACAGCTGCAAAATATGCACTGTTAAGCATACGTCATGAATCATTCGTTGTAAAGCATAGTAGAAAAGGCACGTTATAAAATATTCCTTATAAAACATACGTTAGGAGGCAGACGTTGGGAAATATATATAATAAAACTTAAGTTAGAAGACATACACTGTAAAACGCGAGTTAGAACACCTACGTAATATAATATAGTGCGTGTTTGTGCGCGTGCGTGTGGTTACCTGGGAGAGACTGTTACCTGGGAGAGACTGTTACCTGGGAGAGACTGTTACCTGGGAGTGCAGGTAAGTAACTCTTAAAGAATATAAAGGCATAGTACCGTGACTGGAACAATACACAAACTTATGACGACGTTTGGGTCCGACTTGGGCCATTAACCAGTCACACTGACACACGAAGGTAAGGCAGCCAGTGTATATATACGACAGGAGGACAAGGACGGGAAGAAGAGAGGAGGTGGAGATAGTAGCTGTGGTAGAGGCAATGCTGGTAGTGGAAATAGTAGTAATAGTAGTAGAAGTAGAAATTCTTTAGTGTGTCCTGAGAGGTGCGAGTGAAAAACCTTGTCCTCTCAAATAACGTCAGTATCTGACTGATTGAACATCAGCGATTATTTTTGTGTTGTGTTGAGTGTTATCATTTGTCAAAGGCACCTGTCGGTAGACGCTTGGCCTGTTATTTGTTAATTAGGTGTGTGTGTGTACTCGCCTAGTTATGATTGCAGGGGTCGAGTCACAGCTCCTGGCCCCGCCTCTTCACTAGCTGCTATTCGGTCGCTCTTCCGCTCCATGAGCTTTATCATACCACTTCTTAAAGCTATATATGGATCCTGCCTCCACTACATCACTTCCCAGACTATTCCACTTCCTGACAACTCTGTGACTGAGGAAATACTTCCTAACATCCCTGTGGTTCATCTGAGTCTTCAACTTCCAACTGTGACCCCTTGATGCTGTGTCCCATCTCTGGAACATCCTGTCTCTGTTCACCTTGTCGATTCTTCTCAGTATTTTATATGTCGTTATCATATCTTCCCTTAACCTCTCCTCGTAGGACATACCCCTCAGGTCCGAGACTAGTCTTGTAACAAACCTTTGCACTTTCTCTAGTTTCCTCTGTGTGTGTGTGTGTGTGTGTGTGTGTGTGTGTGTGTGTGTGTGTGTCCGTCCGCGCACGCACCGTATGTCTGACCCTGACCTGCTCTCATGTCCAGAAATTTAATTAAGGAATTGGAGGCCATGCAGGTTGGCAGTACAACGAGCTCAGGAGCACCCTGCACCCCCGGGGCACCCTGCACCCCCGGGGCACCCTGCACCCCCGGGGCACCCTTCGTCCCCGGGGCACCCTTCGCCCCCGTGGCACCCTTCGCCCCCGTGGCACCCTTCGCCCCCGTGGCACCCTTCGCCCCCGTGGCACCCTTCGCCCCCGTGGCACCCTTCGCCCCCGTGGCACCCTTCGCCCCCTTGCACCCAGCACCCCTGTGGCACCCTGCACTCCTATGGCAACCTGCACCCCTGTGGCACCTAGCACCCCCGTGGCATCCTGCACCTCCGTAGCACCCTGCACTCCGTGACACCTTACACCCCGTGGCACTCTGCACTTCCGTAGCACACTGCACCCCTGTGGCACTCTGCGCCCCCGTGTCACCCAGCACCCTCGTGGCACTCTGCACTCCCGTGGCATTCTGCGCCCCCGTGATGGATGTAGTGGCGTTTATTGTGTGTGTACTTACCCATTTGTTGTGGCCGGGGGGAGGAGAGTGGGCGCTGCTCCTGCCTCCGCCGCTCACTTGCGCTCTGTCTCTGTCTCTGTTTGTCTCTCTGTCTCTGTCTCTCTCTGTCTCTCTGTCTCTCTCTGTCTCTGTCTCTCTGCCTCTGTCTCTCTGCCTCTCTGTCTCTGTCTCTCTGCCTCTCTGTCTCTCTGCCTCTGTCTCTCTGCCTCTGTCTCTCTGCCTCTGTCTCTCTGCCTCTGTCTCTCTGTGTCTCTGCCTCTGTCTCTCTGCTCTGGTCTTGCCTCTGTCTCTCTGTATCTCTGCCTCTGTGTCTCTGCTGCCTCTCTGTATCTCTGCCTCTCTGTCTCTCTGCCTCTCTGTCTCTCTGCCTCTCTGTCTCTCTGCTCTCTGTCTCTCTGCCTCTCTGTCTCTCTGCCTCTGTCTCTCTGCCTCTCTGTCTTCTGCCTCTCTGTTCTCTGCCTCTCTGTCTCTCTGCCTCTCTGTCTCTGCCTCTCTGTCCTCTGCCTCTCTGTCTCTGCTCTCTGTCTCTGCCTCTCTCTGTCTCTGCCTCTCTGTCTCTGCCTCTCTCTGTCTCTGCCTCTCTCTGTCTCTGCCTCTCTCTGTCTCTGCCTCTCTCTGTCTCTGCCTCTCTCTGTCTCTGCTCTCTCTGTCTCTGCCTCTCTCTGTCTCTGCCTCTCTGTCTCTGCCTCTCTGTTCTCTTCTGTCTCTGCCTCTCTCTGTCTCTGCTCCTCTCTCTCTCTCTGCCTCTCTCTCTCTTTTGCCTCTCTCTCTCTCTCTGCCTCTCTCTCTCTCTCTCGCTCTCTCTCTCTCTCTCTCTCTCTCTCTTTTTTTTTTTTTTTTTTTTTTTTTTTTTTTTTTTTTTTTTACACAGGGTTTGACAAGGTTAAGGATCCCTAGCTTTATTGACAGTATTTACAGGTTAAGGATTCCTAACTTTATTGGCAAGCTAAGAGCTGTTACCTACATCAGCTCATTTGAAAGCATTTTTGTTATGAGACATACAAGTAGGGAACAGGATGAAGTTGGAGCCATCTGTGGGCCAGCATTTTCATTTGATCAACTGACGTTATCTCGTTGACATCATTATGCTGTACGAATGTGTTCCATACTCGAGTCATCCTGGGTATGTATGATCTCAGATGGAGTGATGTTCTGGAGAAGGGTACAGCCAGAGTGAAGTTGCTGCTTTCTGCCCGTCTTGTGGCATAAAAGCTTGTTTCACGCTGTCCTCGAAGTGGATCCAAGTGTGGTATTTTGACAATATTGGCCTTGTACATAACAGTAAGGCCACCCACATCCCTCCTATGTTGAAGGCTCTGCTGAAATGACAGATCTATCCCGGATGGGTCCAGGCGAGAGATGAGACGTCTTGCTCTGTTCTCTACTCTGTCAAGCAGTCGCAGATGAGAGGGGGGGCAGGCAGACCAAGAAAGTGGAGCATACTCAAGGTGTGAGCGTACTTGTGCCTCGTACAGGATCTTGCAACCCTACTGTCAAGCAGATGCGAGATACGGCGAAGTGCTGTAAGCTTCCTGGCTGCCTTGTTTGCAAGATTTACAACATGGTTCTTCATGGTTAGTTTGGAGTCAAATTTCACCCCAAGGATATCAACTTCTTCTCCAGGTGCCAACATCGTCCCATTCATCCTTACTACTGCGCCAGCATTACCATCATGGTGCCTAGAGACGAACATCATTTGCGTTTTTTCAGGTGCAAATGTTACTTGCCATCTATTTCCCCAAGCTGATATAGCTCTCAGCTGGTGATTGATGTAGCTTAGAGCAGCTGGCATTTCTTCTCTTGGATAAGTGAATGTCAGTGTACAGTCGTCTGCATATGCATGTGATTCTGGGATGAGATGAAGAAGGTCGTTGAAGTAGACATTCCATAACAGTGGACCCAGCACACTTCCTTGTGGAACGCTTGCCCCAATAGGATGCCTTGCTGATTCCGTTCCATTGAGGACTACACTTAGAGATCTACCATGAAGGTAATCACTGAGGAGACATAGCCTCTCTCTCTCTCTGCCTCTCTCTCTCTCTGCCTCTCTCTCTCTCTCTGCCTCTCTCTCTCTCTCTCTGCCTCTCTCTCTCTCTGCCTCTCTCTCTCTGCTCTCTCTCTCTCTGCTCTCTTCTCTGCCTCTCTCTCTCTCTGCCTTCTCTCTCTCTCTGCCTCTCTCTCTCTCTCTGCCTCTCTCTCTCTCTCTGCCTCTCTCTCTCTCTCTGCCTCTCTCTCTCTCTCTGCCTCTCTCTCTCTCTCTCTGCCTCTCTCTCGTCTCTCTGCTCTCTCTCTCTCTCTCTCTGCCTCTCTCTCTCTCTCTGCCTCTCTCTCTCTCTCTGCCTCTCTCTCTCTGCCTCTCTCTCTCTCTCTGCCTTTCCTCTCTCTCTCCTCTCTGCCTCTCTCTCTCTCGTCTCTCTGCCTCTCTCTCTCTCTCTCTCTCTGCCTCTCTCTCTCTCTCTCTCTCTCCCCTCTCTCTCTCCTCTCTCTCCTCCTCTCTCTCTGCCTCTCTCTCTCTCTCTCTCTCTCTCTCTCTCTCTCTCTCTCTCTCTCTCTGCCTCTCTCTCTCTCTCTCTCTCTCTCTCTGCCTCTCTCTCTTTTGCCTCTCTCTCTCTGCCTCTCTCTCTCTCTCTCTCTCTCTCTCTCTGCCTCTCTCTCTCTCTCTCTCTCTCTGCCTCCTCTCTCTCTCTCTCTGCCTCTCTCTCTCTCTGCCTCTCTCTCTTTTCTGCCTCTCTCTCTCTGCCTCTCTCTCTCTGCCTCTCTCCCCTCTCCCCTTCTCTCTCTCTGCCTCTCTCTCTCTCTCTCTCTGCCTCTCTCTCTCTCTCTCTGCCTCTCTCTCTCTCTGCCTCTCTCTCTCTCTGCCTCTCTCTCTCTCTGCCTCTCTCTCTGCCTCTCTCTCTCTCTGCCTCTCTCTCTCTCTGCCTCTCTCTCTCTCTGCCTCTCTCTCTCTCTGCCTCTCTCTCTCTCTGCCTCTCTCTCTCTCTGCCTCTCTCTCTGCCTCTCTCTCTCACACACACCACAACACACACACACACACACACACACACACACACCACACACACACACCACACACACACACACACACACACACACACACACACACACACACGAGGTACGATAAGGCTCTTGGAGCAGAGTGGACTGAGTATCGATTAGCGAAGAATCGGGGCCAGGAGCTGTGAATCGACCCCTGCAACTACAAATAATCCTCACTTTTTTTTTTTTTGGGGGGGGGGAGCTTTATATGTCGTACTTTCAAAAAATAGTAAATAATAGAAGTATTCCTACTTCGCCTCGCCTGACTACAGTATATAAGCCACGTCTACGGCCCTCTGCTGTACTTTCTACAAGATTAATAGACTGAACACACAGACTCCAGGCTGAGGGACTGATTACTTCAAACTACTACTCTCCTTACCTGGAGTTTACCTAGAGAGGGTTTCGGGGGTCAACACCCCCGCGGCCCGGTCTGAGACCAGGCCTCATGGTGGATCTGGGTCTGATCAACCAGGCTGTTACTGCTGGCCGCAAGCAAGCTGATGTACAAGCCACAGCCCGGTTGGTCAGGTACTGAGTTTAGGTGCCTGTCCAGTGCCTTCCCGAAGACAGCCAGGGGTCTATTGGTAATCCCCATTATGTATGCTGGGAGGCAACTTAACAGTCAGGGGCCCCAACACTAATTGTGTTCTCTCTCATTGTACTCGTGGCACCCCTGCTTTCCATCGGGGGAATGTTGCATCTCCTGCCGAGTCTTTTGCTTTCATAGAGAGTCATTTTCGTGTGCAGGTTTGGTACCAATCCCTCCAGGACATTCCAAACGTATATTATCATGTATCTCTCGCCTGCATTCGAGAGAATACAGACCAAGGACCATCAACCGTTCCCAGTAGGTTAGGTGCCTTATAATTATGTGCCATGAAAGTTCTTTGTACACTCTCCAGGTCTGCAATGTTGCCAGCCTTGAAGGGGGCAGTTACTGTACAGCAGTATTCCAGCCTAGAGAGCACAAGCGATTTGAAGAGAATCATCGGCTTGGCGTCCCTAGTTTTGAAGGTTCTCATTATCCATCCCATCATTTTCCTAGCGGATGAGATAGATACATTGTTGTGGTCTTTGAAGGCGAGGTCCTCTGACATTATCACTCTCAGGTCCTTCACATTACTTTTCCGCTCTATTGTATGGTTAGAATTTGCCGTATACCCTGATACATTTTAAATTTCTTAGTTTCCCATATCTGAGTAATTAAAATTTATCCTCATTGAACTTCATGTTTTGAGTGGACCATTCGAAGATTTGGTTGATGTCCGCTTGGAGTCTCGCGGTGTCTTCGATGGAGGTCACTGTCATGGTAATCCGGGTGTCATCCGCAAAGGAAGACACGGAGCTATGGCTTACATCTCTGTGTCTATTCATATCCCGGGACTCCAAGACACCAATATGACCCGGGCATCAAAAGAACTCCACCTGTGTGGTGCTTCGAAACGAGCTAACTACTCTTGTATCTTCCAGAGCACAGAGCGGACACAAATTTATTGGGTTTGGGCAGACTGAGCGCCCGTCTGATTTATATTGGACTGATGAAGTCACTGTGTGGCGAAGTTTCTTCAATAAAGATTCCCATATGTTGCATAGGTGTCTCAATCTTCAACTTGTCGGTTTTTAAACCATTTATCACAAATATTTTGTTTGTGGGGGGACAACGTTTCGCTATGTGATAAACCTCTACAGAGTGAAACGTTGTTCTAATATAAGCGTTTTTCCAACGAGTGGCTTCTTCAGTCCATTACCGAGACGATTGGTTCAACAGATGGACTCCAGGCTGAGGGACTGATTACCTCAAACTACTACTGATCTTTAGCTATTCTTCTCTGTATTCGACTGAAGAAGCCACTAGTTGGCGAAACGTTTCCACAGTAAAGATACCCCGAGTGCTGCACAAGTCTCTAATTTATCAGTCTGTGGATTCTCTGAAGCAGTTGTTTACACTGCTCTGTAAACAAGAACCACAAGGTGAGTAACACACACGTCCACCAATTTGGTAACTTTAATGTGAAAACGTTTCGCCTGCTGAGCAGGCTTATTATGACGGACTGTGGAGGTGACCACCTTCCAAGGCTGAGGGACTGATCGTCTCAAACTTCAATACTTAGGGACTGATCCCCTAATATATATCTACTATTACTGTTGCCTCATCACATTTGCCAGCATGGTTACCATAAACAACACCAACTACACCATCCTCACTTAAATCATCACTACTGTTATACAGTCACCACGATCACCATCACGATCATCATCACCGCGACAACTTCCACAGTCACTGCCACCACCATCACTAAGACCACCATCACTGCCACAATCATTGTCACCACCATCATCACTACGACCCCTCGCCCTCAAGGGTCTTTGATGCTGGTGAGGGGCTCTTGATTTAGGGAACTGAATCTGTGTTCAGTTCCCCGAATTAAGCCTGAATACCTTCCATACACCCCCCCCAGGCGCTGTATGATCCTACAGGTTTAGCTCTTCCCCTTTGATTATAATAATCACTACTACTCCTTCCACAATAACTACCACCACCCTGCCATTGTCGCTATCAAGAAAAGATTCACTTCCGCACTACTCACCATCCCATCACCCTCTACCACCATCGCCGCCACCACCACCCAATACACCAGCAATCAACATACACTATCACCACAATCACACGACCACCACAATCAACACGTACCACCATGACCACAATCGACACTACCACTATCGCCACCAAACAGTCAACTACCACTTAATCGCCACCACAATCGACACTACCACTATCGCCACCACAATCGACACTACCACTATCGCACTGCAAACGACACTACCCTATCGCACCACATAATCGACACTACCACTATCGCCACCACAATCGCCACTACCACTATGCAGCCATCCAAATCGAACTACCACTATCCCACCACAATCGACACTACCACTTCGCCACCAAATCGTACCTACCAAACTATCACCACCACAATCGACACTCACTATGCCACCACAATCGACACTACCACTATCGCCACCACAATCGACACTACCACTATCACCACCACAATCGACACTACCACTATCACCACCACAATCGACACTACCACTATCACCACCACAATCGACACTACCACTATCACCACCACAATCGACACTACCACTATCACCACCACAATCGACACTACCACTATCACCACCACCATCGACACTACCACTATCACCACCACAATCAACACTACCATCACCATAATCGGGCGCTGCCACAATTACACTACCACCACCACCACACAATCAACACTACCACCACAATCAACACCACCACCACCACCACAATCAACACCAAACCACCACCACCACAATCAACACTACCCACCACCACCACGCAATCAACACTACCACCACCCCACGCAATCAACACTACCACCACCACCACGCAATCAACACTACCACCACCACCCACCACGCAATCAACACTACCACCACCACCACGCAATCAACACTACCAAACCACCACCACCAATCAACACTACCACCACCACCACCCCCAATCAACACTACCACCACACAACACTACCACCACCACCACACAACACTACCACCACCACCACACAAAACTACCACCACCACCCCCACCACACAACATACCACCACCACCACCACACACAACACCCACCACCACCACACCACCACACAATCAACACTACCACCAAACCACCACCACCACCACACACCACAATCAAACCACCACCACAATCAACACCACCACCACAATCAACACCACCACCACCACAATCAACACCACCACCACCACCACAATCAACACCACCACCACCACCGCAATCAACACTACCACCACCACCACACGCAATCAACACTACCACCACCACCACGCAATCAACACTACCACCACCACCACGCAATCAACACAACCACCACCACCACGCAATCAACACTACCACCACCACCACGCAATCAACACTACCACCACCACCACGCAATCAACACTACCACCACCACCACGCAATCAACACTAAACCACCACACCACGCAATCAACACTACCACCCCCACCACGCAATCAACACTACCACCACCACCACGCAATCAACACTACCACCACCACCACGCAATCAACACTACCACAACCACCACGCAATCAACACTACCACCACCACCACGCAACAAAATTACCACCACCACCACCACCACCACCACCACACATCAACACTTCCAAACCCCACAACCTCACCACCACCACACAACACTACCACCACCACCACACACACTAACCACCCACCACCACCACACACACACCACCACCACCACACAACACTACCACCACCACCACACAACACTACCACCACCACCACACAACACTACCACCACCACCACACAACACTACCACCACCCCACACACACTACCACCACCACCACACAACACTACCACCACCACCACACAACACTACCACCACCACCACACTACCCACCACCACCACAAACACTACCACCACACAATCAACACTACCATCCACACAATCACACTACCACCACCACCACCACCACCACCACCACCACAATCAACACCACCACCACACAATCAACACTACCACCACCACCCCACACCACCACCACCAACCCCCACCACCACCACCACCACCACAACCACCACCACACAACACCACCACCACCCACCACACTACCCCCACCACACAACACTACCAAACCACCACCACCACACAATCAACACTACCACCACACAATCAACACTACCACCACCACACAATCAACACTACCACCACCACCACACACACTACCACCACCACCACACAACACTACCCACCACCCACACAACACTACCACCACCACCACACAAACACCACCACCACCACCACACAACACACCACCACACCACACAACACTACCACCACACCACCAACAACCTACCACCACCACCACACAACACACACCACCACCACACAACACACACCACCACCACCACACAACCACCACCACCACCACACAACACCACCACCACCACACACAACACCACCACCACCACACAACACCACCACCCCACCACACCCCAAACAACACCCACCACCACCACACAATCAACACTACCACCACCACCAACACACTACCACCACCACACAACACTACCCACCACCACACAACACTACCACCACCACACAACACTACCACCACCACACAACACTACCACCACCACACAACACTACCACCACCACCACACAACACTACCACCACCACACAAATCAACACTACCACCACCACACAATCAACACTACCACCACCACACAATCAACACTACCACCACCACACAATCAACACTACCACCACCACACAATCAACACTACCACCACACAATCAACACTAACCACCACACAACACTACCACCACACAATCAACACTACCACCACACAATCAAAACCACCACCACACAATCAACACCACCACACAATCAACACTACCACCACCACCACCACACACCACCACCACCACCCCACACCACCACCACCACCACACAACACCACCCCCACCACACTACCACCACCACCACCACACAACACTACCACCACCACCACCACACAACACTACCACCACCACACAATCAACACTACCACCACCACACAATCAACACTACCACCACCACCACACAACACTACCACCACCACACAACAACTACCACCACCATACCACCACCACACAACACTACCACCACCACCACCACCACCACCAACCACCACACAACACTACCACCACCACCACCACCACCACCACACAACACTACCACCACCACCACCACACTACCGAACCCTCACCAACCCATAAGGGTTAAAGGTTTACCTTTTAAGGTATAAAAAAAAAAAAGATCTCTCGTGCTAATCTCTACTTCAAATTAAATCCCAAATCGATCGAACCTTCATTACAACTTCTATTTTCAGAAAATGCAACACTTTTTCAAAAAATGATCGGACAAGTTAATTACCACTCGGGGTGTGGTTCTGCAAGTTCCCCCTTGATGATAACACTTTTTGTGGTGGTAGGATCTAATGGAAGATAACATGAGATAACACGATAACACTGTTGCTATATTAACCAGCTCGATGTTGTCATCTTTTTCTTTACTCTTTCTTTTACCCTCAAGGGTGGTTCCTTGACCCTGGTGAGGGGCTCTTGATCTTGGGAACTGGATCTGTGTTCTGGTTCCCTGAATTAAGCCTGAATACCTTCCACATCCCCCTCCCCACACGCGCTGTATAATCCTACGGGTTTAACTCTCCCCCATAATTTTAATTTATAATTTCATTTTTCTTTTTTCTTTTTCTTATTCTTTCTTCCTTTCTTTATTTCTTTATCGTGTTCTTTATTCTTTTTTGTTTTCTTATTTTTCCTTTCCTCTTTTTTTTTGTCTCGTGTGTATAATTGCGCCAAGGAATAGCGGAGGCTGGAATCTACACCCGCTAATCACAGTTCGCTCAGTGATCGATCAGCCTGTGGGTGTAAGCTGCCGTTATGGCAACATAGGCAGAATGGCCAAGCAATTTAATATAACAACAAGAAGCAACAGCAACAGCAGCTCTTGGCAACCTCAACTTGGGTAATCTAACTTTGCTGGGACGATAGTTGAAGGCTGAGGGCGATTGAGTGGGTCGACGCTGTGTCCTGATTGAATTTGGTAAAGAGATACGGGTTTGGCTTATTAAATTGAATAGGCGCAAAACCGGTGTGGGTCTTCTTGCCGAATAAGGCAGGCTAAAATTTGTGTGTTCAATTTCGCGAAAATCATTCTCAACCTAACGAAAAAAATATATTTCACTGATTATTAAATTATTGTATGCTTGTCTAAAATATATTGGATTAGGCTAAATTAAATTGCGCTTGTTAGGTTAGGGAAGTTTTCTATGGTTCTTTTGGTACTAAATTATTTACTTTTACATTATCAAAAAATGAACAAAATATCTTTTGAAGTATAAAAGAAAATTTTTAGAAAGGCCTTAATTTTATATATATTATAAACACGCTTCTCTAGCCTAATGTAGCGCTAAAACAGGCACTCCTCTTGTCCAGTCCGACAGTGAAAACTTCGGCTTTTTCCTCAAATTGACAGCCTGTTTCTCTCTCAATTACTTAGCTCCTGGCGCTAAATATCTCTCACTGTTAGGTAGGACGGTTGATCGAGGTTTAAAGTCGATCAGCTACACTATTCTCACCGAGGCTGCACGCAGTCTGTTCACCACCAATCATGAATATTCTAATCCCTATAATATGGATTACAATAAACTCAACTTTGAGTCTCTGTTAACCGTCCTTCCTAACAGTGTGAGTTATTTAGCGCCAGGAGAGTTGCAGGATCTACTGCTAAGTAATTGAGAGAGAAACAGGCTGCCCATTTGAGGAAAAAGCCGAAGTTTTCCATGTAAGACTGGACAAGAGTGCGTGTTTTCAGCGCTAGATTAGGCTGAAGAAGCGTGTTTTCACTGCCCGAGTGAACAAAACAAAGAATAACATTACAGGAGTAAGAGCTGGACACTCGCCCAGCGCCAGGTGTTACTGCTGGGTTTCTCGACTAACCTTTTTACACACACATACATGCGCGCGCGCGCGCACACACACACACACACACACACACACACACACACACACACACACACACACACACACACACACACACACACAGGGGGCCAGTGAAGAGGCGGGGCCAGGAGCTCGGACTCGACCCCCGCAACCTCAACTAGGTGAGTACAGGGGGCCAGAGACTACAAACCTCACTCAAGGAAAAAGATCTTGGGGTGAGTATAACATCAGGCACATCTCCTGAAGCGCACATCAACCAAATAACTGCTGCAGCATATGGGTGCCTAGCAAACCTCAGAACAGCATTCCGACATATTAATAAGGAATCATTCAGGACCCTGTACACCGTGTACGTTAGGCCCATATTGGAGTATGCGGCACCAGTTTGGAACCCACACCTAGCCAAGCACGTAAAGAAACTAGAGAAAGTGCAAAGGTTTGCAACAAGACTAGTCCCAGAGCTAAGAGGTATGTCCTACGAGGAGAGGTTAAGGGAAATCAACCTGACGACACTGGAGGACAGGAGAGATAGGGGGGACATGATAACGACATACAAAATACTGAGAGGAATTGACAAGGTGGACAAAGACAGGATGTTCCAGAGATTGGACACAGTAACAAGGGGACACAGTTGGAAGTTGAAGACACAGATGAATCACAGGGATGTTAGGAAGTATTTCTTCAGCCACAGAGTAGTCAGTAAGTGGAATAGTTTGGTAAACGATGTAGTGGAGGCAGGATCCATACATAGCTTTAAGCAGAGGTATGATAAAGCTCACGACTCAGGGAGAGTGACCTAGTAGCGATCAGTGAAGAGGCGGGGCCAGGAGCTCGGACTCGACCCCCGCAACCTCAACTAGGTGAGTACAACTAGGTGAGTACACACACACACATACACACGGTGACAGCATTAAGACAAGGGAGAAAGGGGTGGGTAGATTGCATTTTCTTGGACTGTAAGAAGGCGCTTGACAAAATTTCACGCAATTGATTAGTTTAAAAACTGGAGGACCAAGCAGGCATAACAGGGAAGGCACTACAATGGTTCAGGGAATACTTGTCAGGAAGACAACAGCGAGTCATGGTACGTGGCGAGGTGTTAAGAGTGGGTGCCTGTGACCAGCGGGGTCCCACAAGGGTCAGTGCTGTTTCTGGTATTTGTGAACGACATGACGGAAGGAATAGACTCTGAAGTGTCCCTGTTTGCAGATGACGGTCGAAGACCAGGCAGAACTACAAAGGGATCTGGACAGGCTGCAGACCTGGTCCAGCAATTGGCTCATGGAGTTCAACCCCACCAAGTGCAAAATCATGAAGATTGGGGAAGGACAAAGAAGACCACAGATGGAGTACAGTCTAGGGGGCCAGAGACTACAAACCTCTCTCAAGGAAAAAGATCTTGGGGTGAGTATAACACCAGGCACATCTCCTGAAGCGCACATCAATCAAATAACGGCTGCAGCATACGGGCGCCTAGCAAACCTCAGAACTTCATTCCGACGTCTTAATAAGGAATCGTTCAGGACCCTGTACACCGTGTACGTTAGGCCCATATTGGAGTATGCGGCACCAGTTTGGAACCCACAACTAGCCAAGCACGTAAAGAAACTAGTGAAAGTGCAAAGGTTTGCAACAAGACTACTCCCAAAGCTAAGGGGTATATCCTAGGAGGAGAGGTTAAGGGAAATCAACCTGACGACACTGGAGGACAGGAGAGATAGGGGGGGGACATGATAACGACATACAAATTATTGAGAGGAATTGACAAGGTGGACAAAGACAGGATGTTCCAGAAATGGGACACAGTTGGAAGTTGAAGACACAGATGAATCACAGGGATGTTAGGAAGTATTTCTTCAGCCACGGAGTAGTCAGGAAGTGGAATAGTTTGGGAAGCGATGTAGTGGAGGCAGGATCCATACAAAGCTTTAAGCAGAGGTATGATAAAGCTCACGGTTCAGGGAGTGACCTAGTAGCGACCAGTGAAGAGGCAGGGCCAGGAGCTAGGACTCGACCCCTGCAACCTCAACTAGGCGAATACAACTAGGCGAGTATACACACACACACACACGCCGCGCGCACACACGCGCACACACGCACATGCACACATGCGCACGCACATATGCACACACACACACAGAAACTGTCAACAAAATTCACAGTAAGTCTTTCCTTATTACAAATAATAATTACGTATCACTGAACGAAAACCTTTAAGAAGTTGCTTGAATCTCTGGCTTCGCGTTTTCTCATTTTTCTTCCTAAAACTTTTCGATTTTAGTTCGCTCATACCTCGAGAACGCCTCATCCAATCGTCTTCAAATTTTTCATTGCCTATGGTAACAGGGACCAAATTCATGAAAAACTTGTCATGTTCACTATGACAATAGTTACTGAACCCATTCCTAGCATCCTGGAATGGCTCTGATGACTAACAAAACTCTCAATGACGCATCTTTAAACGTTAAAAAATCCCTAAAAAATCAACGTCGGCGGAGAGTGACATTTATATGTGAAGGTTCGTGGTTTTTTTTTTTTTTTTTGTAATGTGAAATTATTTCACTTAAATCAGGTTTAATGAATTTCAGTTTATTTCTGATAGTCTTAAGTATTTAGTGGCTGATGCATCTTAGTATCAGAATATTGTTTGCGTGCAGCAAAATTTCTTGATGTATTAACTATTAAAAAAAATGGAATCGTGTAAATATATGCCATAACTGGAGAATGAATCGCCTGATAGGCTTCAAATTTCCATCACGGGTGTGGTTTCCTCAACACAAGAAAGAAATTGTCCAAATCGAAATACCGCTTTTCATGCGGTACTTTGAGTGTCGCATCTGACTAGCCTCATCCCATATAAGCTGATAATTTGATAGTTCCACACCTGTGAGGCTTCAAGCGTAATGTGCTTGTGTATTTTAGGATATTGGTCTCTCTGGTGTGTCTGAATGATTTGAAATAGATGTGGTATGTGTATGTCCCAATTTACCTCTGTTAAGAAATTTAGATATTAATTTCCATGTGATGACTTGTGGAAGCCTAATTCCCTTCAAATCTTCAAAGTTAATATTTCACTGCGTTATCAACTTCTGCCACACTTTGCACTATTCTGCTGTATAGCCCTTGTGGCTTAGCGCTTCTTTTTGATTATAATAATAATAATTTGCACTATTCTAGTCGCGTGCATTGAGACACGTGGAACTGGGGCTATGAAATACTGGGATCCCTTTCTCTGATCGTGCGGCTACGGAAATGCATCAAGGTAATGGTACCTCTTGCCTCTCTTCGCAGGTCACATGGGGTTGCGAGACTTACTGGCTCAGTTAATGTGTAACAACCGTTAACGAAGGTAGCTCAGTCATGCTGAAGTTTACCCCGAGGTTTTACCTTTGTGTTTAGTTTGACATCGGTGTTAGCTTACTGCAATATGACTGCCTTGTTATATATGCAGTTTTAATATCACCATGATGTCAGTTTTTTCGTGAGAATTCATTTGTTCCCCCCACATCCCCCACGAGGCTTCATATGTGAGAAACGAGTTATTAAAAGCAGAATTTTGATAGAATGTAGGTTTAATTGGCGGGCGAAACTCTTTTCATTTCATCGCATGTTGGACAGATGAAAAAATAATAACGTTGGAAAGCTGCCCGGGGTCTCGGTGGTTTCCAAAACCGAGGTTTTGACTGGTAGCAACTTGTCGACATTGAATGCACTATATTTTTCATTCTAATTACTGTGTTTTTCATTGAATATACTAGCCTTGTTTTTCAGTTTGTTTTTTTCATTGTATTTACTATAGTTTCATTGTATGTACCATCTTAGTGAATATCTCTTGATGAGTTGTGTCCGTTTCTTTGGCTCTTTGTATATGGATTGCTCGTTATCGCTTTGTTGCACCTTTAACGGCTGCTGTCCGTCTATCTTGCTGGTTATCGCTGTGTCTAGCTTTCACTGCTTCTGTCACTCCGTCTGTCTCTAGCCTGGCTTTTATCCTCCTATTGTTACGCGCTGTGTGTATATTATGTTTGTACTAGTCTTATTACTATATTTTTATATATACTACTAATTTTGTTACTGATGATATATTATATATATATATATATATATATATATATATATATATATTAGGTAGTAGTTTGACAGCAACCACAGAGTATACGTCGGTGGTATAGTGGTAGACAGCACCACGGGAGGTACTACCGTCCGTAGTAGTGGTAGACGCAACACCAGGAGGTATACCGTCTGTGTAGAGCGGTAGCACAACCACCCAGGGAGGTACTACCGTCTTGTCAAGTTCGTGCTGAACGGAAACCTGTAATTGCTTTACATGATGGTAGGGTTGCTGGTGTCTTTTTCTCTCATAAACACGCGGGATACCAGATGAATCATGCTAGTTCTACTAATACTTAGGTCATACTACACATGCATGTACATACATATATTACACACACATCTGGGTTTTCTTCTATCTTAAAAGTTCTTGTTCTTCTTTGTTTCCTCTTATCTCCATGGGGAAGTGGGACAAAATTCATCCTCCCTAAGCCATCCATTGGCCATCTTTTTTTTTTTCTTTGTATTCCTTTCCATTTGTGTACCTCTTTGCTACCCCTGTCTCAGTCTCGCTTCATTCTTAACCTCATAAAGTACATGACTAGCGAGAGATTCTGAACAGATGTACGCATTTCTCAGACGCTGGTGACACTACAGTGATACAACGCTTCGTTCTACTCTACGTTTGCAGTTATGTTTAGTGATATTCTGTTTTTCTTTTCTTTCACAGGATGTAAATCCTACCCATTTATCGGGTTACCTGAAAAAAAAAAATCCGTCTAATGAGGCGCTTGTTTCGTTTCAAGATGACAAATATGCCATCTACACCAGCAGTTAGATAGAATATTCTCCCTGTTAGGTCCGTGTAGCCATGCACATGGGATATACAAGGAATATCAGTCTCACAGTACGAGAACCAGACGCTAAGGTCCACATATAGTCTGCTAGTATATGTGATGTATATATGATGGTCGGGGGTTGTAAAAAGGCTGATATTCATAAGGCTGGACTGAAGAAGAGTTTATAATACTGACAGACAGCCAGAGAGGCAGGGAAAAAAATGGAAATATGCGTGGAAGCAGACGAAAACAGACGGATGAAAGACGAGAAAATTCTTTAAAAATAACCGAATAGTATAAAGAAGAGAGGACAGGCAACAGGACAATATGAGAAGTGGAGAGGGGAAAACAGTAACATAGAGGTACTATGTTAAACACAAAAGAATTCCTGGAAGGACATATCAGAATTGCGTTTCGTATTCGGCCACAAGCCAACAATATGAGTCCTTATACCTTTCCTGCAGCGAGACAACTCGTAATGTCTCTCCTTGTTTACGATCTCGTTCACCATCTCTCGCTGACTGCCTTACCTTCTTCCCTTGTTACATATTGCAACACTAGATCCGGGTTGCAGAGTGTCTTTCCTCGTTTTTTCTGAGTATATGACCTTATATCAGGCGTCTTATGGCTTATTCTCTCTCTATAGAGGGATATAGAGCAGAATGTAGGTTTGTGATGTGTGTTTGTGGGGAGGGGGGAATGGATGTGTGTGTGTAGGTGTATTTACCCACATTGTCCCATTTCTTTATTACTGTTTAAACACACACACACACCACACACACACACACACACACACACACACAGAGGGCGAGAAGTTTACGGTTCCAAACTAATATTATGAAAGAAGCCAATGAAATAGTGCCAGTTGTTGGAAAACTAATGAAATCAAAATAGACAATCATATCTAGCTCTGAGATTCTGCCTGAGCACACAAATGCGACACTCGTCGCTGAAGACACCTTTATTCTCCAGTGGCGACGACACTGAAACTCTCCCAGCAAAGACGAGTAAACAGAAGTTTCACAAATAACCTTACGAGTATGAGAACTTTCAGGAGTCGTTAGTGCTAAGTGATAGTCACACTGATGTATATATGAAGGAAGGAAGGAAAGAAGTGAGGAAGGAGGGAAGGAAGTGAGGAAGGAAGGAAGGAAGGAGAGCCGAATAAAAGAAAACAGACGTGGTATTATGAGAACGACAGTGTATGAGAAACGAGAAAAGCAGAGACGGTTAACAAGGCTATCAGAAAGATGGAGTAGTCCGTAATGAAGAAGCTGCAGAAGAGACTAGAATATATTTCAGAGAATTGAAGGCATAGACGAGTGTGGGGGATAGGACGAGAGGAACGGAAGTTGGATAATGGATATACGATAAGGAATGATGGAGAACGCTGCAGTTGAGGTGGAAGAGAAGAATATTTAAATCTGTGTTGCTTCGCAGTTCATCTGTAACTTTGGTCAAGAAAAATTCTGGCGTCGTTGCGGCCTTTCCTGGATCACTGTTAAGTCGCAAGTACTTGATGATGGTCCACCATTGACAGAAACGTTTCAACGTGCTCAAGCTCAGACTGGACCCTCTTGGTAATGACACTGAAAACACAGCAACTCTAGGCCCAGCATGTACTCATACAAGAAGCACGAGTGCAAGTAACGTGTATGTAAGGACAAACTCGCCTAATACAAAAAAAATGCATATATTTTATATATATATATATATATATATATATATATATTATAAAATATATAATATATATTAATAAGTAACTTGTATACAACTTACAATCTACTCCCCCCCAAAAAAAACTACCACTTCTGTTCACATTAGCTCACTGCTACTAATGAATTAAAATATATAAACTGGGAGGCTTTATGACCCCCCTTTCCCTTCCTTCCTGCCGGCTACTTAGCCTCGTTAAATTATTAAATGCTCTCCAAAACACTGGCCCTCGCACACACTCGGGCTTTACAAATAAATGAAAGCACCAAAAATAGAATACACAAAAAAAAAAAAAAAAAAAAATTACCGAATACCACCTACCCAAGACCGTTACATCCCGCCGCCTCTGCTGTGCGTAACCTACTGCCTAAACACACCTTATCTCCTTGTCCTGGCCACTCTGCCTGTGACAGGAATAAAACTCGTCCACTTTCAGGGAATAATACATGTCTGCTTTCAGTATACTACACGGAAAATGACATTATATATGGAGCGTTATTTTGTATAAATTTCTTAATACAGTACTTCGTAATATCCACGACGAACCGAAACGTGCCAACAATGGTCCACGACGACCCGAAACTTTTCGAAAATGATTCATAACGAATGGAAACACCTTGATAATTGCCCGGAATGTACTGAAACTTCGCCCTAGGTTTTTGACACTGGCTTTTATTCTGATTTGTACATAAAACGATGACACGGAAATTAAATAGTGACATTTGAAGCCATTGGGCGAAAAAGATCTCAGTTCATGGCAAAAGTGAAAGCGGAGAAGGACAGAACCACGGCAACAAGCACACACTGACCTAAATCCAGACACCCTGCAATGAAATCAAGAGCTAAGTATGTCCTAGGTACACTAGGAAAGAATGACGCTAAAGCTGGACACTGGTGGGTAAAGGGAGAAATTAAAGTCTAAGACACAAGGTTGATATAAGGAATTTCACTTGGGACTTGTACGGGTTATCGCTGAACATCAAAATGGTATACAATACCGACAGGTTGTTAGGTAAGACACATATGCAACAGTTAGACAACTTTATTCCGAAACGTTTCGCCTACACAGTAGGCTTCTTCAGTCGAATACAGAAAGTAGGCAGGAACAGTAGAGATGTGAAGACGATGTAATCAGTCCATCACCCTTAAAGTCGTAGAATTTGAGGTTGTCAGTCCCTCGGCCTGGAAAGTTCAGTTCCATAGTCAGGACTATCTGAAGATCAAGCGACAGTGCGGAGACTTAAATACTGTCGGAAGGAGAGGTGCGGGGTAGTAGTAGTAGTAGTAGTAGTAGTAGTAGTAGTAGTGAGAGTCAACTGAGAGGTCATGTCCTCTTAGATCCAACCCTTCTCACTTGAAAAGTTTGTCCAAGGTGTTTTCTGTACCAAGATGCCACGTGTTGCAGTGTCTGACAAGATGAACATCAAAATGGTATACAATACCGACAGGTTGTTAGTAAGACACATATGCAACAGTTAGACAACTTTATTCCAAAACGTTTCGCCTACACAGTAGGCTTCTTCAGTCGAATACAGAAAGTAGGCGGGAAAACAGTAGAAAATGTGAAGACGATGTAATCAGTCCATCACCCTTAAAGTCGTAGAATTTGAGGTTGTCAGTCCCTCGGCCTGGAGAAGTTCAGTTCCATAGTCAGGAACTATCTGAAGATCAAGCGACAGTGCGGAGACTTAAATACTGTCGGAAGGAGAGGTGCAGGGTAGTAGTAGTAGTAGTAGTAGTAGTAGTAGTAGTGAGAGTCAACTGAGAGGTCATGTCCCTCTTAGATCCAACCCTTCTCACTTGAAAAGTTTGTCCAAGGTGTTTTCTGTACCAAGATGCCACGTGTTGCAGTGTCTGACAAGATGAACATCAAAATGGTATACTATGGAACTGAACTTCTCCAGGCCGAGGGACTGACAACCTCAAATTCTACGACTTTAAGGGTGATGGACTGATTACATCGTCTTCACATCTCTACTGTTCCTGCCTACTTTCTGTATTCGACTGAAGAAGCCTACTGTGTAGGCGAAACGTTTCGGAATAAAGTTGTCTAACTGTTGCATATGTGTCTTACCTAACAACCTGTCGGTATTGTATACCATTTTGATGTTCATCTTGTCAGACACTGCAACACGTGGCATCTTGGTACAGAAAACACCTTGGACAAACTTTTCAAGTGAGAAGGGTTGGATCTAAGAGGGACATGACCTCTCAGTTGACTCTCACTACTACTACTACTACTACTACTACTACTACTACTACCCTGCACCTCTCCTTCCGACAGTATTTAAGTCTCCGCACTGTCGCTTGATCTTCAGATAGTTCCTGACTATGGAACTGAACTTCTCCAGGCCGAGGGACTGACAACCTCAAATTCTACGACTTTAAGGGTGATGGACTGATTACATCGTCTTCACATCTCTACTGTTCCTGCCTACTTTCTGTATTCGACTGAAGAAGCCTACTGTGTAGGCGAAACGTTTCGGAATAAAGTTGTCTAACTGTTGCATATGTGTCTTACCTAACAACCTGTCGGTATTGTATACCATTTTGATGTTCATCTTGTCAGACACTGCAACACGTGGCATCTTGGTACAGAAAACACCTTGGACAAACTTTTCAGTGAGAAGGTTTGGATCTAAGAGGGACATGACCTCTCAGTTGACTCTCACTACTACTACTACTAACTACTACTACTATACTACCCTGCACCCTCCTTCCGACAGTATTTAAGTCTCCGCACTGTCGCTTGATCTTCAGATAGTTCCTGACTATGGAACTGAACTTCTCCAGGCCGAGGGACTGACAACCTCAAATTCTACGACTTTAAGGGTGATGGACTGATTACATCGTCTTCACATCTCTACTGTTCCTGCCTACTTTCTGTATTCGACTGAAGAAGCCTACTGTGTAGGCGAAACGTTTCGGAATAAAGTTGTCTAACTGTTGCATATGTGTCTTACCACACGGGTTATCGCTCGCAGCTCCAGTGCCACACAACACATTTGAGAAAACTGAATCGTTCTTCTGTGAATGAACGTTTTATTTTAGAGTGGAACTACGTGACTCACGAAATCTAAATAACCAGCGAACGGTTTGGTGGGGTCTGAAGCAATGGCAAGTTTTTACTACTTGCCATGGGTTCAAATCCCACCCGTTCTGTGGTTTGGAGCTATTTGTTGACAGCCTGTTGGTTCCGTGGGGGTCGTACCTAGCCCTCGGCAAGGGCATGTACATGGCTTACTGGTTGCTGGACTGAAAAGTCAGGCTACTGGTGCTAGCAGCATGCACGCTATCTAAGAGTCGTATGAAGGAAGTACTACTGTTTAGATGTTTTATATAAGTACCAGAAGGAGCTAAGTAGTGTGTGTGTGTGTATTCATCTATATGTAGTTGCTGGGGTAATAGAATTGTAGCTCCTGGCCCAGTCTCTCAACCTCCCCCCTCACTCACACACACACCGAGGATGGGTGGGGGGGGGCCTGTTCACCCTCGTATACTTTACTGATAATCGAGTTTTCTCGGGTATCGAAAATCGGTGTGCAATCCCGGCTGTTTAATCTTGTTTCAAAATTATGTTGAGACTGAGCAAATGAGCTGCAATAAATTAAATCAGGATTTCATTACGCGATTAATTATAATTTTATTGATTGCTTAAAGCAGGAGAATGGTAATGAATATCCAGTTGTTCAGTTTAATGTAGTTACTCTCGGAGTTGTGTAACTATTCACTCTGAAAAACTTCATTGCTTGTTTGAATTTATAAATGAATTAATGTTTTATCTGATTTTTATCACATTATTTATTAGGTTTGCTTCTCGAGTTATTTATAAAGGTGACATAGTTTCCTTCGATAGAATAAATTTGTAATAAACTCTTGAAACAGCCGAGTTGTTGTTGGTATGTACTCACCTAGTTGAGGTTGTGTGCGCGCGTGTGCACTCGCATATGTGCACTCGCGTGTGCGCTCGCGCCCGTGTGTGTGCGCATGTGCGCGCACCTGTGTGTGCGCGCCTGTGTGCGCGCGCGCGTGTGTCTGTGCTCACCTAATTGTAGTTGCAGGGGACGAGACTCGGCTCCTGGCCCCGACTCTTCATTAAGCGCTATTAGGTTTTCTCTTTGCTCCATGAGCTTTATCATACCTCGCCTTAAAGCTATGTATGGTTCCTGCCTCCACTACCTCACTCGCCAGACTGTTCCACTTCCTGACAGAGGAAGTGTGTGTGTGTGTGTGTGTGTGTGTGTGTGTGTGTGTGTGTGTGTGTGTACTCGCCTAATTGTGGTTGCAAGGGTCGAGACTCGGCTCCTGGCCCCGCCTCTTCACTGACCACTACTGGGTCCTCCCTCTCCCTGCTCCATGAGCTTTATCATACCTCGTCTTAAAACTATGTATGGTTCCTGCCTCCACTACACTAAAGGACCACAATGGAAATAAGTCACTCTGACTTTTTGGGTTATCCCAGGTACTTTACACATATGCTGCTATGTATGATAATTCTGTGTAACTGTATTTGTGTATACCTGAATAAACTTGTCAGACTATTCCACTTCCTAACAACTCTGTGGCTGAAGAAATAATTCCTAACATCCCTTTGACTCATCTGAGTCTTCAGCTTCCAATTGTGACCCCTTGTTTCCGTGTCTCCTCTCTGGAACATTCTGTCTCTGTCCACCTTGTCTCTTCCACGCAGTATTTTGTATGTCGTTATCATGTCTCCCCTGACCCTCCTGTCCTCCAGTGTCGTCAGGCCGATTTCCCTTAAGCTTTCTTCATAAGACATTCCCCTTAGCTCTGAAACAAGCCTTGTTGCAAACCTTTGCACTTTCTCTAATTTCTTGACGTGTTTGACCAGGTGTGGGTTCCAAACTGGTGCTGCGTACTCCAGTATGGGCCTGACATACACAGTGTATAAAGTCTTGAACGATTCCTTACTGAGGTACTGGAACGCTATACTCAGGTTTGCCGGGCGCCTATATGCCGCAGCAGTTACCCGGTTAATGTGTCCTTCTGGCGATGTACTCGGTATTATACTCACTCGTAGATCTTTCTCCTTGAGTGAGGTTTGCAGTCTTTGGCCACCTAGCCTATACTTTGTCTGCGGTCTTCTTTGTCCTTCTCCGATCTTCATTACGTTGCATTTGGTGGGGTTAATTAAATTCTAGGAGCCAGTTGCTGGACCACGCATCTAGCCTGTCCAGGTCTCTTAGTAGACCTGTCTGGTCCGCATCTGACTTAATTCTGCTCATTAATTTCACATCTGCAAACAGGGACACTTCTGAGTCTATCCCTTCCGTTATGTCGTTCACATATACCAAGAATAGCACTGGTCCCAGGACTAGCCCTTGTGGGACCCCGCTCGTCACTGGCGCCCACTGTGATACCTCATCACGGACCTTGGCTCGCTGTTGCCTCCCTGTTAGGTTTTCTCTGATCCATTGCAGTGCCCTTCCTGTTATGTGCCTGATTATCTAGCTTCTGTGAGGAACTTTGTCGAAGGCCTTCTTGCAGTCCAAGAAAATGCAATCAACCCACCCCTCCCTCTCATTTCTTACTCAGTTACCTTGTCATAAAACTCTAGTAGGTTAGTGACACAGGATTTGCCTTCCATGAATCCGTTCCAGGTGCTCCACCACTCTCCTTGATAATTTTCTCCAAGACTTTGCATACTATACACGTCAGTGACACTGGTCTCTAATTCAGTACTTCATTTCTGTCTCCTTTCTTAAAGATGGGGACTACGTTAGCCTTCTTCCATACTTCAGGTAGTTGCCCAGTTTCAAGGGAAGTGTTGAAGATTTTGGTTAGTGGCACACATAGTGTCCCTGCTCCCTCTCTAAGGACCCACGGAGAGGTGTTGTCCGGTTCCACCGCCTATGAGGTATCAAGGTCACTTAGGAGCTTCTCCACCTCCTCCTCAGTTGTGTGTAATTCATCCAACACTTGTTGGTATATCCCTTGTTGGTGTACCCCACTGTTTTGTCTTCCCAGTGTCCCTTCAGCCTCCACTGTAAATACTTCCTGAAATCTCATGTTGAGCTCTGTGTGTGTGTGTGTGTGTGTGTGTGTGTGTGTGTGTGTGTGTGTGTGTGTGTGTGTGTGTGTGTGTACTCACCTAGTTGTACTCACCTAGTTGAGGTTGCGGGGGTCGAGTCCGAGCTCCTGGCCCCGCCTCTTCACTGATCGCTACTAGGTCACTCTCCCTGAGCCGTGAGCTTTATCATACCTCTGCTTAAAGCTATGTATCGATCCTGCCTCCACTACATCGCTCCCCAAACTATTCCACTTACTGACTACTCTGTGGCTGAAGAAATACTTCCTAACATCCCTGTGATTCATCTGTGTCTTCAGCTTCCAACTGTGTCCCCTTGTTACTGTGTCCAATCTCTGGAACATCCTGTCTTTGTCCACCTTGTCAATTCCTCTCAGTATTTTGTATGTCGTTATCATGTCCCCCCTATCTCTCCTGTCCTCCAGTGTCGTCAGGTTGATTTCCCTTAACCTCTCCTCGTAGGACATACCTCTTAGCTCTGGGACTAGTCTTGTTGCAAACCTTTGCACTTTCTCTAGTTTCTTCACGTGCTTGGCTAGGTGTGGGTTCCAAACTGGTGCCGCATACTCCAATATGGGCATAACATACACGGTGTACAGGGTCCTGAATGATTCCTTATTAAGATGTCGGAATGCTGTTCTGAGTTTTGCTAGGCGCCCATATGCTGCAGCAGTTATTTGGTTGATGTGCGCTTCAGGAGATGTGCCTGGTGTTATACTCACCCCAAGATCTTTTTCCTTGAGTGAGGTTTGTAGTCTCTGACCCCCTAGACTGTACTCCGTCTGCGGCCTTCTTTGCCCTTCCCCAATCTTCATGACTTTGCACTTGGTGGGATTGAACTCCAGGAGCCAATTGCTGGACCAGGTCTGCAGCCTGTCCAGATCCCTTTGTAGTTCTGCCTGGTCTTCGATCGAGTGTATTCTTCTCATCAACTTCACGTCATCTGCAAACAGGGACACCTCAGAGTCTATTCCTTCCGTCATGTCGTTCACAAATACCAGAAACAGCACTGGTCCTAGGACTGACCCCTGCGGGACCCCGCTGGTCACAGGTGCCCACTCTGACACCTCGCCACGTACCATGACTCGCTGCTGTCTTCCTGACAAGTATTCCCTGATCCATTGTAGTGCCTTCCCTGTTATCCCTGCTTGGTCCTCCAGTTTTTGCACCAATCTCTTGTGTGGAACTGTGTCAAACGCCTTCTTGCAGTCCAAGAAAATGCAATCCACCCACCCCTCTCTCTCTTGTCTTACTGCTGTCACCATGTCATAGAACTCCAGTAGGTTTGTGACACAGGATTTCCCGTCCTTGAAACCATGTTGGCTGCTGTTGATGAGATCATTCCTTTCTAGGTGTTCCACCACTCTTCTCCTGATAATCTTCTCCATGATTTTGCATACTATACATGTCAGTGACACTGGTCTGTAGTTTAATGCTTCATGTCTGTCTCCTTTTTTAAAGATTGGGACTACATTTGCTGTCTTCCATGCCTCAGGCAATCTCCCTGTTTCGATAGATGTATTGAATATTGTTGTTAGGGGTACACATAGCGCCTTTGCTCCCTCTCTCAATACCCATGGGGAGATGTTATCTGGCCCCATTGCCTTTGAGGTATCTAGCTCACTCAGAAGCCTCTTCACTTCTTCTGTGTGTGTGTGTGTGTGTGTGTGTGTGTGTGTGTGTGTGTGTGTGTGTGTGTGTGTGTGTGTGTGTGTGTGTGTGTGTGTGTGTGAATCTAATAGGCGAAACTCCCTTAGAAATTATTTTTTTCCAAAAAATAGTCTTAATGATTGATAGATGTATTTTTTCCATGGACAGTAATATGAAAAAAAAAAAATTGGACCATACCTAACTTAGAAATCTCACCTAACTTAAACAAGCGTATATATTTTTTTTTAGATACAACATACGTCAGTTTAAATTTGTTTAATATTACTTAAAATCGATAATTTCTTCGTTATGTTCAAATTGATTTCCGTCGATTTATGACAACAAATTTTGAATCTGTTAATTCGGCAAAGCATTCCTGCTGAATATGTCATTAATATCCCTGAAGAGAAATTTATTTGCTCAAGATATAGGTTTCCGTTACATTTTCCACAGTTATGACGTTAAAAATAAAATGTTAGGCTGGAGGCACATAGCGATGTCTTGCGAGCTAATACAAGCCACTCGTTCCTCGAGATGTAACTCTCCTGTGTTTTAATTTAGCGATTCTTTATAGCGAAGCGGAGAACCAAGTTTTCGTAAAAGAATGAGGAGGAACCCACCGTCTTTTTCCATTCAACGAGGCCGGAATTCTAGTGAACAAGTGAAAAAGGAAATGCTTTCATGTCAAAACAGAAAGATTCCCCCGCAGGGCAGCTCGGGTCCTGGGCGAAGCCCTGTCCTGGCTTCCTGTGTGTGAGAGAGAGAGAGAGAGAGAGAGAGAGAGACTGGGGGTGAGAGAGGATGGGTCCGCAGCTCTAGACTCGAGAGGGACAGAAATAGTTTTGAGGAAATGAAATACAGCTCTGTTAACTTGTAATCAACGTTGCATTTAAAGACAACTATACATAAATGAAATCTTCATTTGTATTTTTTTTTTTTTTTTTTGTAAAATGCTGGAAAATTGTCTTCCTGACGTTAATAATTTAATTATTAAAAACTTTTTACGATAATTTCCACAGTTCCGTACAAAGAAGTCAAGAAATAATTTTCCATTCGATGGTTCTTGTTTTAATGGCTTGTCCGTAAAAAAAAAATATATTGTGTACGCGAATTTTGTTATTTGTGAGCCAGCTGTTCCAATAAGTCACTTTACATTGTGGAATATATTTATTTGTTGAGAAGGAACGATCCAAAGAAAGTCAGATAATAAATGACCAATGATGAGACAAATTTATTATAATTATTATCATTGGGTTAAATAGCGCATAGATAATGGGAGGCAATCAGATTTGATACTAGGAATTGGAAGGAAGCTCCGGTTAATGGGATCAAGAGTCACCAGCATCTCTCACCCTTGAAAGGTGACTGTGGCTGTCTGTCTCCTGAGGTATTATAGCTGCCTTCTGTGTACGAAGCTAGACAAGGTCGTCTGCCTTGTTCTGAAGCAATGTGGTAAGACAGGTTTTCCATGAGTGTGTGTGACATACTCGAGGTTAGAGCTTACTTGTAATTCGTTCAGAATGTTGTTACCCTCTGATGCAGAGCAAGTGCGAGGTGTTCCCGACGCTGCTTAGCTTCTTGGCTTCACTACTGTGCAAACTAACAAGGGTACTTTATAGTTTTGGTTAAACTTTTTATTATCAACATCATTGTTAGTGCTAAGTCTCTAACAGTCATTCCTTCACCAGCCTATTAGTATTGTCATGCTCTCTAGATCATATACTCAGTGTTTTTTTTTTTCCATAAGAAAATCATTTATACCTGCCCCAGGCAAACTGAACTAAATGTTGTTAATTGGCGTACCTCAAGGCTGTCGGTATTCCTCTTAAATTAGTGCGTGCTATCATTTCCTTAAGCCTGAGATTTAGGGTTGTTAATGAGCTGCTTAGACATTCCTTGACAAGAGACTAAAACACTTGCTGCGTGCTACCACGTAATGAGTTCAATAATAAATTCAATGGTTCATGTCCTAGAGACCTAGACGAAGCCAGAAACTACTTGTGCTTTCCGAAGCGACAAAAGGCTAAGGTGCCATACCAGGCAAAAGTACAAGCAAATGACTTTTAGTGGGAAGTTCCAACGGGAGATCAATCAATTGCAGACCTTTTTCAGAAACCCTATTGCTAGTCACTCAGTAGCAAGTGATAGCAAAAAGTACTGCTATTTGTTGAGAGATTGATGAAATTGCCAGTTAAATTGGTCTGTAGTTGCTGCCACCACCCAGCTCTACTTATTTTTTTAGAAACGTGAATATATTTCCCTGCATTTTTCCTATTTAGTTAGTAGAAGTGAGTGAAAGATAATACTAGCTGGTTAGTCAAAAAAAATTGTTCGAAAGTATGTAAACAAAATCAAATGGCAGCAGGTCTCCTGCTCCAGAAAAGGCCTTTGTGTTTATGAAAGGCTTTATTCCAATTTCAATTTATTACGCGTCAAGACGTTGATTTTAATAATGAGGTGACTTGCTCAATGGTGTCTTCAGGGAAGAGCGACCACAAGCAGCCACTGGAGCGCTCTGCTGTGGACACCAGTATCTGCTGACACAGATGGAAGTGTCAACAGCAGCAGATAACCTTGAGGGTTGCGGCAGCAGCGACGGTGTTGAGTCGATGGTTCGGTCATTCAAGACTAAGATAAGAGAGCAACAAAAGTAATAGAAAAAGTATTAAAACATTGTAATACTATTTAGACAATATATTCATGTTTACCATTAGACTAGGAAAATATACTTTTTTCGTTATACCATAGAGGCGTACCTACATTGTAATATTATGTTTTATTGTGTATCTATAATATTAACATCACTGTTGCGTGTTATATTTGGGAAATATTAAAGTTTTTTCTCATTCTTCTCCTGTCATGTATGAATAAATTCATTTCTTCTACAAAGGCTTCATAAGAGAAATGTCTAATGATGTACATCTATGATCGTAGCACTGCCTTGGACACCCTCAGTGTTAACAGCCTTATTCAAATATGGTGATTAAAACTATATGTAATATAAAATACGAGGCACCCTCAAATTACACAGTGAGCATGAATTTTTGGTCTGATCTCGGATAAGCTTCCAGTAAAGCTTAAGATTTTTTAAACCGTATTAATAAGGACTATAGATTGAGCTCCCACTCTATTCTAACTGATAGCTACATAGTTGGGACAAAGGCCAGGTGTATTTCCGTACACTACTGAAGATGAATTTCAAACCTGAGGTACTGTGCTCAGCAGAAGCGTATCTTGAACATGGTTAGTAATGGACAACTTGCATTATTTCTTCTGGCAGTCTCTTCCAGGTTTAGAATCATTTTCTTGGAATAGTTGCTGGACACACTCGAACACGAGGAACAGGAAAGAACTTATCTCTGGTAAAATGACTGTGTGTTCTGTTGCAGCTCTTAAGGGACAATCTTAAGACAGTATTTGAGTTGCAGTTCATGGTTTTTGATGTTGAGAGAGCAGTGGGAGATGCTAAAACATGTGAATGAGGATGTGTAAGGTCCTAATAACTGCAAAAGTGGATTAACTTAGCGTAGTGGGGGGGGGGGATTCTCTGGGTTGTGCTAGTGGGATGGTCTCCCAAGCACAATCCATCACCCAAGAGCCTAGTTTTTCCTTGGACTGAAACAACGATGTTCTTTTCACATTCCTCATTATTCCAGAGCAGCTGTATTACCTCGATGGTTGTAGCTTTTTTTTTTCTTTAATAAAACCAGTACGGATTTGTTGTGTGATCATTAGTCGGAAGTTTTTTTGATAGTGTTTATCCCCAGGCACATGCACTGTGAAGGCTTACTCAGCCCTGTAACAACTTCAGTCAGTATTACTAAGGCTGGCGGCTCCTCAGGAAAATTAATGTATAGAAAAAGAATAAAAACTGACAAACATAAACACTTTATTATTTAGAAAATATAAAATATAAAACTTAAATATGAAGTATTAATCCTACATTAAAGAAAATGAAAAAATGAAAAATATAAATGATAACTGAATTCAACGCTAATATAAATGTATATAAAACGTGGGTGTCTGGTGTTGGTGACACTGCGTGTTGTTGAAATCGTAGCCGTTGCTGATAGGGGGGGGGGTCGCAGGTGTTGATGACAACCCACCGGCTCGTTCTTCACAGATTTTCTAGCTTTCAATAATCCTTCCAGATGACAGGAAAGCAGGTTTTCTCCCCTGCAATGATGAGGGGTTATATCCTGCTACTTGCATACACAAACAGGTAAGTGGATAAAAATTCGGGACATCTCAGAACGTTAGTCCGTCTCCTTCAATTCTACTCGTTGATTGGCAGGTGACCCTCTCTGTCATCCAAGCTGGAAAGATAGACAGGTTACCCACTGCTTAAGAAATCACTCTCCATGATAAGTACAATACCTAAAAGATGTGGTGATTATTACAACACTCAACTTAGAGCAAAACTGAAAGGACTAAGTTTATTATTGGTCAAAAGTGAAGCTTTCAACCAATAAATCCACTAGAATACAAGGCAGGCATGTACTTACAGTAGTGCTGGGAGCTGTGAGTCTAGTGATTACTGTTTGCACCGGAGCCCCACACGTCACCTTTCGGGGGGGGGGGAAGGAGGAGGGGAAGGGATAGCGGGAGCTAGACTGACCCTACCTTAACAAGTAGCCGGCAATGAAACTATTGTTACTATATCGCTACTCCTATCTATTGAACTTTTCCCTCACATGCACCCTACGTGAGACGTGGTCTAGTGAGTGAGAAATATAAGGCGAGAAGTGAGATACAGATTTTGAAAAATTTATAACTGTTCTTTATTCTTTCTTTGACTTGTGCAGAATATAAGTATTGAACTTCAATCTGTTGTTTAAACTTCCTTCCATTGAAGAAGCAGTGAAATGTTGAACGGCAGTGCAAGCATTCTTGTACTCCCAGTCTTGTTGATCAAGCACTTCAACTAGTTCACTGGACTGGTAGGATAGAGAAGGATCACAGACTAATAACTCAAACAGTAATTATCATTAACTTTAGCTTTTTATGAGAGTATTGTCACTCTGCCATGCAGTAGTGCATGGTGGTTCTCTGGTGATGTGTTTAGCGTGTTATAACCTACGTCAGCTCAAAATGAAGGAAATCGATAAAGTTCACACTCCCTCTCCCCTCCCTCTCTCTCCTAACCTCTTTTCACTTTCTCCCTATCCCCCTTGAACTCTCTCTCCTTGTCTCCCTTTCGCACTCCTGTTTCCCTTTCACACATTTCTTCGCCTCTCTCTCGACTCACTTTCTCTGGTTTCCTTTCTCATTCTGTCTTCCTTTCCACCTCCCTCGTCATTTCCTTTCTCTGTGCCCCGTGATCACAAATACCGTCGCTGGCCGCCCTGCTAAAAATTCACCCCGCCACCAGCGGCTCCTTTCATCCGCTTGGGGATTAGCCGAGCGCAGCCTCTCGCTTCCCATCTTGTACCTTGCAATGCTGATCAACGTCTTGGTGATTAGACAAGGAGTCTCGAGGAACGAGGAGAGGGAAAGAAATAGAAGGAAAGGGGAGAGAAGGCGATAGAGCGGCAGCTTATGATGGCAGAGAAAGGAGACGTAGGATAAATGGGACAGTGTGAAATTAAAATCGGGAAAAACGTGGATAAGGAGGATGCATATGGAAATATAGATGGAGAAAGAGATTGCAAAAAACAAGAATAAGAAGAAAAATAAGAAAGAAAAGACAGATGAAATTTGAATAAAATGAAGACTAATAAGCATAGAATGATAAAATCCCCGTGAGTTGCAGAAAAGCATTGGATGTATTGTGAACACTATTAAGAAAATCTCAGTGGACACTTAAGTGATCATTAAATATCAGTTAGAAATAGTAGCTGAAGTCTTTCTATAGTAATGTCTAATGTCTGCCAGCGGTGCCTCTTTAAGTTCAGAGGAGTTGTGTTCATCGATTTTTCTCAATAAATTTATCAACATTCACAAACAAAACAAATAATTGCCTCCTTGCATCTGTCCTTGGATAGTGGCGGGCACGGTGAGCCCTACAGACGAGCAGAGAGTTATACAGGCTTTGATAGGATGGCGGGAGAGGGGGCGGGGGAGTGCTTGGCAATCCTCAATTGACAGGATTCGTCACTGTAACGATCCTCTGTTGAGTGAGGACAGGGCACATGCGCCTCACCCATACCTACCTGCTTGCAGGGGCTTCTGCCCCCCCTCCCCTCCTCTCTGTCACGTATGTCATGCCCACGACCTCGGCATTTCTTCCCCCTAAGTCGTGGCTTTTATAATTACTGAGGTACCCGTAGGGACCTCTGGGAAATTTTAGCAGAGACTTTTAACAATTGATAGTTCATTATTGTCTTCCATGATGCACATCATTTAAACCTTAATGTAAAAGTGTTTATTTTTTGTGTTCTTGTAGGACTTAATGTTTGAAGTGAGAATATTCAGCGTTTTATTGCCAGTAATGGTTGATCTTAGAGGCCAGAGTGTTTTGTAGCTTCAACTACTTTATTTCTTCCTTTATCATGCGATGCAGTTCTCCTGACCTCTCATGTTTTCTCTCTTTGGTCACTTACTTAATTCTCCCTATTTTCTTTCCCTCTCCCTCAGTATTATTCCAGCCTTTCTCACTGTTATTTCTTCTTATCCTAATTCTTCCAGGTCTCATTTTGCTATTTCATCTTCCCTTGTCTCTCATTTTTTCCTCCCCTGAACTCTTCTCACTTCTCTCCCTCCCTCGCTTCTACCCACCTTCTCTCCCTCCCTCGCTTCTACCCACCTTCTCTCCCTCCCCTCGCTCCTACCCACCTTCTCTCCCTCCCTCGCTTCTACCCACCTTCTCTCCCTCCCTCGCTCCTACCCACCTTTCCCCCCTCTCTCGCTCCTACCCACCTTCTCTCGCTCCTAACCCACCTTCTCTCTCTCCTACCCACCTTCTCTCTCTCCTACCCACCTTCTCTCTCTCCTACCCACCTTCTCTCTCTCCTACCCACCTTCTCTCTCTCCTACCCACCTTCTCTCTCTCCTACCCACCTTCTCTCTCTCCTACCCACCTTCTCTCTCTCCTACCCACCTTCTCTCTCTCCTACCCACCTTCTCTCTCTCCTACCCACCTTCTCTCTCTCCTACCCACCTTCTCTCTCTCCTACCCACCTTCTCTCTCTCCTACCCACCTTCTCTCTCTCCTACCCACATTCTCTCTCCTACCCACATTCTCTCTCCTACCCACATTCTCTCTCCTACCCACATTCTCTCTCCTACCCACATTCTCTCCCTCTCGTTACTCAAAGAGACATCTTACAAATTTCCTCTTCATTACCTTCAAACTCCAGCGGAATTTCCTCATTAATGTTATCCCGCTGTGGATAATTTTCCCGGCAGTCCCCCCCCTTCCCCCCGCCGCCGCCGCCGCCGCCACCACCACCGCCATTATGACTCGACATCAGCGCGCTAAACACTTTATACGTCTTCATTCTCACTCGAAATGAAATACTGCGCCTTGTTGAGAGTTTCTCCTTGAACCCCGACTCTTCTGCCTCACTGCTGCTGCTCTTCTGCCTCACCTCTGCTGCTGCTGCTGCTGCTCTTCTGCTCTTCTGCCTCACTGCTGCTGCTCTTCTGCCTCACCTCTGTTGCTGCTCTTGTGCGTCACCTCTGCTGCTGCTGCTCTTGTGCCTCACCTCTGCTGCTGCTGCTGCTGCTGCTGCTGCTGCTGCTGCTGCTGCTGCTCTTGTGCCTCACCTGCTGCTGCTGCTGCTGCTCTTGTGCCTCACCTCTGCTGCTGCTGCTCTTGTGCCTCACCTCTGCTGCTGCTGCTGCTATTGCTGCTGCTGCTGCTATTGCTGCTGCTGCTGCTATTGCTGCTGCTGCTGCTGCTCTTGTGCCTCACCTCTGCTGCTGCTGCTGCTGCTGCTGCTATTGCTGCTGCTGCTGCTGCTGCTGCTGCTCTTGTGCCTCAACCTCTGCTGCTGCTGCTGCTGCTGCTGCTGCTGCTCTTGTGCCTCACCCTCTGCTGCTGCTGCTATTGCTGCTGCTGCTGCTCTTGTGCCTCACCTCTGCTGCTATTGCTGCTGCTGCTGCTCTTCTGCCTCACCTCCGCACCTATTCACTTTTTCTACTCTGCCTCTTCTCTGAACTACAACTACACTTTTATTTCCTATTTTACCTCTACTCTGCATATCTTCTGTTCCCCACCCTCTTATACACCTTCCTCCTTTTCTGCCTCCCTTCCCCCTCGTCGCTTCGACACCATCACTGCCTCTTCTCTTTTCAACACCTCTTTTGAGCCTCTTCCTCTGCGCTCTTATTCATTTGTGTAAATTGGTCCTGTTGTGGGGTGGCGCGCGCGCGTGTGTGTGTGTGTGTGTGTGTGTGTGTGTGTGTGTGGTGTGTGTGTGTGTGTGTGTGTGTGTGTGTGTGTGTGTGTGTGTGTGTGTGTGTGTGTGTACTCACCTAGTTGAGGTTGCGGGGGTCGAGTCCGAGCTCCTGGCCCCGCCTCTTCACTGATCGCTACTAGGTCACTCTCCCTGAGCCCTGAGCTTTATCATACCTCTGCTTAAAGCTATGTATGGATCCTGCCTCCACTACATCGCTTCCCAAACTATTCCACTTACTGACTACTCTGTGGCTGAAGAAATACTTCCTAACATCCCTGTGATTCATCTGTGTCTTCAGCTTCAACTGTGTCCCCTTGTTACTGTGTCCAATCTCTGGAACATCCTGTCTTTGTCCACCTTGTCAATTCCTCTCAGTATTTTGTATGTCGTTATCATGTCCCCCCTATCTCTCCTGTCCTCCAGTGTCGTCAGGTTGATTTCCCTTAACCTCTCCTCGTAGGACATACCTCTTAGCTCTGGGACTAGTCTTGTTGCAAACCTTTGCACTTTCTCTAGTTTCTTCACGTGCTTGGCTAGGTGTGGGTTCCAAACTGGTGCCGCATACTCCAATATGGGCCTAACATACACGGTGTACAGGGTCCTGAATGATTCCTTATTAAGATGTCGGAATGCTGTTTTGAGGTTTGCTAGGCGCCCATATGCTGCAGCAGTTATTTGGTTGATGTGCGCTTCAGGAGATGTGCCTGGTGTTATACTCACCCCAAGATCTTTTTCCTTGAGTGAGGTTTGTAGTCTCTGACCCCCTAGACTGTACTCCGTCTGCGGCCTTCTTTGCCCTTCCCCAATCTTCATGACTTTGCACTTGGTGGGATTGAACTCCAGGAGCCAATTGCTGGACCAGGTCTGCAGCCTGTCCAGATCCCTTTGTAGTTCTGCCTGGTCTTCGATCGAGTGTATTCTTCTCATCAACTTCACGTCATCTGCAAACAGGGACACCTCAGAGTCTATTCCTTCCGTCATGTCGTTCACAAATACCAGAAACAGCACTGGTCCTAGGACTGACCCTGCGGGACCCCGCTGGTCACAGGTGCCCACTCTGACACCTCGCCACGTACCATGACTCGCTGCTGTTTTCCTGACAAGTATTCCCTGATCCATTGTAGTGCCTTCCCTGTTATCCCTGCTTGGTCCTCCAGTTTTTGCACCAATCTCTTGTGTTGAACTGTGTCAAACGCCTTCTTGCAGTCCAAGAAAATGCAATCCACCCACCCCTCTCTCTCTTGTCTTACTGCTGTCACCATGTCATAGAACTCCAGTAGGTTTGTGACACAGGATTTCCCGTCCCTGAAACCATGTTGGCTGCTGTTGATGAGATCATTCCTTTCTAGGTGTTCCACCACTCTTCTCCTGATAATCTTCTCCATGATTTTGCATACTATACATGTCAGTGACACTGGTCTGTAGTTTAATGCTTCATGTCTGTCTCCTTTTTTAAAGATTGGGACTACATTTGCTGTCTTCCATGCCTCAGGCAATCTCCCTGTTTCGATAGATGTATTGAATATTGTTGTTAGGGGTACACATAGCGCCTCTGCTCCCTCTCTCAATACCCATGGGGAGATGTTATCTGGCCCCATTGCCTTTGAGGTATCTAGCTCACTCAGAAGCCTCTTCACTTCTTCCTCGGTTGTGTGCACTGTGTCCAGCACTTGGTGGTGTGCCCCACCTCTCCGTCTTTCTGGAGTCCCTTCTGTCTCCTCTGTGAACACTTCTTTGAATCTCTTGTTGAGTTCTTCACATACTTCACGGTCATTTCTTGTTGTCTCTCCTCCTTCCTTCCTTAGCCTGATTACCTGGTCCTTGACTGTTGTTTTCCTCCTGATGTGGCTGTACAACAGTTTCGGGTCAGATTTGGCTTTCGCTGCTATGTCATTTTCATATTGTCTTTGGGCCTCCCTTCTTATCTGTGCATATTCGTTTCTGGCTCTACGACTGTTCTCCTTATTCTCCTGGGTCCTTTGCCTTCTATATTTCTTCCATTCCCTAGCACACTTGGTTTTTGCCTCCCTGCACCTTTGGGTAAACCATGGGCTCATCCTGGCTTTTTCATTAATCCTGTTACCCTTGGGTACAAACCTCTCCTCAGCCTCCTTGCATTTTGTTGCTACATATTCCATCATCTCATTAACTGGCTTCCCTGCCAGTTCTCTGTCCCACTGAACCCCGTTCAGGTAGTTCCTCATTCCTGTGTAGTCCCCTTTCTTGTAGTTTGGCTTCATTCGTCCTGGCCTTCCTGCTTCTCCCTCCACTTGTAGCTCTACTGTGTATTCGAAGCTTAAAACCACATGGTCACTGGCCCCAAGGGGTCTTTCATATGTGATGTCCTCGATATCTGCACTACTGAAGGTGAATACTAAGTCCAGCCTTGCTGGTTCATCCTCTCCTCTCTCTCTTGTAGTGTCCCTTACGTGTTGGTACATGAAGTTCTCCAGTACCACCTCCATCATCTTAGCCCTCCATGTATCTTGGCCCCCATGTGGGTCCAAGTTCTCCCAATCGATCTCCTTGTGGTTAAAGTCACCCATGATCAGGAGCTTTGCCCTGCATGCATGAGCTCTTCTGGCCACTCTAGCCAGTGTGTCAACCATCGCTCTATTGCTCTCGTCGTACTCTTGCCTTGGCCTCCTGCTGTTCTGTGGTGGGTTATACATCACTGCTATTACCACCTTGGGACCTCCAGAGTGAAGTGTTCCCACTATGTAATCACTTTCTTCTCCGCTATCTCCTCTCTCCAGCTCATCAAAATTCCAGCGATTTTTGATCAGCAACGCCACTCCTCCACCCCCCCTGTTCCCTCTGTCTTTCCTCAGGATTTGGTATCCCGTTGGAAAGATGGCATCTGTTATCATACCTGTAAGCTTGGTTTCTGTGAGAGCTATGATGTCCGGTGATGCTTCTTTGACTCTTTCATGCCACTCCTCCCACTTATTTGTTATTCCATCAGCGTTTGTGTACCATACCTTCAGTTTCCTTTCCAACACTGTGGTTTGGGGGGCCTGTGAGGGTGGGAGACCTGGTGGCATACTGTGGGATTCTATAGCTCGGTGTTGGGTGGAGGCTGTGGGTATGGATTGTAGTGTGTGTTGGGATGGTGTGATAGGTTGTATGGTTCTGAGAGTAGTTGTGTGTGTGCTTGCCCTTGCTGTTCTGTCCTGCTCTGACTGACCTCTGCTGGTTCCCTCCTTGTCTCTCTTCCTAGCTCCTTTCGCTTTTTTGTCCTCTCCCTCAGCTGCTGTCGTTCTGCTTTGTTCTGTCTCTGTGTGTGTGTGTGTGTGTGTGTGTGTGTGTGTGTGTGTGTGCGTGTGTGCGCGTGCGTGCGTGTGCGTATGTATATGAGTTCGCGTATGTGTGTGTGTGTGTGTGTGTGTGTGTGTGTGTGTGTGTGTGTGTGTGTACTCGCCTAATTGTACTCACCTAATTGAGGTTGCAGGGGTTGAGACTCGGCTCCTGACCCCGCCTCTTCACTGATCGCTACTAGGTCCTCTCTGCTCCCTGAGCTTTGTCATACCTCGTCTTAAAGCTATGTATGGTTCCTGCCTCCACTACAACACTTGCTAGGCTATTCCATATCCTGACGACTCTGACTGAAGAAATACTTCCTAACATCCGCCTGACTCGTCTGAGTCTTCAGCTTTCAATTGTGACCCTTTGTTTGTGTCGCCTCTCTGGAACATCCTGTCTCTTTCAACCTTATCTATTCCACGCAGTATCTTGTATGTCGTTACTATGTCTTCCCTGACCCTCCTGTCCTCCAGTGTCGTCAGGCCGATTTCCCTCAACCATTCTTCGCAAGACATTCCCCTTAGCTCCGGAACTAGCCCTGTTGCAAACCTTTGTACTTTAATTTCTTGACGTGCTTCACCAGGTGTGGGTTCCAAACTAGTGCTGCATACTCCAGTATGGGCCTGACATACACAGTGTACAGTGTCTTGAACGATTCCTTACTGAGGTACCGGAACGCTATTCTCAGGTTTGTCAGGCGCCTGTGTGTGTGTGTGTGTGTGTGTGTGTGTGTGTGTGTGTGTGTGTGTGTGTGTGTGTGTGTGTGTGTGTGTCTACTACCATGACTGCCATCATGCGAGTCTACCGCCGTGACTGCCATCATGCGAGTCTACCGCCGTGACTGCCATCATGCGAGTCTACTACCGTTACTACCATTATACGAGTCTACCACCATGACTATCATTATGCGAATCTACCACCATGACTACCATCACCATGTGAGTATATTACCATGACTACCATCACCATGTGAGTATATTACCATGACTACCATCACCATGTGAGTATATTACCATGACTACCATCACCAGGTGTGTGTACACTACCATGACTAACATCACCAGGCGTGTGTGTGTACTACCACGAGTACCATCACCAGGTGTGTGTACTACCATGACTACCATTCTTCAGACTGGCTCATAAATTACAGCATCGGTCGCTGAGGTGACATGATCACACCTGTAATTAAAAATTTGATATCTCGTATCGCTGTTCCAATTTAGTTGTTTATTGGAAAACGACCTCAAGAATCGCCTGTCAGAAATGCAATAGCTGTTTTGCACATATTTACATTATTTACGATATTTTTCAAGCGGTTCTCTGCACTCTCATAACATTCCTTCCATAGTCGTCGTCTCTTCCTTCTCTACCTTCCCTCCCTCCGTCCCTCCTCACATTCTGGTATAATCCTAATTTATATTCTATCTTGTTATCGCCGGAACAAAGAGGTATTATCGCAATACTGCTAATTCACTGCGAAGGATTTAAAGGATCCGGCTCGTTGTTCTTAATTGGTAAACAAGCGAGCCTGGAGGATGGGCGAACCTGGAGCCTCAGTCCTATCTGAGCCTGGAGGATGGGCGAACCTGGAGCCTCAGTCCTATCTGAGCCTGGAGGATGGGCGAACCTGGAGCTTCAGTCCTATCTGAGCCTGGAGGATGGGCGAACCTGGAGCCTCAGTCCTATCTAAGCCTGGAGGATGGACGAACCTGGAGCTTCAGTCCTACCTGAGCTTGGAGGATGAGCTAACCTGGAGCCTCAATCCTATCTAAGCCTGGAGGATGGGCGAACCTGGAGCTTCAGTCCTATCTGAGCCTGGAGGATGGGCGAACCTGGAGCCTTAGTCCTATCTGAGCCTGGAGGATGGGCGAACCTGGAGCTTCAGTCCTATCTGAGCCTGGAGGATGGGCGAACCTGGAGCCTCAGTCCTATCTGAGTCTGGAGGATGGGCGAACCTGGAGCCTCAGTCCTATCTGAGCCTGGAGGATGGGCGAACCTGGAGCTTCAGTCCTATCTGAGCCTGGAGGATGGGCGAACCTGGAGCCTCAGTCCTATCTAAGCCTGGAGGATGGGCGAACCTGGAGCTTCAGTCCTACCTGAGCTTGGAGGATGAGCTAACCTGGAGCCTCAATCCTATCTAAGCCTGGAGGATGGGCGAACCTGGAGCCTCAGTCCTATCTGAGCCTGGAGGATGGGCGAACCTGGAGCCTCAGTCCTATCTGAGCCTGGAGGATGGGCGAACCTGGAGCTTCAGTCCTATCTGAGCCTGGAGGATGGGCGAACCTGGAGCTTCAGTCCTATCTGAGCCTGGAGGATGGGCGAACCTGGAGCCTCAGTCCTACCTGAGCTTGGAGGATGAGCTAACCTGGAGCCTCAATCCTATCTAAGCCTGGAGGATGGGCGAACCTGGAGCTTCAGTCCTATCTGAGCCTGGAGGATGGGCGAACCTGGAGCTTCAGTCCTATCTGAGCCTGGAGGATGGGCAAACCTGGAGCTTCAGTCCTACCTGAGCCTGGAGGATGAGCTAACCTGGAGCCTCAATCCTATCTAAGCCTGGATGATGGGCAAACCTGGAACCTCAGTCCTATCTGAGTCTGGAGGATGGGCGAACCTGGAGCCTCAGTCCTACCTGAACCTGGAGGATGGGCGAACCTGAAGCCTCAGTCCTACCTGAGCCTGGAGGATGGGCGAACCTGGAGCTTCAGTCCTACCTGAGCCTGGATGATGGGCAAACCTGAAGCCTCAATCCTATCTGAGCCTGGAGGATGGGCGAACCTGGAGCCTGAGTCCTATCTCTTAACCTGGAACAATTCATTAATACTGTGGCTGGAACACTTCACAAATCTCGTGGCTGGAACACTTCATAACGTTGGCTTCAACAGTTCACTGATAAACCCCCTCACTACTTTACAGAAAACGAAGACGACTTTTTGTCCCTCCTGGTCCACATTACCAGTACAGTCTGATCGAAACATCGCCTAATATTTCCCCTCCCTATCCAATCCCCCCTCCCCCCAATTTCCCCGCAGTGTGCAAAATGAAGGTTTGCACTCACTTTCGACAAGATGGCTCGTCAAGATTCCTTCCTCGACGTTTATAACGGAGAGTCCGATGTTGTCTCAGACGATACTCCTACGAGGCTGGAACTACTAGGAGGCTGGAACTACTAGGAGGCTGGAACTACTAGGAGGCTGGAACTCCTACGAGGCTGGAACTCCTACGAGGCTGGAACTACTAGGAGGCTGGAACTACTAGGAGGCTGGAACTACTAGGAGGCTGGAACTACTAGGATATAACGAGGAATGACTGTGTTTAACGTAATGTTCTGTTCCTGAGGTGTTGAGATTCCTCCTCGCAAATCATAAAATATTTTATAATTTTTTAAAACATGGCCTAATTTTTAACAATTAAAATTATCATCGGAAATCCTCTTCTGTGATATCATTTTCACTTTATTATTCTTTTTCTTTATTAGTAAGCGATTTAGATTAATTTATTTTTACTCTTGCCGTGATTTTTTTTTAATTTATAGATAATTTATCTTTATTGGTAAGTTATAATTTCAATCGGTATTTTTTTTTTTTACTCTAGTAATTATTTTTTTTAATTTTATTGGTAATTTTTTGTTTCCAGGTGAAAATTATTTGGAGGAATTTCTGAAATGTAGCTTCAGCTTGGCTTGAAACCTACCTACTTTTATCCATGTTCTTACTCTGAAACTTCCCGTGTAAAATGTGATTCCCGGCTGGTCGTTCAAGGCAACACGTTTCACTCGATGTGTAGTTCGTGTCCCCGGGGGAAACGTTGCGTCATTCAATAAGCAAAAACTAGAGAGGAAAAAATCAATGCGTTGATGGCGTTTGAAAGAGCTGACTCGAAAAAAATGTTTAATATTTTTTCTGAATTTTTTTCACTTTTTTTTTTTTTAAGACCATCTTTCAAACGTTTATGTTCTTCATTATATGGAAAGTATGGGGCAAAAAATCGGTGTAAATTTTCTTTTTATTATTGATGTGAATTCTATAAAAATGATTATAAACTTTCCTTTGTCATTTCCCTTTTTTGGACTACGTGAAGTGAGTCCAGATGTAGAGAGTCGAAGAATAAAAGTCGTGTAAGGTATTTGTGAATCGTTGATGGAACGATACACAAATACATTACTTGTCCACTTAATAGTGGAAGAGTATCGACCTAAACCTCTGTAGTTCTGTCTTGTAATTATAAATAAATGGTATGGTAATTAGTGAACATGTGAACACCCTTGGCTTCGTATGTATGCTAAACTTGTTTTTTTTTTCTTTTAGTGAATAAGTGTGTCCAAAAGTGGCAAGGAACCCTCATGTCCAGCTTCACTTGTGACTGTCATGTCCAGCTTCACTTGAGACTGTCATGGATGTATGAAGCTCATTTAGTTCAGGAAGGAAAACATCAGTGACTTCGGGTAGCGAGCTTGAACATCGTCGACACTGAATCACTGAACATAATCTGGTAGCATTTTATTAAGAATATTAGTTTTACAGTTTCTATACACATGGTTGAGAGGCAACTTGCCGTAGCCACTCCAAACTGGCGATCAAAATAAAGTTAGCTGAATTAAAGTTCTCTCTTTAATTAGCGTGGTATTGTGTTTATGAACTTCAAAGAAAATATTAAATGCACTAGACTGTTCAATGGAATCTAAGTAAGCGGCAGTGTGACGTCAGAGTTAAATTTTAATTAATTTTCTTATAGGTGGTCAGTAATTTATTAAGTAAAGACACGATTTTCTTGATACATTAAATATATTTAATAGAAAAGCCAAACTAACCGATTATGAGACTCGTGGAATTAATCATTTCATAAGCCTTAATCAGGACATTAAATATTTAGAGGAGGGTGACCTTGCGGTGCTAGTAAGTTGTTTGATCAGAGGGTCACGAGAAGCATGACTTATCAGGAACGAGAGAGAGCAAGGAGGAGAGTGTTCAGATAAATGGAAGGGGAATAAAATGTACGAGAACAGCTAAAATAAGGTAAATAAGTTGTAACTAAAATTCTCCATTATCCCCAACACTCAACACACGTCTTCTCTCCAGCAATAGTTCAGCACAGTCCTCCACCCCGCACCTCCACCTAACACCTTCCCTCTTCCACCCACTTGCACCCTCCCTCCTTACCCAATTCTCCTGTCCTCTTCCCCATTTTTGAGCAGGTTGGGGAAGCTGGCTGGGAGAGTCGAACTTCTTTTTCTCGATTAAAGGAGTATCGAATATCTTTTCCTAACGAATGAAACTCACGGTTAAGCACATCAAATAAATCTCCCTCCCCATTCCATTCCAACCCATTCCCATCCACGAGGCAGCCAGGACTATCTACCAAGAAACTCATTAACACTTACCAAGCATAATGAAGTGATCTTATAGGCCATACATATAAATTAGATCATCGAGCTCAGTGACTTAAGTTGATCAATACCCGTATCTGATAAAGATCACATAAAATATAACAGGAATGCTAACAGATGCCAATTTCACAAGCAGTTTCCCCAGTGTGAGGAACAGGAGACTGGCATGGAGGATGCTGCAGTGATCCAACTGCTGAGGAAATACTGGGGATTTAAATATGTGAGAATTCCGAACAGTCGCTGGGTAATTGAAAATACGTACTTTACATGATTATACAACCGACTCTTGAACAGGAGGCCCAAACCTAACAAGGCAAAAATAACAATGTCACTACCATCATTAACAGAGATGAACTGATGGCGAGTAGTCCCAGAGCGCCTTGTGATCGTTGATAACTTCTCATTCATGGTAAAAGACATTGACAAAACTGGGACAGCCGCAGTGGCCCAGATACACTGACAGGATTCACTAGTGAAAAGTTTCCCAAACTCGCGTATCAACGAACACTTGAGGGTCATAGGACCCCAATGGAAATAAGTCACCCTGTGTGACTTTTTTGGGGTCATCCTAGGTTCACTACACATATGCTGCTATGTATGATAATCTATGTAAGTGTGTGTATACCCGAATAAACTTACTATAATTGGCTGTTAGCAAACAAGACTTGATCTACTCTTCTCCCTAAATGAATCGACAGTGTCCTCATAGTAACATTATCCCACTGTAGGAATAATATTCACAAGCTTAACGACTTGTTCTTGGAAGATATGGAGGAGGACCAAAACGCCAACGTAAGTATATTAGTAGATTCCCACAGAAAACAAAGGCATGGAAAAAAAAAAAACTTTGCTTCGGGAGGCAACTGTGATCTTCCGTTCCTAAAAATAAAAAAAATTTATGAATAAAGATCGCTATCTGGAAAGTTTTAAAGAAGATTATGGAAGATTTCAGAATAAACGGCTAAGAATTGAAATCAACGGAGAAGCAGAAAGTGAAAGTGAATATAGAGGCAGTAACGAAAATTTCATGAGCAAAAGTTATAGACCCATAAAAAAAAAGGAGGGGAAAAAGAACGTCTGAATTGGTCTTCAATTAAGTAAATCAAGTATATGAAGAAAACGAATAATCAGATCGCTAGAAGCCAGGAGTCCAGAGTAGTGTTTAGTCTAAACCTGGTGGAGATTGGAATGGAGAGAAAAGGAGAAGAACAAATCAAGAAAACAAAATTACACAAAATAAATCATGGAGGAGAGACGTGAGGTTTCATAAGTGAAATGCAAGTTGGAGAAAGAATATAGAAAGGAAGAAGAGGAGAGTGCAGTGAGATGTCACCCGGTCAGCTAATGGATGAGAGGGAGGAACCAAAAAAAAACAAACACGAAAAAATGCATGAGGAGTAGATGGTTTACAGTGAATGCAGTGGGAATGAATAAAGGAAGGTAATGAGAATGACATGTTGAAAGATGAGGGAAAAACCTAAAAAAATGATATAGGGGGAAGAAATACATGGTATCTTGTGGATTGTCCAGCGACGGTAAGTATGCCTGTGAAAGATTGAAATTACTCTCAAGAAATGTTTTGGGACAGAATACAGGTATGTGTATTTTCAGCGACGTATTTGCCTTGTTACCTCCTGCAAGTCATTATGTAAAATATACGACGCTAACATCGCGTCTATTAAAACTACAACATAAATCTGTGTAGAACCTAACAGTATATTCGGCTCTATATATAACATGCCTTAGGCCTATCTTGGGGGGGGGGTTGTCAACAAGAAACCCTCGCATGATCACACTGGAATATAATAGAATTCTGTTTTATAAAAAGTAGTTTTGACAATAATATAAATTTCTTTTGGTTTATATAAACTGGATTCATTTATAATTAATAAAATTTGGGAAGAATTTAAAGTACATTAGACGAATTTTTGGGTAGAATATAAGCTGTGTTTCATGAATCACTGATACCTACCTACATCATTATAAAAAGTCGGGTGTTGTTGGGGGGATGGGTGGCAGCGAAGTGTAGTCTGGACCTTATAATGCTTTCCTGTTATCCTTTTATTTTTAAAGTTCCTTAATGATGTGAGAAGTCACGAAAGCGATTGAAATTTCACTATTTTTTCACAGTGGTGGTTCTGCATGCGCAGTAGTAGTCAGTATGTAGCCTCGGTGTGGACTTAGATGTACTCTGCAGTCCATCTTTTCCATGTACGTACACCGCCCTGTGATTCGATCTCTGCTAGTACAAATCTGAAAATACACACACTAAGCAAGCAGACTCTTTTGATCTATACAGTGGCTGCTATTGATCCCACAAGTGCATTTTAAAGTTTGGCTGCTGATCCTACACCAGTGCATTTTAAATTTTGGCTTCTGTTGCTGCTGATCCTTGCAATGTTTTCTAAAGTTTGGCTTCTGTTGCTGCTGATCCTTGCAATGTTTTCTAAAGTTTGGCTTCTGTTGCTGCTGATCCTTGCAATGTTTTCTAAAGTTTGGCTTCTGTTGCTGCTGATCCTTGCAATGTTTTCTAAAGTTTGGCTTCTGTTGCTGCTGATCCTTGCAGTGCATTTTAAAGTTTGGCTGCTGTCTGGTAGTTATCTTAGGAAGGGATTACAGGCAGCTCGTATTTGCCTCCGACAAAGCCAGACCTTAAGACACAAACTGGCTGCATTATGCCGCCTCCCTCCATTCATGCAGGTGATCACGCCGCTGGTAACTTTACCCTGATGTTTATTTTCACTTTTCTTACGTTCTTCCTCCTTTGCTTATTTTGTTTTCGAGGTTTTTCTCTTTTTTTTTTTCCTTTTGTTCTTGTCCTCTTTTTGAACTTTTGTTGTTCTTTTTTCTCTTAGTTCTTGATGTACTTTCAGAAAAGGGATTATTAAAGAGAATGGGCTTCCAAACACAGTCTATACCTGAGGCTTCCAAACACAGTCTATACCCGAGGCTTCCAAACACAGTCTATACCTGAGGCTTCCAAACACAGTCTATACCCGAGGCTTCCAAACACACCGTCTATACCTGAGGCTTCCAAACACAGTCTATACCCGAGGCTTCCAAACACACCGTCTATACCTGAGGCTTCCAAACACACCGTCTATACCTGAGGCTTCCAAACACACCGTCTATACCCGAAGCTTCCAAACAGTCTATACCTGAGGCTTCCAAACACACCGTCTATACCTGAGGCTTCCAAACACACCGTGTATACCTGAGGCTTCCAAACACACCGTCTATACCTGAGGCTTCCAAACACACCGTCTATACCTGAGGCTTCCAAACACACCGTCTATACCTGAGGCTTCCAAACACACCGTCTATACCTGAGGCTTCCAAACACACCGTCTATACCTGAGGCTTCCAAACACACCGTCTATACCTGAGGCTTCCAAACACACCGTCTATACCTGAGGCTTCCAAACACACCGTGTATACCTGAGGCTTCCAAACACACCGTGAATACCTGAGGCTTCCAAACACACCGTCAATACGTGAGGCTTCCAAACACACCGTCAATACGTGAGGCTTCCAAACACACCGTCTATACCTGAGGCTTCCAAACACACCGTCTATACCTGAGGCTTCCAAACACACCGTCTATACCTGAGGCTTCCAAACACACCGTCTATACCTGAGGCTTCCAAACACACCGACTATACCTGAGGCTTCCAAACACCGTCTATACATGAGGCTTCCAAACACACCGTCTATACCTGAGGCTTCCAAACACACCGTCTATACCTGAGGCTTCCAAACACACCGTCTATACCTGAGGCTTCCAAACACACCGTCTATACCTGAGGCTTTCAAACAAACCGTCTATACCTGAGGCTTCCAAACACACCGTGAATACCTGAGGCTTTCAAACACACCGTCTATACCTGAGGCTTCCAAACACACCGTCTATACCTGAGGCTTCCAAACACACCGTCTATACCTGAGGCTTCCAAACACACCGTCTATACCTGAGGCTTCCAAACACACCGTCTATACCTGAGGCTTCCAAACACACCGTCTATACCTGAGGCTTCCAAACACCGTCTATACCTGAGGCTTCCAAACACACCGTCTATACCTGAGGCTTCCAAACACACCGTCTATACCTGAGGCTTCCAAACACCGTCTATACCTGAGGCTTCCAAACACACCGTCTATACCAGAGGCTTCCAAACACACCGCCTATACCAGAGGCTTCCAAACACACCGCCTATACCTGAGGCTTCCAAACGCACCGTCTATACCTGAGGCTTCCAAACACACCGTCCATACCTGAGGCTTCCAAACACACCGTCTATACCTGAGGCTTCCAAACACACCGTCTATACCTGAGGCTTCCAAACACACCGTCTATACCTGAGGCTTCCAAACACCGTCTACACCTGAGGCTTCCAAACACCACGTCTATACAGAGGCTTCCAACACATCGCCTATACCAGAGGCTTCCAAACACAACGCCTATACAGAGGCTTCCAAACACACCGTCTATACCTGAGGCTTCCAAACACACACGTCTATACCTGAGGCTTCCAACACACCGTCTATACCTGAGGCTTCCAAAACACCCGTCTATACCTGAGGCTTCAAACACACCGTCTATACCTGAGGCTTCCAAACACACCGTCTATACCTGAGGCTTCCAAAACACCGTCTATACCTGAGGCTTCCAAACACACCGTCTATACCTGAGGCTTCCAAACACACCGTCTATACCTGAGGCTTCCAAACACACCGTCTATACTGAGGCTTCCAAACACACCGTCTATACCTGAGGCTTCCAAACACACCGTCTATACCTGAGGCTTCCAAACACACCGTCTATACCTGAGGCTTCCAAACACACCGTCTATACCTGAGGCTTCCAAACACACCGTCTACCTGAGGCTTCCAAACACACCGTCTATACCTGAGGCTTCCAAACACACCGTCTATACCTGAGGCTTCCAAACACACCGTCTATACCTGGGCTTCCAAACACACCGTCTATACCTGAGGCTTCCAAACACACCGTCTATACCTGAGGCTTCCAAACACACCGTCTATACCTGAGGCTTCCAAACACACCGTCTATACCTGAGGCTTCCAAACACACCGTCTATACCTGAGGCTTCCAAACACACCGTCTATACCTGAGGCTTCCAAACACACCGTCTATACCTGAGGCTTCCAAACACACCGTCTATACTGAGGCTTCCAAACACAGTCTATACCTGAGGCTTCCAAACACACAGTCTATACTGAGGCTTCCAAACACACGTCTATACCTGAGGCTTCCAAACACCGTCTATACCTGAGGCTTCCAAACACACCGTCTATACCTGAGCTTCAAACACACCGTCTATACCTGAGGCTTTCAAACACACCGTCTATACCTGAGGCTTTCAAACACACCGTCTATACCTGAGGCTTCCAAACACACCGTCTATACCTGAGGCTTCCAAACACACCGTCTTTACCTGAGGCTTTCAAACAGTATAATTGAGGCTTTCAAACACACCGTCTATACCTGAAGCTTCCAAACACACCGTATATACACAAATAACCCGCACATAGAAGAGAGGAGCTTACGAAGACGTTTCGGTCCGACTTGGACCATTTACAAAGTCACACTAACGGGAAGTAGAGCAGGACGGGTATATATAGGCAGGAAGAGGTAGTAGTAGTAGTAGTAGTAGAAGTGGCACACGAAAATCACACACTACGAAAGCAAAAGACTTGGCAGACGATGCAACATCCCCCCAATGAAAAGCAGGGGTGTCACTAGCACGTTAAGAGACCATACAATAAGTGTCAGGGGCCCGAGACTGTTCAACTGCCTCCCAGCACACATAAGGGGGATTACCAACAGACCCCTGGCAGTCTTCAAGCTGGCACTGGACAAGCACCTCAAGTCAGTTCCTGATCAGCCGGGCTGTGGCTCGTCCGTTGGTTTCGTGCAGGAGCCAGCAGCAACAGAGCCTGTTGATCAGGATCTGATCCACCAGGCGGGCCCTGGTCACAGACTCGGGCCGCGGGGGAGTTGACACCCCCGGAACTCTCTCCGGAACTCTCTCCAGGTAAACTCCAGTAGTGGCGGAGATGGAAGGAAGAAGTAATAGCTTCCAAACAGTCTGTACCTGGGGCTTCCAAACACACCGTCTATACCTGGGGCTTCCAAACACATCGCTTATACCTGGGGCTTCCAAACACACCGTCTATCCCTGGGGCTTCCAAACACACCGTATATTCCTGGTCTTAAATTTTTATTCCAGTCTTCGTGTATTGTTTTCAAGTGGTGAGTGAATGTGTCAGTGAGAGAAGTGCCTGTGGTTCTGTGAATTTTTTTTTGCTATATTATTTACCAACCTACAATTAATGCTTCCATCAAGACAACCATCGCCTCTCCTTTGCCTCTCATTTATCTTATCTTCCTCCCATCAAAAAAAAAACAAACCAATAACTAGAAGGGTGGGGTTTTGAAAACCCGCGGTCAGTGTGTCTCAAAACTTCCAGACCGTCGCGTTAGGCCACTGGGCATGGCCCACCTAGTCATGTTGACGGCATTGAGGGGACCTTGAGCTAGAAGTTTCGTCACGGCATGCTAAGCTGGAAATTCATCTGTAAAAACTTGGCATTTGTGGCACACTGGGCCTATACTAACCTGTTTCTATGGTGAAAAATATACCTAGTTGGACCGAATCTTATTGAGCTAGCTAGCCCAGAGGCTAACGCAAACGTTCGGGGAGTGTTTGAGACTCTGAACCGCGGGTTCAAACCCCACCTCTGGTATGGTTTGTTTGCAACGCGTCATTACGATTTCGGGAGTTCTCCCCCTCACCACTTCCATTATCTCCTCCCCTTCCCTCCACCAGTAATACTAGATAATCTTCATTTCTTATCTTCTACACACATGTCAAGGTATAAAGACCCTCGCCGACATCCCACAATGACCATACTACTATATAGAAGGGCCCCTTTTTATCTGAGCATTTTCTGGCAAATTAGGCCAAGTTTTGTCCCCACACCAGAGACTAGCACCCAGGGACCTATTTTAATGATAGGTGAATATTACCACAGTTGTCCTTAGTAACAACACATTCCTAATGTTCGTCCCCCACCCGTACCTGGACTCGAATCAAGGACCGTAAGTGTGGGAACCTGAGGCGCGCTTACCAATCGAGCGTCTTTCCCCCTCCCTTTCGGTCGTCGACAAACCCCTCGTCCTTTCAATCATGTCCACGGCCATTCCCCACTTTCATCCATTAATTTTCATTTATACATTCTCCTCCCTATCGTCCATTTTATTCTCCTCCCGTCATGCCATACGTTCCCAACGCCAGAAAAAAATTGCGGATGTTTCAAAATCCATCCTGCCATACAAACTCTGATGGAAGGCGGGGACGCCATTTACCTTTTGTTTATGTTGTGGATACCATACGGTGTCCCTCAGCTGATGGGTATACACGGATCACTGAAGAGGAATGTGTGCATCAGCGTGACCCAAAAAATCAGTACGTTCATAATTCGCCTGTGAACGGCAATGTGTAATCACTGACAAAACAGTGCATATCCGTTGAAATGCTTGGTTGGTTGTGATGACTCCCCCACAGTCCGGCCTTTAGCTTATTGTGATTGATCTGACCTCTGATTCGTTGCACCCTTGGTCGGTGGCCAACAGTCCACAGGCCCGAGGTCCTGGGGATCACACCTGGTCGGTGTACAGGTTGCAGGCCACGTGGTCCTGGGGGACAGAACACCTGGTCGGTGGTACAGTGTGGCAAGGCACGTGGTCCTGGGCACAACCGTTCGGTGTACAGTTGCAGGCACGTGTCTGGGAAACCCCTGGTCGGTGGTAGACAGTTGCAGGCCCGGGGACCTGGGACAAGCAGCCTTGTCGTGGAACAGTTGCAGCACGTAGTCCCTGGGGACACACCTGGTCCGGTGGTACAGTTTGCAGGCACGTAGTCCCTTGGGACACACCTGGTTCGGTGGTACAGTTGCAGGCACGGTAGTCCTGGGGACAACCTGGTTTCGTGGGTACAGTTCAGGCACGTAGTCCAGGGGACACGACCTGGTTCGGTGGTACAGTTTGCAGCACGTGGTTCTGGCACGAGGTAATAACCTCAAATGTGATGCGAGCAAACATTACAAAAATTAGTACAGTAAACGGTGAGACTATCGCGCAGGTACTTCCGCAAGACCCAGCGAATACTGTGTCAGCGGGATTACAGATTCACACCAGTGAACACCTGGGTTCTAAAATCTAAATTTCCGGAATAAAACTTGATAATGAAACAGATTGAGTAAAAACAAACAACCCAAACACTTGACACAGCATTATTCGCCCGAAATAACTGATCGGGCATGTGCTGAGTATCATAACCCCTCCTGGCATGCTGGAGCATCAGACCAGGACCTTCCTGGCAATGCTGAGTAATCATACCTTCCTGCATGCTGAGTATCATATACCTTTCGGCATGCTGAGTAATCATAGAACCCTTCTGGGCATGTGCTGAGTATATACCCTATCCTGGCATCGAGTATCATAACCCCTTCCTGGCATGCGATATTCATACCCTTCTGGCATCTGAGTATCATATCCCGTCTGGCATGCTGAGTATCATACCTTTCTGGCATGCTGCACGTATCATACCACCCTTCTGGCATGCGAGTATCCATACCCTGTCCTCCCTTCCTGGAATGCCGAGTATCATACACCTTCTGGCATGCTGAGTAATCATACCGCTTTCCCTGGCATGTCTGAGTATCATACCTTCCTGGCATGCTGAGTATCATACCTTCCTGGCATGCTGAGTATCATACCTTTCTGGCATGCTGAGTATCATACCCTTCTGGCATGCTGAGTATCATACCCTTCCTGGCATGCTGAGGTATCATGACCCTTCGCTGCATGCGGATATCATACCCTTTCTGGCATGCTGTGTATCATACTTTCCTGGCATGCGAGTATCATACCCCTTTCTGGCATGCTGAGTATCATACCCTTCTCTGGCTGCTGAGATGTCATAACCCTTTTTCTTGGCTGCTGAGTATCATACCCTTCTGGCATGCTGAGTATCATACCCTTCTGGCATGCTGAGTATCATACCCTTCCTGGCATGCTGAGTATCATACCCTTCTGGCATGCTGAGTATCATACCTTTCTGGCATGCTGAGTATCATACCTTTCTGGCATGCTGAGTATCATACCTTTCTGGCATGCTGAGTATCAGCACCTTTTCTGGTCATGCTTATCATACCCTTTCGGCATGCTGAGTAATCATAACCTTTCTTGGCAATGCTGAGCAGCAACCATCCTGGCATGCTGAGGTATCTTACCTTTCGGTGTGCATGCAGAGTATCACACACCTTTCTGGCATGCTATCAAGAACCTTTCTATTCTGGCATGCTGATATTATACTTTCCAGGGCAAGCTGAGTATCAATACCTTTTCTCTGGCATGCTGAGCATCATACCTTCCGTGGCATGCGGAGTATCATACCTTCCTGGCAGTCGGAGTAATCATAATAACCTTCCTGGCATGCTGAGTATCATACCTTCCTCTGCATCTGAGTAACATACCTTCCTGGCATGCTGAGTATCATACCTTCCTGGCATTGCTGGGGGGGGAAAAAAAAAAAAAGTTTTTAAAAAAACATCATAAACCTTCCTGGCATGCTGAGTATCATACCTTCCTGGCATGCTGAGTATCATACCTTTCTGGCATGCTGAGTATCACACCTTTCTGGCATGCTATCATACCTTTCTGGCATGCTGAGTATCATACCTTCCTGGCATGCTGAGCATCATACCTTCCTGGCATGCTGAGTTTAACAACACCTTTCTCTGGCAATGCTATCATGACCTTTCTGGGCATGCTGAGTATCATAACCTCTCCTCTCCTGGCATGCTGAGTATGCATAACCTTCGCTGGGCAAGCTGAGTATCATACCTTCCTGGCATGCTGAGTATCATACCTTCCTGGCATGCTGAGTATCATACCTTCCTGGCATGCTGAGTATCATACCTTCCTGGCATGCTGAGTATCACACCTTTCTGGCATGCTATCATACCTTTCTGGCATGCTGAGTATCATACCTTTCTGGCATGCTGAGCATCATACCTTCCTGGCATCTGATATCTCATCACAACCTTTCTTTCTTGGCATGCTATCAATATACTTTCTGGCATGCTGCCAGTCTTCCTGTCACGGGTCTGTAAAGTCGAGCCTTAGTAACCTGATACACCTAAATTAAGATAATCCCTCTGCAGAGCGCGGTCAGCACATAACTCAGTTTGCAGTTGATTTCTTTCTATATAAAGGAAAAACTACGGTGTTATATATATCGAAATTCCAGGGATCGCCGCCCCCCCGGCCCCCCTCACAGATCCAGGTCTCCTACATTGAAAGAAAGCAAAAATGTACAGGAGTTGGAGGTAAGTATTGAGAACAAACAATCAAGAAAAGTAGAGGCAAAATGTACACTGATTGTTTAGTAGAAAGGTTTGGAGGTCTACAAGGTCGTCCTCTCTCCACTTCTTTTTTTTACACTTGGGTTTTGACAAGGTTAAAGGATCCCCAAGCTTTTATTGACAAGGTATTTACAGGTGAAGGATTTAACTTTACTGACAATATCAAAGAGCTGTTACCGTACATCAGCTCATTTGAAAGCATATTTATTGTTGATGAGACATACAATTAGGGAACAGATGAAGGTATGGAAGCCATCTGTGGGCCAGCATTTTCAATTTGATCACTGACTTTATCTCGTTTGACACAATTATGCATGTACGAATGTGTTCCATAAAACCCAAACCCCGATCACTCCTGGTATATCTGATCTCAGGCATGGAGTGATTGTTCAGGAGAAAGGTACAAGCCAGAGTGAAGTTTGCTGTTTCTGCCCTCTTGTGGGGGGGCAGACAAGCTTGTGTTCATCACCGCTGTCCTCGAAGTTGGAATACTCGTCTCGTCTCTCTTCTACGTCATGTCTCTCTCGTCTGTCCTCTCTCTGTCCTCTCTCTGTCGTCTCATCTGTCTCTCTCTGTCTCTCTCTGTCTCCTCTCTGGCTCTCTCTCGGTCTCTCCGCTGCGTCTCTCTTCCCTCGCGCCTCTCGCTTCGCTCTCTGTCTCTCTCTGTCTCTGTCTCTCTCTGTCTCTCTGTCTCTGACTCTGTCTCTGTCTTCTCTCTGGTCTCCCTCTGCTCTCTGTCTCGGTCTTTCTCTGTCAGTCCTGTCTCTGTCTGTCTGTCTCTGTCTGTCTGTCTCTGTCGTCCCGTCTGTTCTGTCGGTCCTTCTGTCCTCTCTCTGTCTGTCTCTCTCTCTTTCTTCTGTCTCTCTTGTCTCTCTCTCTCTGTCTCCTCTCTCTCTGTCTCTGTCTCTCTCCCTCCCTCTCATCTCTCTCCCCTCCTCCTCTCTCTCCTCTCTCTGCTCCTCTCTCTCCCTCTCTCCTTGCTCCTCTCGCCTCTCGCCTCTCTCTCTCTCCTCTCTCGCCTGGGCTGAGTTTCAGTTCTTGTTCGTGATAATTTTGATTTTTTCCCATTTAATATTGCATTTTATATTTCATCTACGTTTGTCTCCTGTCATCCATCACTCTCTCTCCATTTACGCAGTTTAATCTACTTACCTGTACAAAGCCCCCCAAAAACCCCCCAATCTCCCACTCAATTTTTTATTATTTACTTTACTTAAAAAAATAGCAATTTTTCGGAGAAAGTGATTAGTCCCTGTTCATTTTGGGTGTGGATGTATAATGAAACCAATCTGTATGAATGATTCTCTCACCGCATCTCATTCCTCCTGTGACAGCTGTATCTCTTTTTCCCTTTACAAAAAACATCCAAAGTTCTCAACAGCATTGTTTCCAGAAAAAATAGTTGTTTTATACTAAGAAAAAAGGCGGTGTCTAACCTTCCATCAATAAGTGATTGTGAAGCTCTCACCCTATGTGATGGTTCCCCCTAGTGTGAGGGTTGCCCCTAGTGTGATGGTTCACCCTAGTGTGATGTCTGCCCCGTGGATGGTCTACCCTAGTGTGGTCTCCCCTAGTGTGATGGTTCACCCTATGTGATGCTTGCCCCTAGTTGATGGTCCACCCTAGGGAGGGTCTCACCATGTGATGCTCTGCCCTAGGTGATGGTTGCCCCTAGTGTGATGCTTGACCCTAGTGTGATGCTCTGCCCCTAGTGTGGGGTCCCCTGTGTGATGCTCTGCCCTAGTTGATGCTCGACCCTGGGTGGTTTCCCTGTGTGATGGTCTCACCCTATTTTGAGGGTCCATAGTTGATGCTCGACCCTGTGTATGCTTGACCCAGTGTATGCTCGCCCTATGTGATGCTTGACCCGTGTGATGCTCTGACCATGTGGGGGGTTCCCCCTAGTGTGAGGGTCTCCCCCTAGTGTGATGGTCTAAACCCTAGTGTAGGGTCTCACCCAGTGGGGTTCCCCCTAGTGTATGGTTGCCCTATGTGATGGTCGCCCCTAGTGTGATGCTCTCACCCTATTGTGCTTCCCCTGTGTGTGCTCTCACCCAGGTGAGGCCCCTGCCCTGTGTGTGGTTGACCCTAGTGGAGCTCTCACCTAGTGTGGTCTCCCCCTATGTGATGGTTCCCCCTGTGTGATGCTCTCACCCTAGTGTGAGCTCTCGCCCTGTGTGATGCTTAAAACCCTGGGTTGTGGCCCCCCCCTGTGGTGTCTACCCTAGTGTGTCCCTTCACCCTAGTGTGAGGTCTCCCCCCTAGTGTGTTGGACCCCCCCTTGTGTGGGGGTTGCCCCCTAGGTGATGTTTCCCACCCAGTGTAGGGTCTCACCCTGGGTTTGATGTCTCCCCCCTAGTGTGGTTTCCCCCCAAGTGTTGGTCTCCCAGTGTTGCCTGCCCCTTTGTGTTGGTCTCACCCTAGTGTGATGGTCTCCCCTAGGTGAGCTCTCCCCTAGTGTAGGTCGCCCCTAGGTGATGCCTGCCCTGTGTGATGTTTGCCCCTGTGTATGGTCTCACCCTGTGGATGCTCGGCCCTAGTGTGAGCTCTGCCCCTAGTGTGAGGGTCTCACCTAGTGGATGGTCTACCCTAGTTGATGGTCTACCCCTAGTGTGATGCCTGACCTAGTGTGATGTTGACCCTAGTGTGTGCTCTGACCCTAGTGTGTGCTCTGACCCTAGTGTGATGCCTACCCTAGTGTGTGGTCTCACCCTATTTTGTGATGGTTCACCCTAGTTGATGGTCTCCCCCTTTTAGTGTGAGGGTCTCCCCCTAGTGGTTTTGGGGTTACCCTAGGTGAGGGCTGCCCCTAGTGTGATGCTCTCCCCTAGTGGATGCTTCCCCTTTTTGTGTGATGCTCTCACCCTAGTGTAGGGTTGACCCTGTGTGATGGTCTGCCCCTGTGTGATGCTTCCCCCTTGGGGGTTACCCTGTTTGTGGTCTCACCCTAGTGTGGGGTCTCCCCCCTAGTGGATCCTACCCTAGGTGATGTTTCCACCCTAGTGTGATGGTCTGCCCTAGTGTGATCTCTCACCCTGGGATGCTTCAGGCCTAGTGTGATGGTCTCACCTTGGTGAGGTCCCCCTAGTGGTGGTCTGCCCCTGTGTGATGCTCTCACCCTAGTGTGATGGTCTCCTAGTTGATGCCTCGCCCTAGTTGGTCTACCTAGTGTATGGTCTAACCCTAGTGTGTGTCTAACCCTAGGTGATGGTCCCCCCTAGTGTATGCCTCACCCAGGTGAGGGTTCCCCCTGTGTGAGGGTCTCCCCCTTGTGTGATGGTCTCCCCCCTAGTGTGTGGTTCCCCCTAGTGTGATGTCTCACCCGGGGAAAAGGGCTCTCACCCTAGGTGAGGTCTGACCCTATGGATGGTCTCCCTATTGGAGGGTCCGACCCTAGTGTGGGTTGACCCAGTGTGATGCCTCCCCTATTGGTCTCACCCTGGGGGATGCTCTCCCCTAGTGTGAGGGTCTCCCCTGGTGATGCCTCCCCCTGTGTGACCTCCCCCTAGGTGATGGTCGCCCCTATGTGAGGGTCTCGCCCTGTGTGTGCTCTACCGGGGTTTGATGCTCCCCCCAGTGTGTGCTCCCCCCTTTGTGGTTGCCTCGCCCTAGGTGATGCTTCGCTGTGTAGGCCTCCCCTAGTGTGATGCCTCACCCTAGGTGTCCTTCCCCCTAGTGTGATGGTTGCCCCCTAGTGGAGGTCTCGCCCCTGGTGTTGGTCTGACCCTAGGTGATGGTCTGCCCCTTGGATCTCCGCCCTGGTATGGCTCACCTAGTGTGATGCTCTCACCCTAGTGTGATGGTCGCCCCGGGGTGAGCTCTCCCCCCTAGTGGATGGTTCGCCCGTGGATGCTCACCCTAGTGTGATGCCTCGCCCCCTAGGTGAGGGCTCACCCTGGTGATCCCACCCAGTTGATCCCTTCACCCTGTGTGATGCCCTCCCTAGTGTGTGCTCTCCCCCTAGTGTGAGGGTCTCCCCCTAGGGGGTCTCACCTAGTGTGAGCTCCACCCAGTGGTGCCTCGCCCTAGTTGATGCTCTCACCCTAGTGTGATGCTCTCACCCTAGTGTGATGCTCTCGCCCTAGTGTGATGGTCTCGCCCTAGTGTGATGCTCTCACCCTAGTGTGATGCTCTCACCCTAGTGTGATGCTCTCACCCTAGTGTGATGCTCTCACCCTAGTGTGATGGTCTCCCTAGTGTATGCTCTCCCCCCTGTGTGATGCTCTCCCCCATGTGATGCTCTCACCCTGTGTGATGCTCTCCCCCAGTGTGGGTTGCCCCTAGTTGATTGCTTCGCCCTGGTGAGGGTTTCCGCCCTAGTGTGATTGCTCTCCCCTAGGTATGCTCTGCCCTGTGTGATGCCTCACCCTAGGGGTTTGGTTCCCCCTTTGTGATGCTCCCCCCCTTTTGGTGTGCCCACCCTGTGTGAGGTCTCACCCAGTGTGATGCTCTCCCCCTAGTGTGATGCTCTCCCCCTAGTGTATGCTCTCCCCTAGGTGATGGTTCCCCCTAGTGTGTGCTCTCGCCCAGTGTTGCTCTCACCCTGTGTGATGGTCTCACCAGTGTGTTGGTTCCCCCTGGTGAGCTCTCCCCCTAGTGGTGCTCTCACCCTTTGTGATGCTCTCACCTAGTGTGATGCTCTCCCCCTGTGGATCCCCTTCGCCCTAGTGGGATGCTCTCCCCCCTAGTGTGATGGTCTCCCCCTGTTGATTGCTCTCGCCCTAGGTGATTGCTCTGCCCTAGTGTGAGCTCTCACCCAGTGTGATTCTCGCCCAGTGTGATTGCTCTCCCCCCCTATGTGATGCTTCCCCCTGTGTGATGCTTCGCCCTAGTGTGATGGCTCGCCCTAGTGTGATTGCTTCCCCCAGTGTGATTGCTCTCGCCCTATGGATGGTCTCCCCCTAGTGTGAGCCTGCCCTGTGTGATGCTCTCGCCCAGGTGATGCTCTCGCCTAGTGTGTGGTCTCCCCCTAGTGTGTTGCTCTCGCCCTAGTGGTGTTCACCCTAGTGTGATTGCTCTCGGCCCTAGTGTGATGCTTCACCCTAGTGTGATTGCTCTCCCCTAGTGTGATCCTTCGCCCTAGTGTATTGCTCTGCCCTAGTGTGATGCTCTCACCCTGTGTATTGCCTCCCCCTAGTGTGAGGGTCTCACCCTAGGGATTGCTCTCCCCCGTGTGATGCTTGCCCTAGTGTATGGCCCGCCCTGTGTGATGTCTCACCCTAGTGGATTGCTCTCCCCCTGTGTGATGCTCTCCCCCTTTAGTGTGTTTGCTCTCGCCCTGTTGTGCCTCGCCCTAGGGGATTGCTCTCACCCTAGGTGATTGCTCTCCCCTTGTGTGATCTCTCGCCCTAGGTGATTGCTCTCCCCCTAGTGGAGCCTGCCCTAGTTGATGCTCTCACCCTAGGGGGATTGCTCTGCCTGTGTGTTTGCCTGCCTTGTGTCTTTTTTTATTACACGCGTACTTCCTTCCACGCTCAACATCGCGGATAATATTGAAAAAATAGCTGCATTTTTTTATTAAAAACAGAAAAACTCTTGTTCCCCAAAGATTAAATATTGTACGGGAAAAAATTTATTTTTCTTCATAAATTTTTGGTTTATTTAGGCACTTTTTATGCCCCAAAAGGGCGGCGGGCCCCAAAAGGGTCCCTGAATAGTTGGGGTTTAAATTTCAGAATTTTCTGGGAGGAAAAAGGGGCATTGTTCGTTCATAGAAAGAGGAAAAGAACAAGAGAGAGGAAGACTTTACAGAATAATTTTAATTTAAAGGAAAAAGTTTGTCGAATGTACCGGGTAATTGTACTGCAGAATTGTTTTCTGAAAGAGTTTTTGGGAAAAAAAAAAGTTGATTGAAGGGGGGAAAAATGTGGTGTAGGAAGGGAAGGGGATGTGTAGTGGTGGTTTGTGTTGAGGGGTTTTAATGAGAAATTTTAATAAGGGAAAAACGTTTTTCTTTATGGTTTGAAAATGGCATTGATAAGGGGAATAGGGAGGGCTGTGATTACGTTAAAGAAATGGGAAAAATTTATTTCAGTAAGAGTGGGTTTTGAGACAATGTTTTTTTTATCGCGATGTTTTTATCAATACGGATGTGGCCTAAAAAAAAGTAAATGTATACTGGGGACAGATGAAAAATTTAAAATACAGAAATGCGACATGAAAGTGAGTGTTTTTGGTTCTTTTGTTTATAGATCACTTTAGGAAAAAATGAGACGATAATTTGCAGGGTTGGTGGAGGAGTTTTAAGAGTATGTTAAAGGTCAGAATGGAAGGAAATAGTGTGTAAGAAAGGGGAATGTGTACAATGTTGGGCATCTGTGTCAGCCGATATGTCTGAAAGATGATATGGATCACAGAAATAGATTATTAATAAAGCATAGCAACAGTATTAAAGTCTCTGGAAAGAAAAATAATTCATTGGATGCTAAATAAGGAATGTATTGAGGCATATAGTTTCATTACTTGTGTACGAGTGTGAGATTCATGAATGTTGCAGTGTGCAGGAGGTGGCTGGACTCATTGATACTGAGAACAATGTATGATGAAAATATGCAGAGAATAATGAGTGAAGAATATGGAAGACAGAATAGTATGAACGGCATAATTCCGGAAGAGAAAGAGGCGATATTTCGATTTTTAGGTAATTTAGAATAGAGTAAGATAGGTTAAACAAAATCGTTTAAATATGGGCGCATGTAAGGCTGTGAATAAGACTCGCGAGGAGCCGTTAGAACGAGTGTGTGAAGGAGGCTTTGAGAGGAAGTTGCTTGATCATCCATCAGACAAATGAGAGGTTCTCGTCGAAACTTTCCGGCTGGTAACGAATTCCATCAGAATCGGAAAGCTTTGCCTCGTTATTCTAAAAGTTTATTAAACATATAATTTGTACTATATATTTTTTTAACAAATATAGGAGGACAAATACCTAAGCAACTGAAAGGAATGTAAAGTGAAGCAAGCAAATAGAAAATGTCCAAATATTTCCTGTTCCAACATATACACGATTATTATACACTTGTTGCTTTGACAAAACACGGCATACGAATTGCTTTCATTTCTTCCTGCTCAAATATTCTCTCTTTCTTGGTCTCGGCTATTCACCAGGTCTGGGGACCTTAAAGCGCTTCGCAGGCAACAAGGAAGAACCTCACTCGGAGTGGGAGGGACAGTAGTGCACCCACCACACCCGACTATCACACGTTCTATACTGCAGCACAGTCACGATCACCGCTGGATGGGCAACGACTAGCGGTCGGAGGGTCGAACCTCCACTCTGTCTTACTTTGAGTAACCTTCTGTACGGGTTTAGCGCTTTATAAATCAAGGATATTATCCACGTTGCAGCAGTTATTCACCGTACAGACGCAGTGAGAACCCATCACACACGGGAATGAATATTTTTACAGAGACATTTTATGGCTCTGGGTCTCAAGTCTACAGATCTTCAGAAGCAGAGTATTCTCCATGATGTGTATGTACTTAAAGTAAATATTGGACATTATACACACAGATGCACTTGTGTGTATATTATACATAAATGCACTTCAATGTATATATATATTAAACAGAAAGATGCAGCTCTCAGTGTATATTTACATTAGTTCTATTTACAGTAAATTACACACACACACACACACACACACACACACACACACACACACACACACACACACATACAGTTTGTTTCTGTGACATCATAGCAGTCACAGAAACAAAACTCGCTGAGACAATAACAGACACAATCTTCCCAACAGGATATCAGATCCTGAGGAAAGATAGAAGGAGTAGAGGGGGAGGAGGGGTTGCACTGCTCATAAAACACCGATGGGGATTTGAGGAAATGGAAGGCATGGACATGATTGGAGAAAGAGACTACATTGTAGGTACAATTCAGTCCGGAGGACATAAAGTAGTCATTGGAGTGATGTATAACCCACCACAGAACTGCAGGAGGCCAAGAGAGGAGTACGAAGAAAAAACAGGGTGATGGTGGACACACTGGCTGAGGTGGCAAGAAGAGTTCACTCGAGCAGAGCAAAGTTACTGGTAATGGGCGATTTCAACCACAGGGAGATCGACTGGGAAAACCTGGAGCCACATGGGGGTCCCGAAACATGGAGAGCCAAGATGATGGATGTGGTACTTGAAAACCTCATGCATCAACATGTCAGGGACACAACCAGAGAGAGAGGGGAGGATGAGCCAGCAAGACTGGATCTTGTGTTCACCCTGAGCAGTTCAGACATTGAGGACATCATGTGGTTCTGAGTTTTGACTATATAGTAGAGTTACAAGTGGAGAAGGTAACAGGAACTGAAGGGGACAGGCCAAACTATAAAAGGGGGGACTACACAGGTATGAGAAACTTCCTGCAGGAGGTTCAGTGGGACAGAGAAATGGTAGGGAAATCAGTAAACGAGATGATGGAATATGTGGCAACAAAGTGCAAGGAGGCAGAGGAAAGTTTTGTTCCCAAGGGAAACGGAAATAATAGGAAGACCAAAACGAGTCCTTGGTTTACCCGAAGGTGTAGGGAGGCAAAAACTAAGTGCAACAGAGAATGGAAAAGGTACAGGAGGCATAGGACCCAGGAAAACAAGGAGATTAGTAGAAGAGCCAGAAACGAGTATGCACAGATAAGGAGGGAGGCCCAGCGACAGTATGAAAACGACATAGCATCGAAAGTCAAATCTGACCCGAAACTGCTGTATAGCCACATTAGGAGGAAGACAACAGTCAAGGACCAGGTGATAAGGCTGAGGAAAGAAGGTGGAGAACTCACAAGAAACGATCAAGAGGTATGTGAGGAGCTAAACAAGAGATTTAAGGAAGTATTTACAGTAGAGACAGGAAGGACTCTGGGGGGACAGACCAGACGGGGACACCAGCAAGGAATACACCAACAAGTGTTGGACGACATACATACAGATGAGGAGGAGGTGAAGAAACTGCTAAGGGACATCGATACCTCAAAGGCAATGGGACCAGACAACATCTCCCCGTGGGTCCTTAGAGAGGGAGCAGATATGTTGTGCGTGCCACTTACCACAATCTTCAACACATCCCTGGAAACTGGGCAACTACCTGAGGTATGGAAGACGGCAAATGTAGTTCCCATTTTTAAAAAAAGGAGACAGAAAAGAGGCACTAAACTATAGACCTGTGTCATTGACGTGTATAGTATGCAAAATTATGGAGAAGATTATCAGGAGGAGAGTGGTGGAGCACCTGGAACGGAACAGGAGTATAAATGCCAACCAGCACGGATTCACGGAAGGCAAATCCTGTGTCACAAACCTTCTGGAGTTTTATGATAAAATAACAGAAGTAAGACAAGAGAGAGAGGGGTGGGTTGATTGCATCTTCTTGGACTGCAAGAAGGCCTTTGACACAGTTCCTCACAAGAGATTAGTGCAGAAGCTAGAGCATCAGGCGCATATAACAGGAAGGGCACTGCAATGGATCAGAGAATACCTGACAGGGAGGCAACAACGAGTCATGGTACGTAATGATGTATCACAGTGGGCACCTGTGACGAGCGGGGGTCCCACAGGGGTCGGTCCTAGGACCAGTGCTATTTTTGGTATATGTGAACGACATGACGGAAGGGTTAGACTCAGAAGTGTCCCTGTTTGCAGATGATGTGAAGTTAATGAGGAGAATTAAATCTGATGAGGACCAGGCAGGACTTCAAAGAGACCTGGACAGACTGGACACCTGGTCAGCAAATGGCTTCTCGAATTTAATCCTGCAAATGCAAAGTCATGAAGATAGGGGAAGGGCACAGAAGACCCACAGACAGAGTATAGGCTAGGTGGCCAAAGACTGCAAACCTCACTCAAGGAGAAAGATCTTGGGGTGAGTATAACACCGAGCATGTCTCCGGAAGCACACATCAATCAGATAACTGCTGCAGCATATGGGCGCCTGGCAAACCTGAGAACAGCATTCCGATACCTTAGTAAGGAATCATTCAAGACACTGTACACCGTGTATGTCAGGCCCATACTGGAGTGTGCAGCACCTGTTTGGAACCCGCACTTGATAAAGCACGTCAAGAAACTAGAGAAAGTACAAAGGTTTGCGACAAGGTTAGTTCCAGAGCTAAGGGGAATGTCCTATGAAGAAAGATTAAGGGAAATCGGCCTGACCACACTGGAGGACAGGAGGGTCAGGGGAGACATAACGACATATAAAATACTGCGTGGAATAGACAAGGTGGACAAAGACAGGATGTTCCAGGGAGGGAACACAGAAACAAGAGGTCACAATTGGAAGTTGAAGACACAAATGAGTCAGAGAGATAGTAGGAAGTATTTCTTCAGTCATAGAGTTGTAAGGCAGTGGAATAGCCTAGAAAATGACGTAGTGGAGGCAGGAACCATACACAGTTTTAAGACGAGGTTTGATAAAGCTCATGGAGCGGGGAGAGAGAGGGCCTAGTAGCAACCGGTGAAGAGGCGGGGCCAGGAGCTAGGACTCGACCCCTGCAACCACAAATAGGTGAGTACACACACACACCTGTGTGTATAACCCGTGCGTAGAGACTATTCACTAGCAACCCCAGCTCTCAATAGATGGCACTGCCACCCAGTATACAAACGAACTATAATTGCAACATCCTGAGAACACACAAGAAGCAAAACTATAATTATTTTTACAGTGATTAATTCACGTATAATCATATCAGACAGAAAAGCCGAGGGAGACATAATACTGAAATACAAAATACTCGGAGGAATAGATAAGGTGGACAGGAATAGGCTGTTCGGAAAGCGAAAAACTGGTACAAGAGGACACCTATGGAAGTTGAAAGCACTGATGAGTGCCAGGGATGTCGGAAAGTATTTCTTCAGCCTCAAAGTGGTCAAGAATTATAATGACCAGGACGACAAAGTAGTGGAGGCCAGATCTACTGTATACACATCTTTAAGAGTATGTATGATAGTACTCAGGAGGACAGGAGTGAGTGAATCCATTAACTACCAGTTAAGAGACAGGGCCAAGAGCCTTGAATCGACCCCAGCAACCACAAATGGGCGAGTACAAATATGGGTTTACAATTAGGCGAGTACAACTAACTCAGATTTTGAAAAGGAGCCTTCAGACGACGTTTTGGACCGCCGTCACGTTTCACTCATGTTTAAAAACATTTCACTGCCTATAGTTCCTGCCATTTCTTTAGACTTACCTTAGCCTAGATGCAGTACAATGCAATCATTTACTGACTATGTTTCGCCCACACAGTGGGGTTTACCAAGTCACAAACAGATCTGTTTGTTACTTGATAGTTTATTTTTCCATCGTGTCGGTATTTTATATCATTTATCTCCAGGTTTACCTACTTCCTCCCATTCCTTTAAGCTTGCCTACTTCCTCCCATTCCTTTAAGCTTGCCTACTTCCTCCCATTCCTTTAAGTTTGCCTACTTCCTCCCATTCCTTTAAGCTTGCCTACTTCCTCCCATTCCTTAAGGTTTACCTACTTCCTCCCATTCCTTAAGGTTTACCTACTTCTTCCCATTCCTTTAAGCTTGCCTACTTCCTCCCATTCCTTTAAGCTTGCCTACTTCCTCCCATTCCTTAAGGTTTACCTACTTCCTCCCATTCCTTTAAGCTTGCCTACTTCCTCCCATTCCTTAAGGTTTACCTACTTCCTCCCATTCCTTTAAGTTTACCGGTAAGTTTCTGTTTAACATTACCAAAAATTCCCCTCAAGCTAAAACGTGAATCTATGTAAGCCTTTTTATTGAGTTTATCTGGGTAAGATGAGGCTCAAAATGGCCTCCAGTCTGCTCATTACCAACACGAAAATAGACAATGATTACTTAATCTGAAAATTCTCTTGTGTTGGCCTTTAGGAGTCCCTAAATAATTTTTTTAATCGCTTTCGTTATCTATTATTGTTATTATCTAATATTATTTTTATTATTATACTTATCATTTATTAATCATTATTATTATTATTATTCTTTGCGCACCATATCTGGAACAGTGTCCCAGATTTTGGGAAGGAAAGATGGGGAGGATGGGAAACAAAGATGGGGAGGATGGGAAACAAAGATGGGGAGGATGGGAAACAAAGATGAGGATGGGAAACAAAGATGGGGAGGATGGGAAACAAAGATGGGGAGGATGGGAAACAAAGATGGGGAGGATGGGAAACAAAGATGGGGAGGATGGGAAACAAAGATGAGGAGGATGGGAAACAAAGATGGGGAGGATGGGAAACAAAGATGGGGAGGATGGGAAACAAAGATGGGGAGGATGGGAAACAAAGATGGGGAGGATGGGAAACAAAGATGGGAGAGATGGGAAACAAAGAATGGGGAGGATGGGAAACAAAGATGGGGAGGATGGGAAACAAAGATGGGGGGATGGGAAAAAACAAAGATGGGAAACAAAGATGGGGAGGGTGGTAAAACAAAGATGAGGATGGGAAACAAAGATGGGAGGATGGGAAACAAAGATGGGGAGGATGGGAAACAAAGATGGGAGGATGGGAAACAAAGATGAGGATGGGAAACAAAGATGGGAGGATGGGAAACAAAGATGGGAAATAAAGATGGGGAGGATGGTAAACAAAGATGAGGATGGGAAACAAAGATGGGGAGGATGGGAAACAAAGATGGGGAGGATGGGAAACAAAGATGGGGAGGATGGGAAACAAAGATGGGAGGATGGGAACAAAGAGGATGGGAAACAAAGATGAGGATGGGAAACAAAGATGGGGAGGATGGGAAACAAAGATGGGGAGGAGGATGGAAACAAAGATGGGGAGGATGGGAAACAAAGATGGGGAGGATGGGAAACAAAGATGGGGAGGATGGGAAACAAAGATGGGGAGATGGGAAACAAAGATGGGAGGATGGGAAACAAAGATGGGGAGGATGGGAAACAAAGATGATGGGAAACAAAGATGGGGAGGGTGGTAAACAAAGATGAGGATGGGAAACAAAGATGGGGAGGATGGGAAACAAAGATGGGGAGGATGGGAAACAAAGATGGGGAGGATGGGAAACAAAGATGGGGAGGATGGGAAACAAAGATGGGGAGGATGGGAAACAAAGATGAGGATGGGAAACAAAGATGGGAAACAAAGATGGGGAGGGTGGTAAACAAAGATGATGATGGAACAAAATGGGGGATGGAAACAAAGATGGGGAGGATGGGAAACAAAGATGGGAGGATGGGAAACAAAGATGAGGAATGGGAAACAAAATGGGGAGGATGGGAAACAAAGATGAGGAGATGGGAAACAAAGATGGGAAATAAAGATGGGGAGGATGGTAAACAAAGATGAGGATGGGAAACAAAGATGGGGAGGATGGGAAACAAAGATGGGGAGGATGGGAAACAAAGATGGGGAGGATGGGAAACAAAGATGGGAGGATGGGAAACAAAGATGGGGGGATGGGAAACAAAGATGAGGATGGGAAACAAAGATGGGGAGGATGGGAAACAAAGATGGGGAGGATGGGAAACAAAGATGGGAGGATGGGAAACAAAGATGGGGAGGATGGGAAACAAAGATGGGGAGGATGGGAAACAAAGATGGGGAGGATGGGAAACAAAGATGGGGAGGATGGGAAACAAAGATGGGGAGGATGGGAAACAAAGATGGGGAGGATGGGAAACAAAGATGGGGAGATGGGAAACAAAGATGGGGAGGATGGGAAACAAAGATGGAGAGGATGGGAAACAAAGATGGGGAGGATGGGAAACAAAGATGGGGAGGATGGGAAACAAAGATGGGGAGGATGGGAAACAAAGATGGGGAGGATGGGAAACAAAGATGGGAGGATGGAAACAAAGATCGGGAGGGTGGGAAACAAAGATGGGGAGGATGGGAAACAAAGATGGGAGGGAAACAAAGATGGAGGATGGGAAACAAAGATGGGGAGGATGGGAAACAAAGATGAGTGGGAAACAAAGATGGGGAGGATGGGAAAAAAGATGGAAAGAGGAGATGGGAAACAAAGAATGGGGAGAGGATGGGAAACAAAAGATGGGGAGGGATGGGAAACAAAGATGGGGAGGATGGGAAACAAAGATGGGGAGGATGGGAAACAAAGATGGGGAGGATGGGAAACAAAGATGAGGATGGGAAACAAAGATGGAGGATGGAAACAAAGATGGAGGAGGATGGGAAACAAAGATGGGAGGATGGGAAACAAAGATGGGGAGGATGGGAAACAAAGATGGGGAGGATGGGAAACAAAGATGGGGAGGATGGGAAACAAAGATGAGGAGGATGGGAAACAAAGATGGGGAGGATGGGAAACAAAGATGGGGAGGATGGGAAACAAAGATGGGGAGGATGGGAAACAAAGATGGGGAGGATGGGAAACAAAGATGAGGAGGATGGGAAACAAAGATGGGGAAGATGGGAAACAAAGATGGGGAGGATGGGAAACAAAGATGGGGAGGATGGGAAACAAAGATGGGTGGACTAACTACTTTGGATTTTTACTGGAAAATGTGTGTGTGGGGGGGGAGGGGGGGGAGGGGTATACATTATTCATGAGAACCTGACCTGCACAAGTATACATGTAATCCTATGCAAGTGGATACATAAGGACAAATGTGTCTATTTGCACCTAGCGGTAAGTAGGTACCTGGGTGGTAACCGACTGATATGGGTGGCAACGGGGCGGCAGATAAAAGCTGAGATAAAAGCAGATAAAAGCTGAGCTTTGAAAAGAGCTTAGGTTGGATAATAACTCTTAGTATGCAAATTCAACGGTGTTCAATAAACGGGGGTTGGAAGTCGAGCCGTTGGTCTGTTGCCTTGTTTATGGTTAAAACGCCTTAAAACTCGTGTGTGTGGTTTTTTTTCTTTTAAGAATTTGTTGGTTTATTTTGCTTTTCTTGGTTCTTTCTAATTCTTATTTATTTTACCTCTTCCCCAACTTTGGTTGTCTCTCTCTCTCTCTCCTCTCTCTCTCTCTCTCTCTCTCTTCTCTCTCTCTCTCTCTCTCTCTCTCTCTCTCTCTCTCTCTCTCTCTCTCTCTTCTCTCTCTCTCTCTCTCTGCTCTCCTCTATTCCCTTTAACTCTCGTCTACTTTTTTCCTCTCCCGTCCAATGCTGCTCTTCACCTCGTATTTCTATTGATTTTCCCGCCTCTTATTCTATAATTCTTTCAACCTCTTTCGTTTTCTTCCTGTTTAATCTTGATCCTCCCGAAAAAGTAATGTGAAAGACCTGGGAATGATAATGTCAGAGGATCTCATCTTCAAAGACCACAACAATTTATCTACCGCATCTGCTAGAAAAATGATAGGATGGATGATGAGAAGTTTCAAAACTAGGGACGCCAAGCCCATGATTCTCTTCATATCGCTTGTGCTCTCTAGGCTGGAATACTGCTGTACACTAACTGCCCCCTTCAAGGCAGGCGAAATTGCTGACCTGGAGAGTGTACAAAGAACTTTCACGGTACACGTAAGTACGATAAAGCACCTAAATTACTGGGAACTGTTGAAGTCCATTAATTTGTATTCCCTGGAATGCAGGCGAGAGAGATACATGATAATATACACTTGGAAAATCCTAAAGGGATTAGTACCAAACGTGCACAGGAAAATCACTCCCTATGAAAACAAAACACTCGACAGAAGATGCAACATTCCCCCAGTGAAAAGCAGGGACTCCACGGGTACACTGAGAGACAACACAATAAGTGTCAGGGGCCCAAGACTGCTCAACTGCCTCCCAGCATACATAAGGGGGATTACCAATAGACCCCTGGCTGTCTTCAAGAAGGCACTGGACAGGCACCTGAAGTCATTACCTGACCAACCGAGCTGTGGATCGTACGTCAGTTTGCGTGCGGCCAGTAGTAACAGCCTGGTTAATCAGACCCTGATCCACCGCAAGGCCTGGTCTCAGACCGGGCCGCGGGGGCGTTGACCCCCGAAACCTTCGCCAGGAATACTCCTTTTCCTTAATTGCCACCTTCCTTCATTATCTATATTTTCCTTCTTTTCCTTTTCTACCTCTTCCTGCTCTCTTTCTCCTAATACTCCTCCTCCTCTTCCTCCTCTTCCTCCTCTTCCTCCTAATCTTCCTTCCTCTTTCCCTTTTCCGAAATTCCCGATTTCCTGCATGATCTATATTTTCTTCATTTTCCTCATCTGCCTCTTCCTCTTATTCGTGTTCTTCCTCCTCGTCCTGCTCTCCCTGTTCCTCCTCATGTTCTTACATTAAATAATAAATTCATTAACAGTAAAAGCCAGAAAGTTGCACTCTAGCGAATTAAAATTGTGCAACATTCCCTCTTTATGTTATTAATGTTGGAAACATGTTCACACACATGCACATGCGCGCGCGCACACACACACACACACACACACACACACACACACACACACAC
>NC_069402.1:39751707-39790879 GCF_026875155.1 Cherax quadricarinatus
AAGTGAATACAAAATGAAAACTGACATATATATATATATATATATATATATATATATATATATATATATATATATATATATATATATATATATATATATATATATATATATATATATATATATAAAAGACCTGGAAAACACTCTCTCAGATTCTAGGGACCCACAAACTGAGAAAAACCAAGAATATTGTCCTAACTAAACCTAATGAAACACCACTACATCCCACTGACACAGCTAGCAAGATAAACGACTTCTTCTCAACCATAGGATCTAATCTCGCCAGTAAAATCCCACATACCAATGCCCATGCCGGGGACTACCTAGATGGGAATTTCCCTAATTCCTTCTATCTTGCACCAACTGAGCCCACGGAAGTCACCGAGATTATAAAGTCACTTAAAAATAACTCTGGGAATCTGTCTCATGTCCCACCATTACTGTACAAGCGAGCGGCCCATGTCCTTTCGCATGCTATTTCATTACTTTTTAACAAGTCACAAGAGACTAGCACCTTCCCGAAACTACTCAAGATGGCAAGGGTTACACCAATACATAAAGGTGGTGACCCTACAGACTTAAACAACTATAGGCCAATATCAAACTTACCATTGCTATCCAAAATCTTTGAGAAACTCGTGCACAGGAGACTGTTTTCATTTATAACGGCTCAAAACATACTCAACCCCTGCCAATTTGGATTCAGGAAAAATAAAAGCACTAATGATGCAATCATAAAAATGCTAGATCTGCTTTACACAGCATTGGAAAATAAGGAAAATCCACTAGGAATTTTTATTGACCTAAGAAAAGCTTTTGACACAGACCGCGACATCCTACTCCACAAACTTGACCATTACGGTATAAGAGGCCATGCGCTTGCTTATTTCAAATCTTACATTACTAATAGGTATCAGTATGTCACCATTAAAGACACAGCATCAGCAACACGGCCACTTGATACTGGAGTTCCCCAGGGAAGTGTCCTTGGTCCCCTGCTCTTCCTCATATACATCAATGACCTTCCAAACGTATCCCAACACCTGAAACCCATTCTCTTTGCTGATGACATGACTTATGTCATCTCTCACCCTAATCTTGCCACCCTCAACACCATTGTGAATGAGGAGCTGATTAAAATATCGACTTGGATGACAGCCAATAAACTTACGCTTAACACTGACAAAACCTACTATATTATGTTTGGTAGCAGAGCAGGAGATGCACAAATTAACATTAAGATTGACAACACTAATTACCAGAAATAATGGGGGCAAATTCCTAGGCTTATACCTTGACAACAACCTGAATTTCAGCACCCATATCCAGCATATAACCAAAAAAGTATCCAAAACGGTTGGGATCCTCTCCAAGATACGATACTACGTGCCGCAAAATGCCCTTATCACACTATACCACTCACTTATTTATCCATACCTCACCTATGCTATTTGTGCTTGGGGATCAACTGCAGCAACACACCTAAAGCCAATAATAACCCAACAAAAAGCTGCAGTAAGAATAATCACTAAATCCCATCCCTGGCAACACCCCCCCCCACTCTTCATAGACCTAAACTTACTCCCAGTTCAGTACATCCACACTTACTACTGTGCAATCTACATCTACAGGGCCTTAAACTCTAATATCAACCTTGACCTAAAACGCTTTCTTGATAGTTGTGACAGAACCCACAGGCATAACACCAGACACAAACATCTCTACGACATTCCCCGTGTCCGACTAAACCTTTACAAAAATTCAATGTATGTCAAAGGCCCTAAAATCTGGAATACCCTACCTGAGAACTCTAGAACTGCAGACACATTCATCACCTTCAAAACTACCATTAGAAAACATCTTATCTCCCTGATACACCCCGTCAACTAACTACACGAATACCACCTGGTGGTTCACACTTTCACTCACTCATTTGACCATAAACAGAAATATTAATCTCAATCTTAAAATAATGAATCCTGTGATACTCCAATACTGAAACTATGTACTGTGCCAAAACAAAAGCATTCACATTGCTAAACTCACAAACTAGTATTTAGTCACTTACCCATAATACCAACTTACCTCATAATTTGTAATATTTTACAATTAAGAATAAAACTAAGTCTGCCCGAAATGCCTAGCCATGCTAAGCGTTCTAGTGGTACACTCTGTAATCACAATTTTACTACATGTAAACCACATAATAACCAAATTTCTGTAAACTCAGCATTGTAATCCTTATAGAGAATAAACTTTGAATTGAAGTATGAGTGGAGTCCAAATATTGTTATCCCTCACGACAGAGCTTACATTTCCACCTCCCTCTAAGTCTGCAGGATCAGCCGTCAGTATTACTCGTTAAAAAATTGACCTCTTTCCTTCTATGCTGCTAAAATGCAAGTCCCAGAACAGACAAGATAACTTTTGAAGTGCGCTTGTGTTATTTGTACATACTACAGTGCGCGCCTGACAACCCAAGCTTAAATTACTGTTGTGTTAGTGGTGGAGCCCAGATGTCTGCCGGCTGCCGGGCTCTGATTCATTTCTTGGGATACTAAAAATGTCTTCAGTTGTCACTGCGGAATTCTGCTGCAATACCTTCTGCTCTCATCCTGATCGCTGGTTATAGTAAACCGACCTCGTTTACTCTGACTCCCACAACCCGCTTCTGGCCCAGGCACATTATGGCGCGGTTTATCCTGTGACCCAGATCTTTCATGAGTGGTTGGCCAGTGTACACTCCCGCCACGAGGACGAGGAGTTCTCTTGGTACCTGGTTCCCAAGAGAATAAGCAATTGTATGTGGAGGCCACAGCTGCTGTATCGAATGTATCGCTACAGCAGTCTATAGCGTGTGACTTTCTGAGCAATGTGACTGATTCCTGCTGCAAGTTGTGAACACGAAGAGGGTCACTGCAGGATATAGCACACACTTCACCCATCGACAGGTGCTTGCAGAGACTCTTGTGTCATGGCTGTTGACTGACTCATATTTCAATGGCTTGCCGTAGGCTCCTCCACACCATGTGTTTATAATCACTAGGATGTCTGTATATATCATGGTGGTGGTGTTTTAGAAGATTCATGAAGCGTAGAGGAACTAATGTATTTTGAATAGACACGAAAGATTTTAATCTTCTATTAATGTATTTGTTATTGTAGCAAGTCTTTTGGGGAGTTAAGTTAATGTGAGTTTATGTAGATTGCTTGTGTAAATTTTTACTGCACGGAGCCCTGAATAACCATTGAGCTCCCGTGCTTAATAAATCCCACCTCCTCTCCGTGTTATGGGCGTGGAAAAAAATATACTTTTTTTTAATAAAAGCAAATATTTAAACGTTTTATAATTGCACCTATTTTTCTAATTTGGAAAGTTTAAGATTGTTTTTTAGCAAGCGAATTGTATACTGTTTGTGACTTTTATGGTAGGGAGAGCTAAAAAAACCGAGACCAAGAACTAGGATTCAATCCCCACCAGCGCACGTCGGTGAATACATACACACACACACACACACACACACACACACACACACACACACATTCACAGTTCATCACAAATCCATTTACAGAAAACGACAACTGTCAACATTACCCAACAGGAACAAGAAAGAGACGTAGTCACCTCCATCAGAGATGATTGTAGACTGACACACTCACTACCTTCCATATGGTTCGCAGGATGCAAGTCTTCCCGCTGAAAACCGAAGACTTTCAGCATAATTTTCAGAGATTCAACGACACCAGCCACTTTCTCGATGATGTCTTCTTGCTGATGCTGCTTCTGTTTTTGTTACTGTTGCCCTTCTGTTGCTGCAATTGCTACTTTTGCTGTTGCAGTCGCTGCTGTTACTGTTCTTCCGTTGTTGTAACAGGTGTTAACATGACTCAAGAAATCGTAATGACACGATTGCAAACAAACCATACCCCCGGCCGGGATTGAACCCGCGGTCATAGTCTCAAAACTCCAGCCCGTCGCGTGGCTAACGCGACGGGCTGGAGTTTTGAGACTATGACCGCGGGTTCAATCCCGGCCGGGGGTATGGTTTAACAGGTGTTTCTGGTGTTACAGCTGCTGCTTCTGATGCTGTTTCTACTGTGCAGATGCTATTTCTGCAGCTACCGCTGCTTCTTACACGTTTAGTTTTGCTTCTGAGGTTGTTGTTGCTGCTGTTGGTGTTCCCATTTCTTCTGCTGCTAGTAGTGCGGCTGCTGTTGTTGCTCTTGCTGCTGTTAATATTGCTGTTCTGCTGCTGCTGCTGCTTTATCTAAATAATACAGTAGAGTTTTAGTTTACAGTAAGAAAAGCTACCAAATAGCGTCAGTGACGGTGATACAGTAAGTAGCGTCAGCGGCACTGATACAGTAAGTAGCGTCAGCGACACTGATACAGTAAGTAGCATCAGTGACTGGAGAAATTTTTCTCCCCCCCCCCTGGGGGGCGACGGCCAATCTCCAGAGAGCTGAGATCCCTCTCTCCTCACAGTGTGAGAAATGTCAAAATGGGGTGAAGAATGCTTTATCCGTCCAATGGGGGAGCTAATATTTCCCGCAAACCTAGCTCATTTAAAACATTCCAGATACGTCCCATCTAGCAAGTGTTCCTCACCTCTGGAAAACAAGACACTCTCCCTAATGGGATAGCAGACCACAGCACTGTGTGGGATTTTGGGTAACACGAGTACAATAATTAATGTAAAAAGACAGCTGTTGGTCTGGGATACTCATCTTTGTTGATGACTGCTCAAGATCACCTGCAGCCTCCTCCAGGAATCTCTCTTCCGATGTCTGCTGTCTAATCACCCATTAGGGCTGAAAAGGTGATTATAACCAGGGTTAATACAAGCCTTGCTGACATATAATATTCCAATATGTCAGGTATATCACCTGGAAGTCGCGGTCAACACTTACATGTGTTTTGGGCTTGAGCCCGCCCATCACGGCCTCAAATGGCTAGCCCTATTCACCTAACACCGGCCCCAGGCACTGCAGAGGTAATTAGGCGGATGGGTTAAATATTGACTTGCCTGGCTCGCTGAAATGGGTGCTGGTGACGTTACAACGTCGGAGAGGCCGATATCGCTGGCATGAGATGAGTGGCCTCAGAGTAAAGTTTACTGTTCACAGACCAGTTTGATTGAAGGTCACTGTTCACAGACCAGTTTGAGTGAAGGTCACTGTTCACAGACCAGTTTGAGTGAAGGTCACTGTTCACAGACCAGTTTGAGTGAAGGTCACTGTTCACAGACCAGTTTGAGTGAAGGTCACTGTTCACAGACCAGTTTGAGTGAAGGTCACTGTTCACAGACCAGTTTGAGTGAAGGTCACTGTTCACAGACCAGTTTGAGTGAAGGTCACTGTTCACAGACCAGTTTGAGTGAAGGTCACTGTTCACAGACCAGTTTGAGTGAAGGTCACTGTTCACAGACCAGTTTGAGTGAAGGTCACTGTAGACTTGAGGAGTCAGTTCACAGACCAGTTTGAGTGAAGGTCACTGTTCACAGACCAGTTTGAGTGAAGGTCACTGTTCACAGACCAGTTTGAGTGAAGGTCACTGTTCACAGACCAGTTTGAGTGAAGGTCACTGTTCACAGACCAGTTTGAGTGAAGGTCACTGTTCACAGACCAGTTTGAGTGAAGGTCACTGTTCACAGACCAGTTTGAGTGAAGGTCACTGTTCACAGACCAGTTTGAGTGAAGGTCACTGTTCACAGACCAGTTTGAGTGAAGGTCACTGTTCACAGACCAGTTTGAGTGAAGGTCACTGTTCACAGACCAGTTTGAGTGAAGGTCACTGTTCACAGACCAGTTTGAGTGAAGGTCACTGTTCACAGACCAGTTTGAGTGAAGGTCACTGTTCACAGACCAGTTTGAGTGAAGGTCACTGTTCACAGACCAGTTTGAGTGAAGGTCACTGTTCACAGACCAGTTTGAGTGAAGGTCACTGTTCACAGACCAGTTTGAGTGAAGGTCACTGTTCACAGACCAGTTTGAGTGAAGGTCACTGTTCACAGACCAGTTTGAGTGAAGGTCACTGTTCACAGACCAGTTTGAGTGAAGGTCACTGTTCACAGACCAGTTTGAGTGAAGGTCACTGTTCACAGACCAGTTTGAGTGAAGGTCACTGTTCACAGACCAGTTTGAGTGAAGGTCACTGTTCACAGACCAGTTTGAGTGAAGGTCACTGTTCACAGACCAGTTTGAGTGAAGGTCACTGTTCACAGACCAGTTTGAGTGAAGGTCACTGCTCACAGAGCAGTTTGAGTGAAGGTCACTGCTCACAGAGCAGTTTGAGTGAAGGTCACTGCTCACAGAGCAGTTTGAGTGAAGGTCACTGCTCACAGAGCAGTTTGAGTGAAGGTCACTGCTCACAGAGCAGTTTGAGTGAAGGTCACTGCTCACAGAGCAGTTTGAGTAAAGGTCACCGTTCACAGACCAGTTTGAGTGAAGGTCACCGTTCACAGACCAGTTTGAGTGAAGGTCACCGTTCACAGACCAGTTTGAGTGAAGGTCACCGTTCACAGACCAGTTTGAGTGAAGGTCACTGTTCACAGACCAGTTTGAGTGAAGGTCACTGCTCACAGACCATATGAAGATAGAACGAGAACCCTGAACGTTCACTCTTGAGAGACGTAGATCGAGAAGAATTATTCAAGTGGATAAAGGGCATAAACAAAGACGATATAAAGTACTGAGGATGTCGTATCAAACAAGAGCCAGAAATAAAGGTTTTGAAACAGAGTTGTCGATGCGTGGAACAATGTCGAGTAGGGTAACAGAGGCTAAGACTTGGGGTAGCTTTAAAAAGCAATTAGACAAATACACGAGTGAAAAGGGCGGGGACTGATTAGTACCTGAGATACTGAAGCAAGTTCTTGGGTAGCTTTGGGAAAGGGGTGGATAGATGAATGGGTGGGTGTAGGTGGTTTTGATAAGGACGTACCTCGTATGAGCCAGTAGGCCTGCTGCAGTGTTCTTCCATTCTTATGAGGGCCACTGGACAGACAGCTTGTAAATAGCCAACAACAAGAAGTGCACTTGCTTGTGTTGCTCCTCCTGGTTCACTGCTGCAATATTCTGCTCTAATTAATATTCATATCCTCTTCCGGAACAACAGAAGCTTTAGCACTTTCCAACTCAGTTTCTTCACTTCTCTTAATGTTGAGTGTAGTTGCTTTTCTCTCCAATACTCACTACCATTTTCTTTATCCTCTTCCTTGTTCCCATGAAGGCAGTTATGAATCCTTTTGTTTTTCTTTCCGTGCTTCCTAGTTTCCATTAGCTCCGCTTTCATCTGATGGAAAAGTTGCTTTAGACATCGTTGTTTAATACTGCTAACACCCGAGTGCCTCTCATGAGCCCATGTAATATATATAGTTGGTATTAAAAACAATTCCCACTCCATGGTGTGTAAAAGGATTTTGGGGGATATGATATGGTGGAAGGTGCGTCTGTGTCACGGTCTTGTAGCTCTGACTGACGAGGCCCCCTCACCTTAAATAACTAACATTTTTTGTAAGTAATTGTTCTACATTGAGTTTGTCTTTAAAATTAAAAAAATAAATTGTGTTGTTGATATGGAATGTCTGGTTAAGGAAGCCTAGGCGACTGCCACACCCTGATTTTCAAAACTACTGATCAAAGGAACTGCTGTTTGGCTGACTGCCAGGAGCTGCCTCATCACCCTATTAATCGTCTTCTGTCACTAGTCAGGTGTTGAGCTGTGCTTCCCTCGCTATAAAAAATAGTTACACTTGTACACATTTCTTAGGCTTATCTTCGGAGTTCGGTGTTTGTGTTCTCTCCTGTGTGGACACAGTCCCGAGCGGTTATGGCCATTGTTGGATTTCGTTTCTGATGGCTATGTTCATTGTCGGAGAACATAGGATGTCTGAGTTTTGGCGATTATATACATTATTGGGCAACCTGAGATCACAGGATGTCTGAATTAGTTGCGTGCCCAGTGAAGAAGCTCACTACAGAAGAGTAGCCACTGTGAGCTATAGTTCAGTCTTCGTAACACATTGCAACACACGCAAACACATTTTTAAGTGTTAAGTCATGGTACTAGTGACTAAGAAGTGAGTTTTTGATGGTTGTAAACTATGATGTGGTTCTCCATCACAAGCATTGCTAGAAGAACAGTTAGACAATCACATCAGTGTACACTGAGTTCGACTTACCTGGACGCAGCTCAAGATCCTGGGAGAGACTGATATGTTTGTGACTTGATAAAGCTCTGTGTGTGGGCGAAACGTTGTCAATAAAAGATTGAATTACACTACATTTGCGTGGTGTTTTATTTTCCGATCGCCTCTCAGTAATTTATACCATTTCTCTTCGTTTACTTTGTTTGAACTTGTGTGTTGCGTAGGATTCCCCGACATTTACAGATTAATAGATTATTACTTAAGCTCGGTTTTAATTAGTATAATTGTACACAAAAATTGGCCAGTAATTCATAAGACCTCAACCATTATCTAAATACAAATATCTAATTTTAAGCACAAGTCATCACAATGTGCAGTTTGCGTCTCACAGCAAACGCATGTGCAGCACCTAGGTACGTTTATTGCCGAGGCATTTTGCCTGTGTAGGAGGCTTCAGCAAAGTTCAAAAAAAGATTTCAAACTTGAGACAGTGGAATAAGTGGCGAGGTAAGTGTAAGAGGTATGTTGTCCCTTACGAAGAATTGACAGAAGGTACTCGGTCTTCTGGGCGTGATGGAAGGTGTTGGGTTCTGTAGCTTAAATCTGGTGAGATACTAGTATAGTCTGGTAAGATGCTGGTACAGTCTGGTAAGATGCTGGTACAGTCTGGTAAGATGCCGGTACAGTCTGGTAAGATGCCGGTACAGTCTGGTAAGATGCTGGTACAGTCTGGTAAGATGCTGGTACAGTCTGGTAAGATGCTGGTACAGTCTGGTAAGATGCTGGTACAGTCTGGTAAGATGCCGGTACAGTCTGGTAAGATGCTGGTACAGTCTGGTAAGATGCCGGTACAGTCTGGTAAGATGCTGGTACAGTCTGGTAAGATGCTGGTACAGTCTGGTAAGATGCTGGTACAGTCTAGTAAGATGCTGGTACAGTCTGGTAAGATGCCGGTACAGTCTGGTAAGATACCGGTACAGTCTAGTAAGATGCCGGTACAGTCTGGTAAGATACCGGTACATTCTGGTAAGATGCCGGTGCAGTCTGGTAAGATGCCGGTGCAGTCTGGTAAGATACTGGTACAGTCTGGTAAGATACCAGTACAGGCTGGTAAGATACCAGTACAGGCTGGTAAGATACCAGTACAGGCTGGTAAGATACCAGTACAGTCTGGTAAGATACTAGTACACACTGGTAAGATACCAGTACACTCTGGTAAGATACCAGTACACTCTGGTAAGCCACCACCGTGTGGAACATAACAGGTTATTAGAGTTCTGAGGTCAGGTGAATAGAGGCAAGCATATATGATGTCTTACTGCAAGGTGACCACGAGCAGCGGGTGTTGAACATGTGTTCCAGTACTGCAACACGAAGGACTTAGTGCCTGTGCAGTGTCCGACGCAGTAATAGTAACCAATTCAATTAGCAATAATAGTAACTCAATGGTCACTGACTATCACATAGCACTCCCAATGTTGGCTGAACCTATACAAAGCAAGCTTTGCATATGCAATTGATTTAGCCTAAGCGACTCGGCTTGCCCCGGCTGCGGCCACTGAAAGTTCTCTGGGGGCCACATATGGCCAGCCTCATCAGCAATACAATTCACTAGTGAGCCTTTCACGGGCTCTTAATTCAAGGAATTTGGATCCACCTTCCCCTTCACTGAATAGAAACTGCCTCCTCTTCCCCAGCCCCTGTATGACTCTCTTGGGTTTAGCTCTTTCCCCGTTAACTTATTACAGTAATAAACAATTTCTTCCAAGTGTAGAGTAAAGATTACAGCACAGGCTGTGATGTACGAATTGCTAACTAATATTACTTGTACATTAACTGCTATTTGATCTATGGTGGCCTGGTGGCAAAAGCTATCGCTTCACGCGCCGAGTGTCCGGGTTCGATTCCCGGCGAGGGTTGAAACATTGGACGTGTTTCCTTACACCGGTTGTCCATGTTTACACAACAGTAATAATGGGTACGTGGGTCGACTGGTATGGGTCGCATCCTGGGACAAAATTGACCTAATTTGCCCGAAATGCTCTGCATAACAAGCGGCTTTCTGTATAGTAGTATGTCATTGATATCAGCTAGGCCTGTATACCTTGTACATGTACTTGTAGAAATGAAGATATTATTATCATCATAGTGTTGCCAGAACATATTAGGACGTCATATACAAGCTCCACCGCAGTAATAATACCGCTGTCTAGTGATGGCAACAGTGTTCTTGTTCGCAATTCGGTCATATCAGTTCTCTGTATCCGAGAACTGAACCAGGATAAGAGAGCACGAGCGAGGATGAGCCGTCTCTGAGTGCAGCAACTCGCTTTGCGGACACATGTAGAGTACATGCACCAACCTGGCTGTTTCTCTCCCCCCGGGAGAGGATCAGGGGAGAGCAGGATCAGTATACAAGCCAGGTAAAGATATGAAGCAAAAGTAAACATTCAACTGATTTTTCAAGAAGGGGTAAACCTGTGAGAGTTATTTGGCACAAGGTGTTGTGGAGGCTCGTTCCTCCGTCAGCTAATGACATAAAACACTGAAGACTGATGAGCATAACGAAAATATATAGCACCCAATAACAGAAAAAGAGGGAGTAAGGGACTCTGAAATAAGTAAATAAGAGTAAGAAAAGAGTGACAATACAAAACCTGAGCTGAAGCTGGTTTATAGCCATGCAAGGAGGAAAACACTGGAGGATCACATGGTCTGACTCAGTAAAGATGGGAGCCGTGTTCCTGGAGATAAACCATGAACTAAGTAAATTAAACAGAAAAATTCGCAGAGGGGTTGGCGATGGAGACAGGACAAACAGCTGAGCTCAGAAAGCAACTGCAAAACCAAATTGAATTGAGGAACTCCCCAGCAAAAGGAGATAAAGTTCTGGAGCACAGAAGTTCTCAGACTCGTCGACCTGATCTCACAAGATACAGCCAAGCACGGGAAGTGAACTCCGAAACTTCTAATACGGAGGCAGGACCACGAGCCGAGACTCGACCCTTGAAGCTAGTTATAGTCGAGTACAGTAGGGATCAAGGAAGAGAAGAGATGAAAGGTGATAAACCAAGTGAGTAAAGGAAGCATCAGTAAATGTCTCAATTGTTTAAGGATAGTAAAGACACATGAGATACGAATAGGTTTTAGGAGAGGTTAGCACCACACTGTATTTTGTGTTCACAAGTAGATGTGACGGAAAAAAAGTCACGCTTAGTCTCCTCCATATTAAGCTAGGTAAACACATACAAACATTCTCTCTCTCTCTCTCTCTCTCTCTCTCTCTCTCTCTCTCTCTCTCTCTCTCTCTCTCTCTCTCTCTCTCTCTCTCTCTCTCTCTCTCTCCTCTCCTCTCCCTCTCCCTCTCCCTCTCCCTCTCCCTCTCCCTCTCCCTCTCCCTCTCCCTCTCTTAAAATGTCCACTCCATCTCCTTGAAGTGCAAAAATGACGCTTGCTGTTAGCGGTACAAAGCGGCTGTCTCCATTCCAACTTTGTTTTTCCTTGTTCCCGCGTCTCTTCCAGGGCGGCGACGCCTGGAAAAGGATGCACGACGGATGGTCCCACAAGCAAGCGCACGCGAACACGTACACACGAACGTCGACTCAATATTTACAGCACCCTAAATCACCGTGAATCCCTCCCATAGTCTCCATTCACTCCCTCCCCCGTTATTCCGGCTTATCCCAATCCCACTCTCTTAAAACGCACGATAAAGAAACAGTAAGTGAGGGAATTACAAACTGGAACGTAAACGAAAGCATTTCAAAGTATATAATTTGAGAAGAAACTGAATTTCGGAGGAGCGACGAATGAAATAAACGAATATCAGAGGCAACCCAGATGTCATAACACTCACGGAGACGCAAGTGAGATAAGATACATTATTCCCGGCAGGATATCAAGTACTGAGAAATAAAACTCAGGAGTGCAGCAGCAGTCGTGCTATCGATCATAAACAAGCGGAATTCTAAGGAGATGAGATATGCACATACGCGAATCAAACAGCAACAGTGATACATTTAAGACCACGGGACTCGTGATAGTACCAGCAACAATATCCGATCCACCACTAAAGAGCAGCAAACCAAGACAGGAATATGTAGACAAAAGTTTTTTTTTATGACAAAGCGACAGTGACGAGAATTCACCTGACTATAGAAAAGCTGCTAACCATGGGACTTTCCCTCAAGTGAGGTTCTTTGACGCTGGTGGACTCTTGATCTGAAGAACTGCATCAATGTTCCAATTCCTTGAATCCAGGCTTGAATACTTCCCATTCTTCCCCTCCCCCTCTTCATCCATCCATGGCGCTGTATAACCCCTACAGTTTTAACACCCCCCCCCCCCTTCTGACTGTAATAACACTAATCACGGGAGATTTCAGCCACAAAGAAAAGGCCAGGTGATATGTGGAGCACGTGGAGGCTGGACACTGGGAAGAGCAGCAGCATTAACACCAGCAGCAACAACAGCAGCGGAAGCGACAACACCAATAGAAAGACCAGCAGCAGTAGTAGCAGCAGCAGCAGCAGCAGCAGCAACAGCAGCAGCAACAGCAGCAACAGCAGCAGCAGCAGCAACAACAGCAACAGCAGCAGCAGCAGCAGCAGCAGCCGTAACAGAAGAAGCGACATCAGCAGCAGCAATATCAATAGTAATAACTGCAGCAACAGTAGCAGAATCAACAACAACAACAACAACAGATATTCAGCAGGGGGAGGCAGCAGCGGCGGCAAGAACCTTAGCAGCAGCAGCAGCAGCAGCAGCAGCAGCAGCAGAAGCAGAAGACACTGCACATGCGAAACAAGAATTTTATACGTCTCTGAATTCCACTTCACGAAGGAAATGGGAATCTTCGGTGTCTGGGAATTCCTCATGCAGGAGAGAGAGAGGAATTTTCTGCACATACGCATCACGCGACGCAGGATATATGGGAATCAGGGCAGGAAACGGAAACTTTCTGAGGATATAGGAATCTTCTGAGGCAGTGGGAATCTTGAAAGCTAACTGGAATCTGAGAAAATGGGATTCTTTTGAGGAAATATTAATCCACTGGTGGAAAAATACAAAGAATATTCTGGAGAAAATAGGAATCTCTTGAGGACACTAGGAATCTCATGAGGACACTTGGAATCTTTTTAAAACTAGGAATCTTATCTTCTGGGAAAAATAGGAATCCTCTAAGAGAGAGAGAAAAAACAGAAATCGTCTTGGAAAACTCGGAATCATCCGAGAAAACTAGCAATTTTCTGCACACCTTAAAATTGCAAGTCAGAATAAATTGGAATTTTTGGCACAATGAGGAATTCCGCGTACCAGAGACAACAGGAAATTTCCGCAGACAGTAATGACGCGGTGTTGCGTTGACTTGAGAACATTCCGCACGCTGCGCGGAATGGTAGGGGTGATATTTTTCAAGTGCTCTTGATCACACCTGATCACTTTCCATTTCATCCGTAGGTGCTATGTGGCCCCTAAGGATTTAGCGCTCCGTGCGACTACACCAGGAGGGGGGAGACTTTTTTTTCACCTGATGCAGTGAGACGTAAGTAACGGCATTTTAGAGACCCAAATCTTGCGTGTGCAGAAATGCGTTTTTTTTTTTTTCACATCTGAGCTCGGTTTCAGTCTTATTTTTTTTTCTTTTTTCTTGCCACATCGACCGTTTCTCACCAAGGTGGTGACGTAAGAGGGGAAGCACATTCACCATCACTGTCAACAGCTGAGTGGACACCGTAATGCAACATCCTCACCTGTCCTTATTGGAATGTAATTCAATACACTGCCATCCTCTGAAGGAAAGACACAGGTTGCCGAGCTCACTTTAAAATTGGAGAACGTTTCTCTTTTTTAGAGATCTATCTGGTTAAACCTCCGCAAAGAGAGACAGACACAGACAGACACAGACAGACACAGACAGACACAGACAGACACAGACAGACACAGACAGACACAGACAGACACAGACAGACACACACACACACACACACAGACACACACACACACAGTATGCCACCAGGTCTCCCACCCTCACAGGCCCCCCAAACCACAGTGTTGGAAAGGAAACTGAAGGTATGGTACACAAACGCTGATGGAATAACAAATAAGTGGGAGGAGTGGCACGAAAGAGTCAAAGAAGCATCACCGGACATCATAGCTCTCACAGAAACCAAGCTTACAGGTATGATAACAGATGCCATCTTTCCAACGGGATACCAAATCCTGAGGAAAGACAGAGGGAACAGGGGGGGCGGAGGAGTGGCGTTGCTGATCAAAAATCGCTGGAATTTTGATGAGCTGGAGAGAGGAGATAGCGGAGAAGAAAGTGATTACATAGTGGGAACACTTCACTCTGGAGGTCCCAAGGTGGTAATAGCAGTGATGTATAACCCACCACAGAACAGCAGGAGGCCAAGGCAAGAGTACGACGAGAGCAATAGAGCGATGGTTGACACACTGGCTAGAGTGGCCAGAAGAGCTCATGCATGCAGGGCAAAGCTCCTGATCATGGGTGACTTTAACCACAAGGAGATCGATTGGGAGAACTTGGACCCACATGGGGGCCAAGATACATGGAGGGCTAAGATGATGGAGGTGGTACTGGAGAACTTCATGTACCAACACGTAAGGGACACTACAAGAGAGAGAGGAGAGGATGAACCAGCAAGGCTGGACTTAGTATTCACCTTCAGTAGTGCAGATATCGAGGACATCACATATGAAAGACCCCTTGGGGCCAGCGACCATGTGGTTTTAAGCTTCGAATACACAGTAGAGCTACAAGTGGAGGGAGAAGCAGGAAGGCCAGGACGAATGAAGCCAAACTACAAGAAAGGGGACTACACAGGAATGAGGAACTACCTGAACGGGGTTCAGTGGGACAGAGAACTGGCAGGGAAGCCAGTTAATGAGATGATGGAATATGTAGCAACAAAATGCAAGGAGGCTGAGGAGAGGTTTGTACCCAAGGGTAACAGGAGTAATGAAAAAGCCAGGATGAGCCCATGGTTTACCCAAAGGTGCAGGGAGGCAAAAACCAAGTGTGCTAGGGAATGGAAGAAATATAGAAGGCAAAGGACCCAGGAGAATAAGGAGAACAGTCGTAGAGCCAGAAACGAATATGCACAGATAAGAAGGGAGGCCCAAAGACAATATGAAAATGACATAGCAGCGAAAGCCAAATCTGACCCGAAACTGTTGTACAGCCACATCAGGAGGAAAACAACAGTCAAGGACCAGGTAATCAGGCTAAGGAAGGAAGGAGGAGAGACAACAGGAAATGACCGTGAAGTATGTGAAGAACTCAACAAGAGATTCAAAGAAGTGTTCACAGAGGAGACAGAAGGGACTCCAGAAAGACGGAGAGGTGGGGCACACCACCAAGTGCTGGACACAGTGCACACAACCGAGGAAGAAGTGAAGAGGCTTCTGAGTGAGCTAGATACCTCAAAGGCAATGGGGCCAGATAACATCTCCCCATGGGTATTGAGAGAGGGAGCAGAGGCGCTATGTGTACCCCTAACAACAATATTCAATACATCTATCGAAACAGGGAAATTGCCTGAGGCATGGAAGACAGCAAATGTAGTCCCAATCTTTAAAAAAGGAGACAGACATGAAGCATTAAACTACAGACCAGTGTCACTGACATGTATAGTATGCAAAATCATGGAGATTATCAGGAGAAGAGTGGTGGAACACCTAGAAAGGAATGATCTCATCAACAGCAGCCAGCATGGTTTCAGGGACGGGAAATCCTGTGTCACAAACCTACTGGAGTTCTATGACATGGTGACAGCAGTAAGACAAGAGAGAGAGGGGTGGGTGGATTGCATTTTCTTGGACTGCAAGAAGGCGTTTGACACAGTTCCACACAAGAGATTGGTGCAAAAACTGGAGGACCAAGCAGGGATAACAGGGAAGGCACTACAATGGATCAGGGAATACTTGTCTGGAAGACAGCAGCGAGTCATGGTACGAGGCGAGGTGTCAGAGTGGGCACCTGTGACCAGCGGGGTCCCGCAGGGGTCAGTCCTAGGACCAGTGCTGTTTCTGGTATTTGTGAACGACATGACGGAAGGAATAGACTCTGAGGTGTCCCTGTTTGCAGATGACGTGAAGTTGATGAGAAGAATACACTCGATCGAAGACCAGGCAGAACTACAAAGGGATCTGGACAGGCTGCAGACCTGGTCCAGCAATTGGCTCCTGGAGTTCAATCCCACCAAGTGCAAAGTCATGAAGATTGGGGAAGGGCAAAGAAGGCCGCAGACGGAGTACAGTCTAGGGGGTCAGAGACTACAAACCTCACTCAAGGAAAAAGATCTTGGGGTGAGTATAACACCAGGCACATCTCCTGAAGTGCACATCAACCAAATAACTGCTGCAGCATATGGGCGCCTAGCAAACCTCAGAACAGCATTCCGACATCTTAATAAGGAATCGTTCAGGACCCTGTACACCGTGTACGTTAGGCCCATATTGGAGTATGCGGCACCAGTTTGGAACCCACACCTAGCCAAGCACGTAAAGAAACTAGAGAAAGTGCAAAGGTTTGCAACAAGACTAGTCCCAGAGCTAAGAGGTATGTCCTACGAGGAGAGGTTAAGGGAAATCAACCTGACGACACTGGAGGACAGGAGAGATAGGGGGGACATGATAACGACATACAAAATACTGAGAGGAATTGACAAGGTGGACAAAGACAGGATGTTCCAGAGATTGGACACAGTAACAAGGGGACACAGTTGGAAGCTGAAGACACAGATGAATCACAGGGATGTTAGGAAGTATTTCTTCAGCCACAGAGTAGTCAGTAAGTGGAATAGTTTGGGAAGCGATGTAGTGGAGGCAGGATCCATACATAGCTTTAAGCAGAGGTATGATAAAGCTCACGGCTCAGGGAGAGTGACCTAGTAGCGATCAGTGAAGAGGCGGGGCCAGGAGCTCGGACTCGACCCCCGCAACCTCAACTAGGTGAGTACAACTAGGCGAGTACACACACACACACACACACACACACACACACACACACACACACACACACATTGTCTCACCATAAGCTTGTTCTACATCCTATATTTCTTCCACTTTTGTCGACAATACGCCATTTAAATCCAAAATACCTTCCTAATTCCTGATGGTGTCGCCCACGCTCTCTAGCGGGAACACTCCACCTTCCACTCCGTCTTGAGTGTGATCTCACCAGACATTTTGTCTCTGGTTAGCATCGCACACCGAGCTTGCTCTTAAATTTATCTACACTTGCACGAGTTCTAAAGGTCCCGCTGTGCTCCACTCAGCCGGCTCTTCGCCCGCCACTTCCGACAAATGTTCCTTAAGCTGAGAAAGATGGGTGTGTGTATGTAGATGAGACTGCAGTATGTGGTGTGTGTGTGTGTGTGTGTGTGTGTGTGTGTGTGTGTGTGTGTGTGTGTGTGTGTGTTTTAACCATGCTCTCGTATTCTTGTTATATCCATGGATAACAAGAGACATGGAAATGTTTTAATGAAAAGTAATAAGCGAGTATATATTGACCTGAAAAGATTGAGGGCAGGACTCTTGTAACAAGCCAGTGGTTGGGAGCGTGATGGTAATATTCGTTGTGTGCTGATGAGCCCTTTCTATTTCAAGGTATTGTTGGTTGGCCATGCTGTACTATTGATGGTTGGCCATGCTGTACTATTGTCAGCATAGTTGCTGAATCCCCTTACATGTGTTGTATAGATTAGCTGAGCATTATAGTATAATCCATGTGCTTTATATAGAAGATCCCTTAGGCCTGTGACTGTATGACGTCATGGGATACAGCTTGAGTGAGGTGAGCTACCTCGGCCTCAGTCGGCGTATAACATCCAGCTAGGCAGTGACACGGCAGGCTGGGCTCCATCTCCCATTTTCACAGTCTGACAATGTATATCGTTACCATCCAACTAGTGTGTCTACCTTCAACCCTCAAATCTCCTTTAAGAACCCCTACGACACTATGGATGGTTGGCCATGCTGTACTATGGATGGTTGGCCATGCTGTACTATGGATGGTTGGCCATGCTGTACTATGGATGGTTGGCCATGCTGTACTATGGATGGTTTGCCATGCTGTACTATGGATGGTTGGCCATGCTGTATTATGGATGGTTGGCCATGCTGTACTATGGATGGTTGGCCATGCTGTACTATGGATGGTTGGCCATGCTGTACTATGGATTGTTGGCCATGCTGCACTATGGATGGTTGGCCTTGCTGCACTATGGATGGTTGGCCATGCTGTACTATGGATGGTTGGCCATGCTGTACTATGGATGGTTGACAATGCTGTACTATGGATGGATGGCCATGCTGCGCTATGGATGGTTGGCCATGCTGCACTATGGATGGTTGGCCATACTGTACTATGGATGGTTGGCCATGCTGTACTATGGATGGTTGGCCATGCTGTACTATGGATGGTTGACCATGCTGTACTATGGATGGATGGCCATGCTGCGCTATGGATGGTTGGCCATGCTGCACTATGGATGGTTGGCCATACTGTACTATGGATGGTTGGCCATGCTGTACTATGGTTGGCCATGCTGCACTATGGATGGTTGGCCATGCTGCATTATGGATGGTTGGCCATGCTGTACTATGGATGGTTGGCCATGCTGTACTATGGATGGTTGGCCATGCTGTACTATGGATGGTTGGCCATGCTGCACTATGGATGGTTGGCCATGCTGCACTATGGATGGTTGGCCATGCTGCACTATGGATGGTTGGCCATGCTGTACTATGGATGGTTGGCCATGCTGCACTATGGATGGTTGGCCACGCTGCACTATGGATGGTTGGTCATGCTGCACTATGGATGGTTGGCCTTGCTGTACTATGGATGGTTGGCCATGCTGTACTATGGTTGGCCATGCTGTACTATGGTTGGCCATGCTGCACTATGGATGGTTGGCCATGCTGTACTATGGATGGTTGGCCATGCTGTACTATGGATGGTTGGCCATGCTGTACTATGGATGATTGGCCATGCTGTACTATGGATGGTTGGCCATGCTGTACTATGGATGGTTGGCCATGCTGTACTATGGATGATTGGCCATGCTGTACTATGGATGGTTGGCCATGCTGTACTATGGATGGTTGGCCATGCTGTACTATGGATGGTTGGCCATGCTGCACTATGGATGGTTGGCCATGCTGTACTATGGATGGTTGGCCATGCTGCACTATGGATGGTTGGCCATGCTGCACTATGGATGGTTGGCCATGCTGTACTATGGATGGTTGGCCATGCTGTACTATGGATGGTTGGCCATGCTGCACTATGGATGGTTGGCCATGCTGCACTATGGATGGTTGGCCATGCTGCACTATGGATGGTTGGCCATGCTGTACTATGGATGGTTGGCCATGCTGTACTATGGATGGTTGGCCATGCTGCACTATGGATGGTTGGCCATGCTGTACTATGGTTGGCCATGCTGCACTATAGATGGTTGGCCATACTGTACTATGGATGGTTGGCCATGCTGTACTATGGATGGTTGGCCATGCTGTACTATGGATGGTTGGCCATGCTGTACTATGGATGGTTGGCCATGCTGTACTATGGATGGTTGGCCATGCTGTACTATGGATGGTTGGCCATGCGTACTATGGATGGTTGGCCATGCTGTACTATGGATGGTTGCCATGCTGTACTATGGATGGTTGGCCATGCTGTACTATGGATGGTTGGCCATGCTGTACTATGGATGGTTGGCCATGCTGTACTATGGATGGTTGGCCATGCTGTACTATGGATGGTTGGCCATGCTGTACTATGGATGGTTGGCCATGCTGTACTATGGATGGTTGGCCATGCTGTACTATGGATGGTTGGCCATGCTGGTACTATGGATGGTTGGCCATGCTGTACTATGGATGGTTGGCCATGCTGTACTATGGATGGTTGGCCATGCTGTACTATGGATGGTTGGCCATGCTGTACTATGGATGGTTGGCCATGCTGTACTATGGATGGTTGGCCATGCTGTACTATGGATGGTTGGCCAATGCTGTACTATGGATGGTTGGCCATGCTGTACTATGGATGGTTGGCCATGCTGTACTATGGATGGTTGGCCATGCTGTACTATGGATGGTTGGCCATGCTGCACTATTCTGTTTGCTTCCGACCCTCTTTAACTATATTTTTATATATGTTAATTTGTCTTACGTTCTTCCTTCCACATATTACTTATGGAACCACACGATGGCTTTGTCCTTCTCACTCTCTTGTGTTTAGAGAAATCTTAAAGGAAATTTTTGGGTAAGAAAGTCTATTATGTCTTGCATTGTTTTTCATTTAATTTATTGTTCCATTGTGTGTATCTCTCCGGGAACTTTTAGGGAAGTCTTTTGACATTAATAATTAAAAGGAATTTTTAACTGGCGCTGGTTGTTGTAATTTATTTGTGCTGGGCTTTTTATTTCATGTTCGTAACTTTCATGGTTTCTAATTTTATCAATGTTTTTATTGCCCACGTGCATGGTTTTTTTCCGTGTGTGTGTGTTGTGCGTGTGTGTGTGTATTGTGTGTGTGTTGTGTATGTTTGTGAGTTTTGTTTGTGTGCTGTGTGTGTGTTTGTGTGTGGGGGGAGGGGGTGTGGGGGAGGGTGTGTGAAGGTAATTCATTTAGATTGGTAAGAGCACTCGGTGACGTACACGTTTCAAGAACTCTATATAAATCATGGCTGCTACTACAGTTGTATTCCCCGAAGAAAACACTTCAGTTCCAATATTATCCTTTTGAGCATGTTAGTTTCATGCTTCCTTACAGCGTTGAGAGTATGTACTCTGACACCAAGATGAGTGATTAATTTATATTAGATTTTCCTGGTATTACACTACCTAAGTGTCACCTCGATTCTCACTGAACATTAAATCCAACTTTATTTTATTTGTTCCCACAACCCTGACACTGTGGTCACTTAGTTCTCCCCCTCTCCACTTGCCCCATGCAAGTCCTTTATCTCTATTCCTCTCTCGTTAATGTCTCCTGGGATTAAGAGAGGTTTGATTTCTATCTGTTAGGGATAAATATTGCCTACTGCACAAGCTCTTTCAGTATTCCCCACCGGGGATTAGACGTTTTGTTCTTGGGGAATAAAAACGACGAAGAACGACGTTTTGTGTGCACGTGTGTTTGTTCGTACTTGCCCATTTCTCACCTAATTGTGGTTGCAGGGGTCGAGTCATAGCTCCTGTTCCCACTTCTTCACTGGTCGCCACTAGGTCCGCACGTTCCCTGCTCCATGAGCTTTATCATACCTCTTCTGAAAGCTGTGTATTGATCTTGCCTCCACTACATCACTCCCCAGACTATTCCGCTCCCTGACAACTCAATGACTGAAGAAATACTTCCTAATATTCCTGTAGTTCATCTGAGTTTTCAACTTCAATTGTTACCCCTTGTTGCTGTATCCCATCTCTGAAACATCCTGTTTCAGTATTTTATGTCGTTATCATCTCCCCCCTATTCCTCCTGTCCTCCATTGTTGCCAAGTCGATTTCCCTTAACCTCTCCTCGTAGGACATACCCTTTACCTCCGGGACTAATCTTGTTGCAAACATTTACACCTTCTCTAATTTCTTGACATGCTTTACCAGGTGTGGGTTCCAAACTGGTGCTACATACTCCAATATGCGCCTGGCGTACACCGCGTACAGAGTTTTGAACGACTACTTGCTGAGGTGTCGCAATGCTATTCTTAGAATTGCCAGGCGCCCAAATGTTGCAGCAGTTATCTGGATGATGTGCGCCTCATGAGATATGTACGGTATTATACTAACCCCAAGACCCTTTTCGTTGAGTGTGGTTTGCAGTCTTTAGCCCCCCCCCCCCTAGCCTGTACTCTGCGTTCTTCTATGCCCTTCCCCAGTCTTCATGACTTTGCATTTGGTGGGGTTAAACTCCAGAGCCAGTTGCTGGACCAGGCTTGCAGATTATCCAGATCCCTTTGTAGTCCTGGCTGATCTCCATCCGACTGAATTCTCATTAGCTTCACATCTGCAAACAGGAACATTTCTGGGTCTATCCTTTCCGCCATGTCATTTACATATACCAGAAACAGCACTAGTCCTAAGACTGACCCCTGTGGAACCCCGCTGTCACAAGCCCCGACTCTGACACCTCATCACGTACTATGACTCGTTGTTGCTTTCCTGTCAGATATTCTCTGATCCACTACAGTGCCTTTCATGTTACACCTACCTGATCCTCTAGCTTTTACACTAGTCTCTCGTGTGTAACTGCCAGAAGCATTCTTGCAGTCCAAATTAATGCAATCTATCCCCCCTGCTCTCTCTCGTGTCTTCCGTTACCTTGTCATAAAACTCCAGTAGGTTTGTGATACAGGATTTTCCTTCCCTGAAACCGTGCTGGTTGTCCTTTATAAGTTTATTCCATTCTAAATGATCCACCACTCTCCTGATAATCTTCTCTGTGACATTGCATACTAAACACATCAGTGACACAGATCAGTTGTTTTATGCCTCGTGTCTATCTCCTTTCTTAAAAATAGGGACTACATTTGCCATTTTCCATACATCAGGTAGTTGCCCAGTTTCAATGGATGTGTTGATTTTTGTTAGTGGCACACACAGCAACTCTGCTCCCTCTTTAAGGACCCACAGAGAGATGTTGGGCCCCACCTCCTTTGAAGTATCAAGTTCACATAGCTTCTTCGCCTCCTCATCGGTTGTGTGTATTTCATCCAGCACTTGGTGAATCCTTTGTTGGTGTACCTCCTTATTCTGGCATCCTGGAGTCCTTCCTGTCTCCTCTGCAAATACTTCTTTAAATCTCATGTTGAGCTCCTCACTTATTGGTCGTTTCTTGTGAACTCCCCACCTTCATTCCTCAGCCTGATTACTTGGTCTTTGATGTTTTCCTTCTGATGTGGCTAAACAACAGCTTTGGGTCAAACTTGACTTTCGATGCTATGTCATTTTCGATTTGTCGCTGAGCCTCCCTTATCTGTGCATATTCGTTTCTGGCTCTTCGGCTAATCTCTATTTTCCTGATTCCTTTGTCTTCTGTACTTTTTCCATTCCCTAGTACACTTAGTTTTTGCCTCCCTACACTTTTGGGTGAGCCAAAGATTCGTTCTGGTCTTCGTTATTTCTGTTGCCCTTAGGATCAAACCCCTCCTCTACCTCCTTGCATTTTGTTGTCACATAGTCCATCATATCTTTTACTGGTTTTCCTGCCAATTCTCTTTCCCACTGAACGTCTTGCAGGAAATTTCTCATGCCTATGTAGTCCCCCCTTTTGTAGTTTGGCTTCTCCTGTCCTGTTTCTGCTACCCTCTCCACTTGTAGCTCAACTATGTATTCAAAGCACAGAACCACATGATCACTAGCTCCAAGGGGCCTTTTGTATGTGATATCCTCGATGTCTGAACTACTCAAGGTGAATACTAGGTCCAGTCTTGCTGGTTCATCCTCACCTCTCTCTGGTAGTGTCCTTAGCATGTTGATGCACGAGGTTTTCCAGCACCACATCCATCATCTTGCCTCTCCATGTTTCGGGACCCCCATGGGGCTCCAGGTTTTTTCAGTCAACCTCCTTGTGATTGAAATTTCCTATAACTAGTACTTTGGTCTCTCCATGAGAGCTCTTCTGGCCACTTCGGCTAGTGTGTCTACCATTGCTCTGTTGCTCTTTGTATTCTTCTCTTCACTTCCTGGATTTCTGTGGCAGATTGTACAGCACTACAATTACCACCTTATGGCCCCCAGAGTGGATTGTTCCTACTATGTAGTCCATTTCGCCCATTCCATCCATTCCTTCCATTTCCTCAAATCCCCACCGGTTTTTAATGAGCAGTGCAACTCCTCCCCCTCTGCTCCCTTTATCTTTCCTTAGGATCTGATATCTGGGCGGAAAGATTGCACGAGTTATCCTGGCGAGTTTTGTTTCTGTGAGTGACATGTTTGGGGATGTCTCCTTGATTCTTTCATGACACTCCTCTCATTTGTTATTCCATCTGGATTTGTATACCAAAGCTTCAACTTTTCTAAAACTGTGGCCTGGGGCGTACACTGGGGTTGGGGAAGTGGAAGACCTGACAAGGAACTATAGGGGGTTGCTGTGAAGGTGGAGTTTGTAATGAGTGGGGGGCATTGGGTACGGTATGTGGGTTAAAATGTTTGGTTGCATTGGGGTTGTTGGGGTTGGGGGTTTCTGTAGGTGGTTGTGAGGGAGGTTGTTTTTGATCTTCCTCCTGAGTCTGGGTTCCCCAGTCCATCTCCATCTTTGCCACTCTTTCCTCCGTTCGTCTTTGTACCCTCTCTTTCAGTTTCTGCTTTTCTTCTCATTTTCTGTCAGTCAAGATACACCCTCTGCTATGCCGTCTTGTCCTGCAGGATCCTGTTTTGAGCCAATTCTGCCTTGAACATCACTTTGACTGGCCAGTTTCTTCCTCTTACAAATCCCCTATTCTCAGAAAATTTGCCAGCTAGGTCATGTCATCGTCTCCTATCGCTTTCATGATGCTTTCAATCACTTTTCTTTCCCCTTGTCTTCTTGCTTTGTAAGTTTCCCCTTCAACTTCCTGTAGCCCATAAACAAAGACTGATCTCTCCCTTTCATTCTCCCACTGCATATCTCTATTTATCCCCTGATTCGATTTAGCTGTCTTCATTACAGCTTTCCTTTCTTAAATCTCTTCATTATCTGTTGTCCCTGGGCCCAGTGATTTGTCATTTTTTCCTTCTCAGCTTTCCCTGGGCACTGCTGTGATCTGTTAGGGCCTCCACATATATCTTAGCTCTTTCATTTTTTACAGTCCCCTCGATTGTTCCTGATGTGCTCCTCTCTTTCTCAGGCTCCACGATGGTCTTATAGGGCCTCTGCATACAGTTTCATTCCTTCATTCCCTACAGTCCCCTCGTTTGTGACTGAGGTAGCAGTTTCTGATGTCATGCCCACATTGCTCTGTTTCATAATTTTCAGTTTTTCTTCTAATCTCAGTATCTTAGCCTCTGCTGCTGCTGCTGTGACTTGCACCTCCTACTTCCTGCTCTCTGCATCTATCCTCTTCTCCATGTTCCCTTTTCATGAGCTCTGCTACCCAATCTTCCTTTCCAGACTCATCCTCCAGTCCCTTGGTTTTCTGTCCTGCTCTCTGGCAGCCCTTTTTGTTACCACAGACTGTGTGGGAGGGAGGTAGAGGGGGAAGCGGGAGACAGTGGCAAAAATGGGAGAAAGGTGGGGAGGGGGGAATATGGGGAGACAGAGGGGGAGGGAGAAGCAAAGGGGGAAAGAGAATGGGAGAGGGAGAGGGAAGGAGGTGGGGGGAGCATTCAGGGGAGTGTGTGGGGGGGTCTGTATGTGTGTGGAAATGTGTGTGGTGTGTGTGTGTGTGTGTGAACATGTGTGTGTGTGGAACTATAGGAGTGGGTTTATTGTGTGAAAAGTAGTGGGTGAGAGTGTGTTATGGTGTATGAGTGTGTATGTGGAGTTTGCGTGTGACACGTGGTCTTCTGTGCTCCTCTGTCCTGACCTGACCCATAACCACCTACTAGTTTGACTTCTATACTTATCCTTTTTCTTAGTCTAATAGACCCCTGTCTGCTCGCCCTGTTCTGCTAAAAATTACCAATTGCTATTCGTTATTGAGTATTTGATATCCTATTCTTCATTTACTAGGAGAGTTGGACCGTTCACAAACAGCTTGGCGGTTAATTAGAACTCAACTGCCTCTCCGAGAACCACGTAGATTATCTGGTACAGCTGTAGATTATCTGGTACAGCTGTAGATTATTCAACTCGTTGTGATGTCCTGGTGTATATCCACCTCCGTTTCTTCTCGATATATAATATAACCTTTTCACTGTGCTTCTTTCGCTGGTCACACATTTATTTCACTTTATTATCTTCCTTTGGTGACATATGGCACGTCGCCTGCACCGCCAAATATCATTTTCAAGTTCACTTATAAAATTGTGGCTCTCCCCACACTTATGTGGCTCAGGGCAACTTGTAAATCACTTAAAGGATTGTTCACTACCCTGACACACTTGATGACCCCTGCAGTAAGCTTAGGTAGCACACACAAAAAAAAAACACTTAAATTCACACAGCTGAAGCTGACGTACGTATGTACGTGTGTGTGTGTGTGTGTGTGTGTGTGTGTTATGTGTGTGTGTTACTGCGCATGAATCAAATTCTAAAACTAATCCTTCATATTTCGTTGCTTCAATCACTGCTCTTCAGTAGAGGCGCCATAAATAACTGAGCTCAGCATGGCCACCCTGATAATTCCATTACTGCGTGCCGGAGGTCGAAGCTAAACTTATTAGCCAACACACGATTCCTTTATTTTTATTTCCTACCTGGAATTTGCCAATGCAGAGAAAATATGTTGACGTTGAACTACTGACCATGCTGGCCAGCCGCACTAGCTAGCCATGCTGGCTAGGTAAAGCGCCAGCACTCGTTGGCTATGCTGGCTAGGTGAAGCCCCAGCACTCCTTGGCCATGCTGGCTAGGTAAAGCCCCAGCACTCGTTGGCTATGGAAATAAATGGTATAAAATACCGACACAATGGAAATATAAACACAAATGCAGTATAATGTGATCCTTTATTGACTATAAATACTCGCGTTCCTTCCACCCCAGGTAGTTCTGTTTGTGACTTGAAAAAGCCCACTGTGTGGGCGAAACGTAGTCAATAAAGAATCACATCATACTGCATTTGTGTTTATATTTCCACTCGTTGGCTATGCTGGCTAGGTGAAGCCCCAGCACTCCTTGGCCATGCTGGCTAGGTAAAGCCCCAGCACTCGCTGGCCATGCTGGCTGGGTGAAGCCCCAGCACTCATTTTTAACACTATTGAAAGCTTATTAACACTTATTGATCATTTAATAACACTAAACGCTAGTTAACACACTTTTAAAGCTAATTAACATGTCTTAAATATTTATTAGTGTTTATTACCAATATTTATTAAAATGTATGGATATTTGTTGAGCGCTTATTAACGCTTATTAAAACATTGTAAAGATTTATTAAACGCTTATAAACATTAAACGTTTATTAATATTAACACTGTTTTTTGCTTCAGTTTTGGATACTTGAGCATCAGAGTTGCCGCTATGTCAACAGTTATTTAGTTCTCATTTTTTAAACTGTAATTTTGGATTTCGAGGTTAACTGAAACCTTCGAGGTTAACTGAAACCTTCGAGGTTAACTGAAACCTTCGAGGTTAACTGAAACCTTCGAGGTTAACTGAAACCTTCGACGTTAACTGAAACCTTCGACGTTAACTGAAACCTTCGACGTTAACTGAAACCTTCGACGTTAACTGAAACCTTCGACGTTAACTGAAACCTTTCATGTTAACTGAAACCTTCATCTTTGATGTTATCAAGGTTGGTGTTAGCAGGACAGACTGCATCTGATGGGAGGATTTAAGAGCTATGGATCAAACCTAATTCGGCTCTAGCGCCCTAGAAGCTGCATGACCCTTACGGGCATTGCCCTTCCCAGGTAACACAATACCAGTACTTCAAATGCACTGTAGCATCTTTCTAATTACTGCGGCCCCTGAATGGGTCACAATGTATATTAATGTATATCACCTGTTCATATAATTTTATATTGCTGATATTTGCGATATTAGCTAAATCATAAATATATTGCTTTATATTGACTTAATTATATTATTAGGTAGGATGTAACATTTGCACATTATTCAGTGCTAATTGCTCGAGTGTTAAGTAGCTGATGGTATTGTCTAACTACTTTAACTACCGCTCCGCTTGTTTTGCTGCTGGCTTCTCTGTAGTTGCTGGGCAGCAGCAGTCCATGGAGAGTCACGTGATCAGGGTGGGGTGTTCACACCTGACCTGGGTGAGAGGACTGCCTTGCCTTCGCCAGCACTCTGACAATGATTCCAACAACACCTCCCTCTCCAGCTCTCCCTTGCTGGCCCTTGTTGGAATATCTCTGTCGCTGTCTCTTGTTAGATCTGTGTAACTCTGTTCACAGAGCATAGCCTAGACTTAGTGATTTTCGACCTTTTACTGAGGTTGTGTGTCACACAGACACTTTGAGAAACTCAGGTCCTGAGTTGTAGCTTCTGACCTAATTTGTACGGGTATCTGTGCACCATCACAGTCGGTTATTTTCTTATGCTGAACTTAGATTCAGTAGTATGGGAGTTTTGTGACTTTTTGGGAAGATCTGCAGATGGTCCCTACTTGAGTCGTTATGTTATCTCCTTGTTCCTGATTCTGTGTTGCTGCTGCTTGTTATATTGCTGTTCGGCGAATCGGTCGTTTTACTGTTCAAGCAAGCTGTTCTGATTGCCAGGTTCGTCAAGAAGTTAATGTGAGGACTTTTAGTCATTGGTCAAGTCTAGTCGAGTCCTGAGACAGCGAACTACTTAGAGCACTTACACACATACTTGTATATTATATTAATATTATGTTCTTAATGCTGACAATGTACCAGACGGTACTTAAAAGCCATAAAGAGATATGTACCTCCAGCACAATACTACTGTACACTAGAGAAGTGTAGCAACTTGTATCCTATATTATATTAAATTGATTACTTTGATTTACTTTGATATTGTGCACCTAGACAACTTTATTAATAAACTTCTTAAATTTTATTTTCTTTAGTTAGTAGTCTACCAGTTGTAATTCTGAAGCACTATTGAATCTTACTATTAAATTCTAATGGATAATTGGACCAGGATACTGACTACTTGTTACAAAAACTCAGTAACAGGCTGGATGCTAGAAGGGCAGTCCTTTCTAGTATTCACTGGAGATCTCTATCATTATTAGATATCGCGTTTTTTGTAACACTAATGCAACATCTGACAACAAGATAACAGTAATGATGTTCGAGTCCCAGTGGATGTTGACCCCTCTCCTCCATGGTTTATGTGGCCCCCTTTTCCCTACTGTCATGGTTTGTGACACCTCGTTCCCTACTGCCATGGTTTGTGGCACCCCCTTTACTGCCATGGCTCATGTGTCTATCCCTCATTGCTACTGCCAAGGTTCATGTGACACTTCCCTACTGCCATGGTTCATGCCTTCCTCCTCCTCTTCCCCCTACCCCCTCCCCATCCAGCTTGTCAACATAACTTGGCTCTCTGGCTGTAATGGCATCCCGCAGTGCCACCAATATCTGGGAATGCCATTTTATTGTCCCGGTGCACTGGTAACTTTGTGGGTTTTCCTCTATTGTATTATTGAACTGTTATTGTGGACGGTATATCTCGCGGGGTTCTCAGTCTTCCTTTTCTGAATTAGCTTTGTTAAGTCTCTCTCTCTCTCTCTCTCTCTCTCTCTCTCTCTCTCTCTCTCTCTCTCTCTCTCTCTCTCTCTCTCTCATATACATCCACGTTTCTAAGGAAAATCCTTCACATACACGTTAAAAGTCAAACAGCCAACCATCAGAGTCTAGTGAACTGTAAAGTGCATAAAAATCACCAATTGGAAATGCAAATTGGATGTTTTTGTTGGTTTATTGCGAGAGAGAAGACAAAAATGATTATTTGTAGCGGCTGTTTACATGGTAATGGAGCTGGAAAGTCATGGCAGTACATTGTGCAGATGGAAGAGAATTCTATACACGTGTGTAATTACCTATCTGTAGGTACCTATTTGGGCTTGCCTATTTGTAACTGCAGAAACAAAGCTATGCTCGTGGTGTCCCATCGTTTTTAACTGGTTGGTCATGTAATATATATATATATATATATATATATATTATATATATATATAATATATATATATATATATATATATATAATAATTATATATTGTAACCACGAACGAGTGGTATTGATCAATAACAACACTGCGACTTGCCAAGGACTCGAACCCATGATGTTTTGGCCTGCCTCATGGTGAGTGAAAATCACATGACGCTCTAACCCACAAGACCACCAAATCCTACAAGAACCAATCACCCAGCCAAACTAGGTGTGTTACCCTTGGTCCGAGGACATACGGTGGTGTGGGTGCCTCTGAGCTAATTTCATTCTATTCCCTGTTTGGTGTACTAGCTCAACAAGCAGTGTTTTATGTTGTTGTAACCACGAACGAGTGGTATTGATCAATAACAACACTGCGACTAGCCAAGGACCAAGGGTAGCACACCTAGCTTGGCTGGGATTTGGCGGTTATATGGGTTAGAGCATCATGTGATTTTCGCTCACCATGAGGCAGGCCAAATCTTCATGGGTTCGAGTCCTTGGCTAGTCGCAGTGTTGCTTATATATATATATATATATATATAATATATATATATATATATAAAATATATATATATTATATATATATATATATATATATATATATATATATATATATTGTGCCGAATAAGTAAAACTGGTCAATTAGCAAGAACTCGTCTAAAATTTAGTCCTTTCTAAAATTCTTTTATACATTTAAAGATATATTTTTTGTCATTTATTTTAATATAAAAATGATTTTGTATCAAAAGAACCTTAGGAAACTTGCCTAACCTTATTATAAGCGCAATTTAATTTAGCCTAATCCATCTAAATACATTTTATAGAGGTTTACAATAATTTAATCAACAAACACAATGATGCATATTTTTCAGAATGATTTTTGCGAAATCATTACACACACAAATTTTCGCTTGCCTTATTCAGCAAGAAGTGCGTTGCTATTTAAGACAAAATGACAAATTTTACTTGTTTGGCACGACATATATATTTTTAATTTCTAATGGTTGATGCCCTCTCTCAAGGTATTTTCTGTATTAAATACGCTGAGAAGATATTTTTCCCGTATCCCATCGGCTCGATTTTTTTCCCCCACGTCAGTTGACAACTGTGTCCTCCTGTTGTTCCTCTTGTTGGTACTAAGAAATCTTTATCTATTTTTTCGTGTCTTACAGCTTTTGTATGTGGTTATCTTATCTCCTCAGTTCCTGCTATCAGCCAGCGTGGGCATCACTTGTGCTATCAGCCAGCGTGGGCATCACTAGTGCTATCAGCCAGCGTGGGCATCACTAGTGCTATCAGCCAGCGTGGGCATCACTAGTGCTATCAGCCAGCGTGGGCATCACTAGTGCTATCAGCCAGTGTGGGCATCACTAGTGCTATCAGCCAGCGTGGGCATCACTCGTGCTATCAGACAGCGTGAGCATCACAAGTGCTATCAGCCAGCGTGGCAATTATTAGTGCTTTCAGCCAGCGTGGGCATCATTAGTGCTATCAGCCAGCGTGGGCATCACTAAGTGCTATCAGCCAGCGTGGGCATCACTAGTGCTATCAGCCAGCGTGGGCATCACTAGTGCTATCAGCCAGCGTGGGCATCACTAGTGCTATCAGCCCGCGTGGGCATCACTAGTGCTATAAGCCAGCGTGGGCATCACATAGTGCTATCAGCCAGCGTGGGCATCACTAGTGCTATCAGCCAGCGTGGGCATCACTAGTGCTATCAGCCAGCGTGGGCATCACTAGTGCTATCAGCCAGCGTGGGCATCACTAGTGCTATCAGCCAGCGTGGGCATCATTAGTGCTATCAGCCAGCGTGGGCATCACTAGTGCTAAACAGCCAGCGTGGGCATCACTAGTGCTATCAGCCAGTGTGGGCATCACTAGTGCTATCAGCCAGCGTGGGCATCACTCGTGCTATCAGACAGCGTGAGCATCACAAGTGCTATCAGCCAGCGTGGCAATTATTAGTGCTTTCAGCCAGCGTGGGCATCATTAGTGCTATCAGCCAGCGTGGGCATCACTAGTGCTATCAGCCAGCGTGGGCATCACTAGTGCTATCAGCCAGCCCTGGGCATCACTAGTGCTATCAGCCAGCGTGGGCATCACTAGTGCTATCAGCCAGCGTGGGCATCACTAGTGCTATAAGCCAGCGTGGGCATCACTAGTGCTATCAGCCAGCGTGGGCATCACTAGTGCTATCAGCCAGCGTGGGCATCACTAGTGCTATCAGCCAGCGTGGGCATCACTAGTGCTATCAGCCAGCGTGGGCATCACTAGTGCTATCAGCCAGCGTGGGCATCACTAGTGCTATCAGCCAGCGTGAGCATCACTAGTGCTATCAGCCAGCGTGGCAATTATTAGTGCTTTCAGCCAGCGTGGGCATCATTAGTGCTATCAGCCAGCGTGGGCATCACTAGTGCTATCAGCCAGCGTGGGCATCACTAGTGCTATCAGCCAGCGTGGGCATCACTAGTGCTATCAGCCAGCGTGGGCATCACTAGTGCTATCAGCCAGCGTGGGCATCACTAGTGCTATAAGCCAGCGTGGGCATCACTAGTGCTATCAGCCAGCGTGGGCATCACTAGTGCTATCAGCCAGCGTGGGCATCACTAGTGCTATCAGCCAGCGTGGGAATTATTAGTGATTTCAGCTAGCGTGGGCATTAGTGCTATCAGCCAGCGTGGGCATCATTAGTGCTGTCAGCCAGCGTGGGCATCACTAGTGCTATCAGCCAGCGTGGGCATCACTAGTGCTATCAGCCAGCGTGGGCATCACTAGTGCTATCAGCCAGCGTGGGCATCACTAGTGCTATCAGCCAGCGTGGGCATCACTAGTGCTATCAGCCAGCGTGGGCATCACTAGTGCTATCAGCCAGCGTGGGCATCACTAGTGCTATCAGCCAGCGTGGGCTCACTAGTGCTATCAGCCAGCGTGGGCATCACTAGTGCTATCAGCCAGCGTGGGCATCACTAGTGCTATCAGCCAGCGTGGGCATCACTAGTGCTATCAGCCAGCGTGGGCATCACTAGTGCTAAACAGCCAGCGTGGGCATCACTAGTGCTATCAGCCAGCGTGGGAATTATTAGTGCTATCAGCCAGCGTGGGCATCATTAGTGCTATCAGCCAGCGTGGGCATCACTAGTGCTATCAGCCAGCGTGGGCATCACTAGTGCTATCAGCCAGCGTGGGAATTATTAGTGCTATCAGCCAGCGTGGGCATCATTAGTGCTATCAGCCAGCGTGGGCATCACTAGTGTTCTCAGCCAGCGTGGGCATCATTAGTGCTTTCAGACTTTCATCTTAACTCTGAACAGATTTTTTAAAGTCTAGATAAATACAATTAGACTTATCAGTTTCTTGTAGTTACCACAACTCTCTTCTAACTGTATGACTGGTTTAATGTAAGTGATTTTGCAGACCGGAAACCGAATTGTTTACTAGTTAGTAAGTTTTTTATTTGCTCTTAAGTATTTTGTCCATTCGCCCCAAATGTTTTTTTTTTTTTTTTTCAATATTTTTACCTCGAAACTTGTCAGTGAAGCTGGACTCTGGTTTAAAGGTCTTCCTTGTCTCCTTTTATAAATATTGACAGAATTTATCTGACAATTTACCCTCTTGTGGTGAAATTCCTAAAAAAAAAAAAAAAAAATATATCAAGTGAAAAGCCAGCGTATTACTTTTAAACCCATGGTGACATCTCGCTACTTTTAAACCCATGGTGACATCTCACTTCTTTTAAACCCATGGTGACGTCTCACTACTTTTAAACCCATGGTGACATCTCACTACTTTTAAACCCATGGTGACATCTCACTACTTTTAAACCCATGGTGACATCTCACTACTTTTAAACCCATGGTGACATCTCACTACTTTTAAACCCATGGTGACATCTCACTACTTTTAAACCATGGTGACATCTCACTACTTTTAAACCCATGGTGACATCTCACTACTTTTAAACCCATGGTGACATCTCGCTACTTTTAAATCCATGGTGACATCTCGCTACTTTTAAACCCATGGTGACATCTCACTACTTTTAAACCCATGGTGACATCTCACTACTTTTAAAGCCATGGTGATATCTCGCTACTTTTAAACCCATGGTGATATCTCGCTACTTTTAAACCCATGGTGACATCTCGCTACTTTTAAACCCATGGTGACATCTCACTACTTTTAAACCCATGGTGACATCTCACTACTTTTAAACCCATGGTGACATCTCACTACTTTTAAACCATGGTGACATCTCACTACTTTTAAACCCATGGTGACATCTCACTACTTTTAAAACCATGGTGACATCTCACTACTTTTAAACCCATGGTGACATCTCACTACTTTTAAAACCCATGGTGACATCTCACTACTTTTAAACCCATGGTGACATCTCACTACTTTTAAACCCATGGTGACATCTCACTACTTTTAAACCCATGGTGACATCTCACTACTTTTAAACCCATGGTGACATCCCACCTGGTTCCATTGTTTTTTCTTGTCTTTATCCATAAGTAATTTCATTACTTCCTTTTTAGTGATTTCATTCTCCATTTGTTGAGTACACTGACCGAGCAATATTGTACTGAAGGCCAGAGGTCTGATGATAGCAGGAAAGGAGGCAAAGAAGAGGAATGAGGGTAGGATAAATTGGGGATACAGGGCGAGGATGTAAAGGGATAGACAGGGAAAAAGAAAGTTAATATTTGGGTCACACACCTTGGGTTGGATGTTTCGAGATTTATTGTTGTGACTAAGAATTTAGTGTTGCTAGAATGATGCGTCTCCCCCGTGGGTTTCTCTAATTCCGGTCATTACAATCGGGTTAAAATTGCCTGTGATTAGTAGTTCAGATATCCTGTCAGCCAATATTACTAAGGCATCTACCATGTCTATTACCGCAGCGTTGGTTTGGTCATATTTCAGGGGAGTCATCAACTGCTTGAGTTTGGTTGTAAATGTATTCTTCGGAGAGTAATGTACTGGGGGAGGATAGAATAATCTACTGGTTGAGGCTGGGTTAGTGTTGAGAAGAACGGCCATCTTGGATTTTTTTGTTATTTTTCTTATGGTGTCTGAGTATGCCTCATCGCTTCCCATTTTCATCCCTCTTAGTAATTCCAGTTCTCTCACATTGGAAGAGCTTCTCCACTTGTTCCATTTCTTGCTTCCTGTCCTTTACCCGGCCGGAAGGAAGAGAGACTGTGATCTTGATCCGGAGGTCTGTGTTTACTGCCACTGTTGTCTCTGTGTGGTTGTCCTATCATCGTTTCTTTGCGCTCATTGACAAGCAAGTAAGACTAGGTAAGATTGGCCAGGAAACGGGACAAGTGTTTCCTGGTGCGGGTCTTAGTCATATGATGACCCACCTCCGGAGCTTCTGGTCATTTGACAGAGGCCTTCTGCTGGCTTACCAGTCTACCCACTTTAAAATTCATGGATGTTATAGCCGTTCTTATTCAAACGTTCGTGTACCACACGATGAGTTACGGTGCACCGAGTTTGAGGGTGAAAAGATTAATGATTTTTTTTTATATATAAAAATTGGATGCAACATTAGTGTGCTGATACTCTGTGTTATGTGAAAGTTACGCAGTGGGAACTAAAGCTTAATACGTTTCTCACATCAAATTCCATCATGCAGGATGGGGCTCATACAAGGTGTTGAAATCTATCAGCCTGAGCTGGGAGACTTTAGTACAGCAAGGAAGATATCGTCAAGTTTTCCAAGAATGATTCACCAGCTACGGAAGTCTCAAAGGTATTACTGAGGTAGAGCTGGAGTTACTATCACTTGAAGGTGACGGGATGTTGAATCTGTTTTGGAGGATGGGGATGGGGGTTGTGGCTTGAAGGTAAAGGTAGGGGGCGGGATAGATGCCTGTCCCTGGCAAGAGATCTCTTCCCTATGCCCCCCTAGGACTCGTCCTATGTTTGACCATGAGTGATTTGCGTGCAGATTTGAGCGCTCTGCATTATCTCTGAGAACCCCCACTGCCAGACATGCCTGGAGGTTACCTGGAGGTTATTCCGGGGTTCAACGCCCCCGCGGCCCGGTCCATGACCAGGCCTTCCGATGGATCAGGGCCTGATCAACTAGGCTGTTACTGCTGGCCGCACGCAGTCCAACGTACGAGCCACAGCCCGGCTGATCCGGCACTGACTTTAGGTATCTGTCCAGCTCTCTCTTGAAGGCAGCCAGGGGTTTATTGGCAATTCCCCTAATGCTTGATGGGGGGCTGTTGAACAGTTTTGGGCCCCGGACACTTATGGTGTTTTCCCTTAGTGTACCAATGGCGCCCCTACTTTTTATTGGGGACATTTTGCATCGCCTGCCCAGTCTTTTACTTTCGTAGGGAGTGATTTCTGTGTGCAGATTTGGGACCATTCCTTCCAAGATTTTCCAAGTGTAGATTATGATATATCTCTCCCTCCTGCGTTCCAACGAGTACAAGTCAAGTGCTTCCAAGCGTTCCCAGTAGTTAAGGTGCTTGACAGAACTTATACGTGCAGTAAAGGATCTCTGTACACTCTCTAGATCTGCGATTTCACCTGCTTTGAATGGAGATGTTAATGTACAGCAGTATTCCAGCCTAGAGAGAACAAGTGATTTGAAAAGGATCATCATGGGCTTGGCATCTCTCGTTTTGAAAGTTCTCATTATCCATCCTATCATTTTCTTTGCACGTGCGATCGTGGCACTGTTGTGATCCTTGAAAGTGAGATCCTCAGACATTACTACTCCCAGGTCCCTTACATTATTTTTCGCACTCATTTTATTAGTTTTTTTCATTTTTGGTGAGCTGTATGACCAAAAAAGTTTTAGAGCATAATTTTAATAATATAAAAAATGTTGAATAAATATACATCTTTTACAGGTTAGCACATTCTAACCTGAAGCAAAAAAATTAAAGTTTGTGTATTCTAAAAACAATCAGAAACTGGCTCAGCTTAATGCGTTAAAGACGCTTGGTATACTTCTGGGATGCGTTGTGGGTAAAGGTCGGGTAGTAGGCCGGTGGAGGGTCGATGGAGGGTTGGTGGATTTCGATGGAGGGTTGGTGGATTTCGATGGAGGGTTGGTAGAGGTCGATGGAGGGTTGGTGGAGGTCGATGGAGGGTTGGTGGAGGTCGATGGAGGGTTGGTGGAGGTCGATGGAGGGTTGGTGGAGGTCGTATGCAGCCTCCCTGATGTACTGAGAGGATGCAGCGCCACTAACCTCAACTTCCGCCACTTGCTCTTACTATCACACAACTTCCGCTACTGGGAATATGTTTGTCTCCCTCTTTATGGTGTGTTGAGGCACTGTGTTGAGGCACTGTGTTGAGGCACTTCTTGGACAGACCCCGCCACTCGAACGATATGATCACACTTTCACACTCTCATTCTCTCTCATTCTCATTCTTTTCTCTCTCTCTCTCTCTCTCTCTCTCTCTCTCTCTCTCCTCTCTCTCTCTCTCTCTCTCTCTCTCCACCTTATATTAAAGAATACATTAAAAAAGTATGATTGCATGAAACTAAATATACGACAATTACCATGGAAAACTGTCATACCGTCGACATTTTCCCCCCTAAAGGAAAAACAGTTTTATTTACACCTCTGGATTTACAAGCTAAAACTACTTCTTTAATCTCAGCTGTGCTACCCCTTCCTCTCCCTTCCCCCAGGATGCCACCCACACAAGTCGACTAACACCTAGGTACCCATCTACTGTTAAGTGGAAAAAATGGAGCAACAGTTGCAAAAAGAGTAGCTGTATACGTCGCCATCTGCCCAGAAATGAACCCGGATTCGTCTGTTTCGTGCTACGAAGGCATGCTAATTTTATTTCTGAACTTGGGCATATTTTCTCGCGAATAATAAAGAAAATAACTCAAAACAGCTCAAAGGTCAAAGAAATTCTGATAAAAGCAAATTGTAAAGTTATTATTGAAGATGATTATGATAAAATAGGTTTGTAAAAATGTTTTATTAGTCCCCTTTTTCTTTATGTGAAGCGGTAAACCCTTGTGGTTCATTCAGTTCACGAGGTGTGGCAGCATGGATCCGTCGCTCGCTAGTCTGTGGCCTCTCTGTGCCCAGTCTGTGCCCAGTCTGTGACCAGTCTGTTACCAGTCACTGGTAATTCGTCTCTCCCCAACGAATGGCTTCTGTCTCAACAGCCATATATTCTCCCCCAGGGAAAGTTTAAAGGCAAATGGAAACCGATGCGTATCTTGGAGAGTTGGCAGGAATTAGTGCTTCCTCGTTCAGCGCCAATATTTTACGAGCAGAGATAAGAAGGTTGAAAACCTGTGAGATTCTTCGGCAACTATGTACCAATGTCTCGCTTCTGATGCAGATTCCACCACACTGGTCAAAAGAAATTATGCGCCGAGTGAGCCGTCATATCTAACCCAAGTGTCACTAGTTTCACCAGTTTGACTGGATAAAGATCTGCTGCTGAGAGAAACGGTTGTCTTCTAACTACATCTGTCGGAGGAGAGTCAACATTCCGTAACTTTATTCCCTCCTGTACGACAGTTTATGCCGCTCTGGTCCTAGGGTCTAGAAGGACAAGAGGGCGAGGATGTCCTGGAGACGCAAGAAAACTGTCAAACGTTAGAGATTTTGTCGGTGATGGTGACTCGTTTGTTCTTATCAAGTCTGGTCGGTTTTTTGGGCCCCGTAGAGTGGGAAGTTGCACTCGTGTAAGATAAGGGGGAGAAAATAAGAAACATAATGAGAATTGGTAAGCTAAGAGGCTGAAGGAGGAAGAGGAAGAAGAGTGTGACGAGAAATGGGGGTTATAAGGAAGGGGACAGAAGAATGGAAATCAGGTTGGGTACATTAATTACTCTGACAGCATGGGGTAAGTTGCTGGTACTTTTCCCTAAGGAAAATCGATGGAATGAGGTAAGGAAGCCCTGAGGGAAAGAAAGCGCAACATGATTAATTGGCAGGGAAGAGAAGGGAAAGCGAGAGAGACTGTAATGGAGGAGAAAAGCGACAGGAAGAGGTGGTGGTGGAGGTGTATATGAGGGAAGAAGGGAGACTCAGAAAAGAGGGAACAGGAAAGAATAGAGAGAGGTGTGGAGAAGGAGAGGCAGAAAGCAAGGGAAAAAGAGAGAAGCAAGAGAGAGAGAGGGAGAAAGAGGGAGAGGAGGAGGGAGGGAGGGGAGGGAAGGGGAGGGGGGAAGCCATCAGATGCTGAAGTATTAGGGCTGCGAGATCGCAATGTCATGAAAAGTGAATTATCGTCATAGTTGAGACAAGAA